>JAMPIV010011551.1:0-328007 GCA_024509875.1 Oreohelix idahoensis
GGTGGGGGGGAGGGGGTGGGGGGGGGGGGGGGGGGTGGGGAGGGGGGGAGGGGGGGGTGGGGGGGGGTGGGGTGGGGAGTGGGGGGGGGGGGGGGGTTTTTGTATTTCACATTCGCTAATTGCAGTACTGCATTTACTGTAATACATTCTTTATTTAACTGCAGCTCTCTTTGGAGAGCACGCCTTCTACAATTTCACGCAGTCTAACTGTTTTGTGCCATCCGTTTAAAGTATTTCCTTATCTTCTTTCTCTCTTTCACATGTGTCCCATATTTCTTTCTCTGTGTATTTTGTTTTTCTTTTTCTATTTCCCTTATCCTTGGAATTCCAAGAAAAGACTTGCCTTGGAATGTTATTAGCTAGTTTATTTAAGGGGAGCAGCGGCAGTACATTTTAAGTCAAAGTGGGACAAAAATGAAAATTGGGATTAGTCTATGTTTTGATAGTGTGTATTCTCTTGAACCTCCTTTTTCATGGACCCTTAACCTCTGACTGACAAAGAAACCAGTGGCCATTACGCCTAGTGGTCCTCTTGTAGAGCAGCAACAAACGGTCTCCACTTTGCTCGGTCAGTGGCTTCCCTTCGTGCAGTACCCCAACTCTGGTTCATGCTTTGCGTCTCGGCTTCCACAGTGTTCCGCCAGGTTGTCTTCGGTCTGTATCTCTTTCGCTTTTCTTCTGGGGTCCAGAGGCAGTGGCTTCCTTTCGGCTTTCAACAATAGCAGCCATACGAGCTTCAGACTTCGGCTGTCTATCCGGCAGCAAAGTATGTTATTTGTTGCCAATTTCCGCGAAGTGATTTTGTTTGTTTGTTACAAAGACAGAGGTTTCATGATTCGAAATCAGCGTGATTCAACTGCAGCCCCGCGGGCCAAATGTGGCCCGTGTAAAATTGTGTTGTGGCTCGCGCTCATACATAAAATATTTCTTTAATTATATGGTACAAAAATTACTTTTGAGATTAGATTCAAAACGTCCGGAGCGAAGCAATGATTTACTGCCAACAGTCAGCGTTCGATGGACATTGTTATCGAGACTCTTGGTTACAGAAAATCCACCCACACTTCCCAAACTTCCATTAAGAGGTAAGAATAAAACTAAGTTATTCAATATAAATTCAATGCTCATTGTAATTTTTTTATTGTTTTTTTATGTTTAATTTTGTACTCTTCAATTTTCATCCATTTTTCACTGAGCTTTTATTTTAAATATCTTTTTATCATCAATGGCTCACATACTTTACTTTTTTGTTTAAAAAAGGCCCTCAGGGTAGAATAATTTGGACCACACTGATCTAAATGTATCAAGATTCTATTTAGCACCATCGTATTGTCCCCACCTGAAGGTTCTACAGGTATTTGTCTGGTCTTTTTTCTATCAGTTCCAAATAGTGATCTTGCCACACAATTCCATTCCAACCCTTTTATTTTACCCAAGCACCCATTTACGTCCCGTGTAGTTCGTGGGGATCTCTGAGGAAACAATAAAAGGACTACTGTTCCCGCAGGCATGTCGTAGCAGGCAAATAATTTGGTGTTGAGCATGGGGCTGGCAACCTCATCATATAAAACAAATAGCCACAGAAACCCCCGCTGTAAGATCCTGTCACAATTTGGTGCAGATTTCCTGGAAGGGGACCAGCTGCATTGAGGGTTCTATGCTCCATCAGGCGCGCAAATGTAAATGAAGCACCCATGTATGAAAGTCTGTAACTTCTTGGGTCTTCTGTTTTGTTGTTCTCCATGTTTCACAGCTATGCAATAAGACAGGGCGCATTTCAGTGGACAATTATTTTTTTTGCTTTGGGCTTGATTTCTTTTGGCCAGGAGCAACAGGCAAAAACAGACAATGTGTGCTAGTTTTATATTTAGATCAGGGGTTCTCAACCTTTTTTTTTCTGCTTATGGCTCCCCCTTCTGAGCCTCATTTATCTCCGTGTCCCCTCATAGTCGCTCTTAGCTGGACAAAATACATTTACTGTAGCCCCCTAGAAATATGGCACGGCAACATTGGGGAACCAAATGGCACACGTTGAGAACCGCTGAATTAGGCAACATATTAGACGTTATTAATATCTATTTTGTCCGGTAAGTACGCACATACCTGTTTGCTTCCTTATTAGTAGTATCAGGGGCGTATTTAAAGTTGTTGGCGGATCCTACCTTTGGCGCAACTCCCTCCATTCCCTAATACATAAATATACAGAAAAATGTATGATGCTTGCAAGTAGAATTTTAAACATGACATTACTGTTATAGTAGTGCCCGATGACTTTCACTCGGGGCACACCGCCCCTCCATCGCAACCTCTTCCCACCGTACATTACCCTTCTTCTTCATTCACTCCTAACTAATCACTTCTATCGTTTGTGTGATGAGGAATCAGTTGAACACCTGCTGTTACAGTGCCCAAGACTAACTGACCTGCGACACCAGCTACAACCATCGCACCCAACCATCCACAATACACTCTACACATCATCACAACCACTGAGGAAGACTTGTACCTTTGTCAGAAAGGCAATGGGCTGTCAAGAGCTACCTGCTCACAGCTAAAGGGATTATATCATCATCATCATCATCATCATCATCATCATCATCATCATCATCATCATCATCATCATCATCATCATCATCATCATCATCATCATCATCATCATCATCATCATCGTTCTTGTGGGCAGTCCGTCTCCGGCTTCTCTCGCCACCGTACAGCTTCTCCCTCAACTGTTGTTTGGTTTGGTTTTTGTTTTAAGGAACCATCTTCATTGTACACGGACATCTCCATCAGTGCTCCGATCTCTTCCCTTAGATCAAAAAAGGAAGATCTCAACTAGTTTGGAGAAGACCATGCTACCACTCTACTCCACTCATGGAACAAACATTCTTGGAGACCATTTTTTAAAAATAACGTTTTTGTCTCGTTTTGGCGAGGCGCGTCCCGTTCAACCTAGTCGGTTATATTAGGGCGCATGTCCAAATATAAAAGACCGTTAGGTCAGAGATTATACAGTAGTACCACGTTCTCTGTTTATTTATCCTCTCCGCATGGGCACATATCTGTTTGTCTGATTTTAAATGTGTTAGGATTTCACGGAGTAACATCAACGTCGAAGCATAGAAGGATTGGAGTAGTATGACTAATATGGAACGGATGACAAGAACTAGACAAGCGCTAGTAAAACAATAGGCGAGAAGGAGACGCTGGTGATGGATAGGACACACATTAAAGAAAGCTGTTGATAGCATTACAAGGCAGTCCTTGTTCTGAAATCCTCAGTTTTTCAGAGGTAGAAGGAAACTAAAGAATACTGGAGACAGACATGAAGGGGATACAGAAGACATGAAAAGATCTTGAGCGGATGGCACGGGACAAGGGAACTTAGCAAAAGTTAGTTAAAGGCCTATGCTGCTTTTGGCAACTGAAGAGTAAATCGAAGCATGTTACACATGAATAGCTTTGATACCACCTGTTTAAAATTTACCAATGAATTTGTCTACATCGCGCAAATCAAAACATCTTTTAAAAGATTTTACCGAACACCTGTTGCACCACACACATTTTTGCCTCCTTGAAATTACCACTTTTCTAATGAGTTGAAATTTGTGTTTTCGTCCTTAAAGATCACAGTCTACTGAACGAGCGAACGTCTTTGGTAATTAACGGTAAAAAAAAAAATATCCGGTATTATCGCTTCATGTACGGGTTTTCCCGAAGGAACAGAATAATTAGCAAAATTAGAACCACGTGTTTGTAAGAAGGGAGATAACTATTATCGGAATTAGAAGAACGTGTTTGTAAGAAGGGACAGAACTACAAGTGGAATTAGAAGTACGTGTTTGTAAGAAGAGACATAATTACTAGCGGAATTAGAAGCACGTGTTCGTAAGAAGGGACAGAACTACTAGCGGAATTAGAAGAACGTGTTTGTAAGAAGGGACAGAACTACAAGCGGAATTAGAAGAACCTGTTTGTAAGAAGGGACAGAACTACAAGTGGAATTAGAAATACGTGTTTGTAAGAAGAGACATAATTACTAGCGGAATTAGAAGCACGTGTTTGTAAGAAGAGACAGAACTACTAGCGGATTAGAGCAAACGTTATGTAATTTAGTTAATTAATCTGTAGCTCCAAACGGAGCATAAGTCATAAACCAATTCAGGTCACACCTACCTGTTCTGTGACGTCCGGTCATATTCTTAGCGAAGTCTCCTTTGTCTCTTTCATCATCCGTCATCACTTGTCCATGTGTTTTTATTTGTATTTTACTCCTCTAACTATCTTGCCTTGGAGACTTCAGAAAATGGCCTGTCTTGTAACACTATCAGCAAGTTTCGTCAGTGTCAACCGCTATCGTCTACTTCTCACTTCTTGTTCTACTGGTCCTCATGAAAAAAAAAAAAAGTAAAGATAATCCCTTCGTAGATATTGTGGTTGGGAAGGGAAGTGTTAGAATACTTGACTGTACGATGTTCAGAATTTGTAGGTAGGGTGACTATTTCCCTTTCTCGTTACTTTAGCCTTTCCTATCTTAAAAAAATTGTTCCCCAAAAGAACAGTCAGATAGCCTGGATAGTGACAATAATGAAATTCAAACTCGGAACCTGGTTAACTTTGCCGCCAGAAGCAAGCAATTTAACAACTTGACCAATTTGAACAGATTATTATTATTTTTTTTTCCTTTTACAAGGTGAAGGGTGGAGAGGGCTGCTAGTAACAGTTGACCGTTACTGCCTCTGCTCGTCCACCATCTTGGTCTACCCTGTTCATCTTCATAGCGGTTATAATAAGGGTATTTAATGTCATTTTATTTTCAGTTTTGTGTTATATTCAGATAACTTGTCTTTTGTAATTGATGGTTTCAATTTATTTTAGAATTTGTTCTCTTTAAGTCGTGTTTTTTTGTTTACTTGTTACTTCATTGTCTTTCCTTATAGTATGAGTAGTCAATAATTTTGTTTTTCTTTAATGGTTTGTTAGTTTTTGTTGATTAATTATTATTGGTTAGAAATGTTTTTCTGAAGTATTATTATTATTATTATTACTATTATTGTCACTGTTATTAACCTTATATATTTTCCTTTGTTTTATGTATATACCGTTTTAATATCATTTGGGCTTCCGCTGGAGCATCTATACTTAACACTTCATCTCCTGTAATGTTTATATTGTGATTTCTAAGGTACGTTTTTAATTCATTCCTCTCTTGCTCGTATTTGTTACAGTGTATCAGGTCTATATTCTTTTCTTCCTGACATTCTTGGCAGTGTGGCTCCTCGATCATAAAGTATGCTGCACCTAGACGGAGACGCCACAACGTTTTTGCTCAGTGGCACCTTTAGTTCTTCTCTGACCTGGCATCTCCTTTTTGGTTCTTTCAGAAGTGTGAATGCGTGTCTGCCTTTATTACTGTGCTTCCATGTTGTCTTCCATTCCTCGTTTATAGTTATTGTTAATCAGAATCGACCTCACTGCACTCCGGGCAAACCCATAGGTGCTCAGTCTTCCTCAGCAAATGTCGAAGAGCATGAATGCTAATTGTACCTGTAGCACGCAGGTTGTATACACGACGGATGCATCCTCTCTCACGTCCATTTCTGCTAGTCCCACGTTTGATGCCAAACTCCGATAGCCGCAGCATTGTTGATTCATCCATTGCAGTGTCATTATCCAGCAGGCGATCATTAATAGCCCTTAGTATCCCTCCCTTATCCATGTCTAGTGTCCCCACTATGGGTGCTCTCGAGGCCAGTCTGTCAGCTCTCTCATTGCCACGTACCCCTGCATGACCAGGACAGTAGATCCACACCAGTTCTTCAAGACTTGAGGATTCTATTAATGTTTTCTATTCCTGCCGCAGCCATCCGTTCTGAACTTTCCGAAGCATGGCTTGAGAGTCTGACAATATAACTGTCCTGGTTGATGGAGTTTCTGACAGCCACCCCAGTGCTGCAGTAACTGCCTCTACCTCCATTCTCATGCTGGAGGTTGTTGTCATGTAGGCTCCACTCTGTTCAGCGACAACCCTGCCTTTTATTCTCGCAGAGAAGCCCCATTCTGATTTCTTACCACGCACTACAGATCCATCAGTGTACACAATGGCGTCATCATTCCAAGCATGATCACTTATCAGCTGATTAATCTCCAACTCTGCTTTTCCATTGCCCCAAGATCTGCACTCCCTGCCAAGGCTAATGATGTCCTGCTGGTAGTTTATCCAGTTCTAGCCCGACTTACTCCACTTTTCCCCTTTGGATACATTTCCAAGCCTGGTCATCTGACCAATCGTAGCCTCTGCCTGTGCCATCCATGACCCCCCCCCCCCCCTTGATTCTTGCTCCTTTTATGTCAGCTGCATTCTCATATAGGGGGTGTCTTTTATCGTAGGTTACCAGCATATATGCTTTTTCCGGGGCCATCGCATCTCTGGATCTAATCCACAGCAATCCAAGCATGTATCTCATTGTCACAATGGGGGTATCACGCGCACAGCCCAAAACTAGTCGCATCCCTTCATTTTGAATGCGTCCCTATTGTTCACATTGTGACACTGACAGCGTGAGTATTCCTAGCCCATACTCGATTACTGAAATCACGAGCTGATGGTACAGGAGAAACGATAGTCTCTGTTCCAAGCGCGCAGCAGCCATTGTTTTTAAGGCCGCCAGTCCTCGCTTGCACTTCTGTATGATCAGTTCGACATGATACTTGAATGAGAGCCCGCGATCAAACGTTACTTCCAGATACTTCAGTCTGTCTTGCCAATCAGTGTTCTGCCCATTGAAAGTGGTGTATGTTTATAGTTTACTAGTGTAAAAGCCCATCATAAGACGGGAATTAAATTCAAAAGCACCAATACTTAACGGCAATTTTACTTATTCAAATACTTGTGAAAAATAATGTTAGGTGTGAATATCCGATTGTTCAACAGAAGAGTACACAGATTTTCTGTTGTTTTAATTTCTAATTTCGCTTTGTTGGGATTTCTTGATCGAAACAATGCGATGTACAGCTGTCCGTGAGAGAAAACTGGCTCGATCAAGAAAATATTGTTAAACTCTAAGTGATATAGAACACGGCTTTTTGCCCGCTACTAAAAGTCGTAGCGACGTTCGTTCGTTCGTTTGTCTACTATATTGCTGTTATACCCTGTTCAACCTGAAAATTGGTTATAATTGGGGTATATTGTGCGTTAGGTTTATTCGATGCTAGCCGGTAGTTAGTCCTGAAAAGGACTGGTCCTAAAAAGGACCACTACCTGGCTTTTTCTTCGTTGTTTGTCTGTCCGTGTTGCCGTGGCGTGTTCCATAGTGTATTTCATATCCTGCCTCACTATCTGGCTTGTGTGGTTTTGTGTGTTTTTGTCCTCCTCGTTTCTATTTCTTGTGTCTTCCTTTTCTCCTGTATCTGAAATAGCGCTTTTTCTATAATTGTTGGGAGTAGCTTTTCTAGCGTTTCCTCGATTACTTCTTCATCTGATTGGTCGTTCGTTTTAGTTTCTCGAGTGTTAGATGTAATTTCTTCAATGGCCATTCTTTCTGCCTCTATTCTTTTCAGTAGTTCTTCGTCACCCTCTTTCAGCTCTGTCAGCTTCCTGACATCTTCTTCTACCTGCTGCTGAATTCTTTTTATGTCTTGGTGTATTATTTTCATGTTGTTTATGAATTGTTTCGTGCTTTCCGAGCTATCAGGGATTTCCTCACATTTGGCAGTTGAGGCTCTGTTTTTGTGTGGCTGACGGTTTTCTCTCTCCTTTTGCAGTTGTTGTTTCATATCTCTCACCTCGGTCGTGAGCTGTCTGACCTGTTCCGTTAGGCTGTCTTGGCGTCTTTTACCTGGAGTACTTGCCGTCACTCTGTTTTTCCCCTCTTGGTACGATACCCCCTTTCCAATGTCCACTGTAATTATTTGCCTTGTTTGTTGGTATTCGGGACACCCAAGGTATCGTGCTCCGTGGTTTCCGAGGCAGTTGGTACATTTTCTATTTTTGTTTGGCGCCTGGTAGTCGAGGTCTTCTTTTGCCTTAGGGCAGTCTTTGTATTCGTGGCTGCCCGCACAGTATCTACAGACTGTCTCTTTTCTGCACGTGTTCTTTGTGTGAGAAAATCCCTGCCACTTCGAACACTGCATCACTGGCAAAATGTAGGCGTGTGTTATTCGTGGTCTATTTTGAATAGTGATAGACTCCGGAACTGTTTTCCCTTGTAAAGTCACTATTATCAGTCTGGTGTCTTCTTTGTTCCAGGACTTTAGCCTTTCGGCGTGTGTGATTCTGGCCAGAGGGTTTTCGGCCTGGATGCAGCTGAGGGTCTCTGCGTCTGACAAGCTGGTGTCGATCCCTTTGATGACTACTTTCTTTAATTCTATATGGATTTCTGCTTGGATTTTGATCCGGTGTGGTAGCTGAAATTCTTTAGGACCGGATGCCAGAGCCGTCATCAGCGATTTTGTCTTTTCCGCATCATTCAGGGCAAGTGTCACTCCCTGTTGGTGTCTTCTGATACTTTTTATGTCTCTTTTGCCTACTACATTCTCCAGGACATTGATTACTTTGTCGTCCGGGAGTGCCCTGAGGGTGGCCTCTCCTCCAGACAACTGTGTAATTTTTATTTTGCTGTCTTGTTCTAGTTCCTTGTGAGTGCTTTTCTGTAGTCCGCCTGTGCAGCATCTCCCCTCTGCCACCACTGGCCGTGCATCTGTCTTTTGGCTCGGTACCCTTTACTCGTCTGTTTTCTCATGATTCTGTGTGGCATTCTGCATCATCTGATCATCGTGCGACCCTTGGTTGTTTTCAGCTGTTGTTCCGCCCGGACTAGGTCTGGTCGTTTGCGTCTCGGGGTTTTCGTTGGTTTGTATCTTGGTTTGCGCCATCTGAGGGTTGTTTTGTTGAATTTGACACTCCTCTGCCACTTGGTGATTCTCCGTCATCGAGTTTCGGACAGCGTCTTCTATGTCTAGGCCTGGCACGACGGGCGTGGATGTTGTCTCGTATGGTGGTGGTGTATTCGCTTGTAGTTTATCTCTTGCCTCCTTCTGGAATTTTAGCCTTCTCATCATAATTCTTGCAATTTCGGTCATGGCTTCCTCTTCTCTTGGGCCAAGAGCTGCATCAAATTTTGCACGGCTGTCAATTGTTGCCACCGCCGTGGTGTCAGGAGCTGCATTGCACGGCTTCTCAGGAGGTTTGGCCTCGACGCTAGTATTTGGGGCAGCTTTGGTCTCCGGTAATCTGGTCTTGTTCTGTGATGACTCTTCTTTGTTGTCAAGTTCTGGCGGGCTTTTATAAACTTTCTTCTTCTTGGCTGGTGGCTTGGTACGACGCATTTTGTCTTCTGCGTACGACCTGAAAAGGACGTTGGTTTTAGTTATACAGGTAAACGTACAAAGCATTATCAACTTTTTTTTTCCCCTTACATCTGTTATTTTGCTGTAATACCCTGTTCAACCAAAACCCGTTGAGGGGTTAAAACGGTTATATTGGGGTATATAGGGTGTTATCGTCTTCTCTGGTATCACGTTCCTAGTCCTGGAGATGACTGGTCCTGAAAAGGACCACTAGCTGCCTGTTTGTTCCCTACTCGTTGTTGTCTGTTTCGGCTGTGTGTTGTTCATGACTGTCTTTATTATATTTGGTAAGAGGTCCTTTAGGGTTTCGGTGATTATTTTGTCTTCCGCTTCTTTTCTTCTTTTTTCTCGTCCTTGATTGTGTTTTGTTACGATATCCTCAGCGATCCTTCTCTCTGTTTCAATTCTCTTGAGGATTTCTTCGTTCTCTGCCTTTAGATCTGCGAGTTTGGCGGTGTCGACTTCTATTTCGTGTTTGATGGATTTCATGTCCTGTAGCATTGCCTGGGCGCTCTGTAAGGCTCCTATTGTTTCGTCTCTTATGGCATCGTTGTGCTGCCTGTTCTTCTCGACTTTGAGTTTTTGTTTTATGTCTAGCACCTCTGTGGTTAATTTTACAAGCTGGGCTCTTGTGTGCTGTTCCTGTTTTGCCATGCCGCCTGAAGCCACTCGGTGTCTTGCTTCTCTGAAGGAGATGTTTTTTGTTACAGCTTCCTTCAGTACAATGAAGTACAGCTGCCCCACCAGATGAAAGTAACTGTGGAGCTCTACAAGACGACCAAAAAGATAATTGTAAGAGGGGTCGACAACAATCGATCTACACAAGAAGTCCACAGCCGCCTGCAAAAAGAAAACAAGAATATCAAAATAACACAGGTCGAAAGACTGAAGACATGGGACAAGAAGGACACAAACCTAATTATCCTAACTATCGAGGGGACTTCAAGACCAAGTCAACTTAACCTAGACGATAGAAGTCGGAAAACAGAAGAGTACATCCCTCCTGTTATGCAGTGCTGAAACTGCCAGCAATTTTCGCATACTAAGAAAACATGCAAGAGAGAGACAGATTGTCGGGACTGTGCGGGAAGTCACTCTTACAATGAATGTCCTCATGCGAAAAAGGATAACAACTATAAAGTGAGCAACTCCAACAGAACCTGCGCTAACTGTCTCGGGAACCACTTTTTTTAATACCCCTTCTGGGGCTCAAAGTGAGTAAAATGTGTAAAATATGTGTGATCTCGGCCCTGGCTAAGACACTTTGATCTTAGCCAATGAGATTGTTGTTATTTAAGGCAGTTACGCCGTCAAAGATACCGTGGCTGTCCGATTTGCTATGAGATACATTATCAACGCTAGACTATCCTATTTAATATTTAGCGGTAATCTTTGATGATTTCAATGTATTAACATTTTAATACATGCTGATTTAAACTATATTTTAAAAAATTTATTAAAGGTTTTCCTTAAATTTACTAAAATCGATTGCTTTTACGTACTTTAAATTTTAAATAAAATAATTTAACAGTCTTTTTTACATTTCTTTCAAATAAATATGTTAAATAACATATTATTAAAACACTTGATTGCTTCCCTTGAAAAGCAATTTAGAGGACAACAAAATTACATCCCTCTTAATTAAGCAGGCACGAATTAATATTCTATTTAAACAATTCACAAATGGGGTCGTCCACATATGACGTCACGTACATTTTACCATTATTTAACCCCTCATTTTTCCCCCATTGTTACATGTCGTTACAAAAACTGAGACCCCCTTTTAAATGACATCACAAATTTCTAATCCCCCTTTGTTTTCCTTGTTTATTTTTGTTACTGTGAAAAGAAGCAACGTAATCGAATGCAAATTAGTTAACATCATCATCATGTGATAGGGTGGGCGAGATGATGATGATGATTATATTGTGATATGTTTGATCACTCTCTTTTCACACTCGCACCGACCCGAACAACAATAAAACTCTTGATTCTAGAGGCAGGGGCTGTATTTATTTTTACAACCCATTCAGTGACAAAGCAAACATTAAACAAATAAAACAACGAACATAACAAAACACCCAGCTAGTGCTCAGTTGCTAATCTGAAGAAGCAAACAAAGCAACGAACTAGTTAAAATCATTGTTGAATAACGATACTCTCACCTGTCAAACAGTCCTTCCATGCCACCTGACACCCTCAACTATCACACACGCATACACTCATGCGTGTCGTCCAGTGCGACTGGTAAGGTGTTGTGCATGAGGCTGACAATCTCACCGTGTAACATCGGTTGCTACCAAAACCACTACTGCAAGAGCACACACTCAGCTATCCTATACACACACACTTATGCATGTCGTCCAATGAGACTAGTACGGTGTTGTGCATGAGGCTATCAATCTCACCATGTAACACAGATTGCTACCGAAACCACTACTGCAAGGGCACACTCAACTACCACACACACATACTCATGCATCCATTCTACACATAACCATAATTAAATAATAATAAAACGGACATAAAATAATATTCTTCAACTACATGTACATCAAATACTCTCCTTAATGAAAATAAACCACCACCTCGCAACTGGTCCATCTCAATATTCATTACTGCATTCTAAACATGTCGTAAGTGACGACTGGTGCGCTTGGTAACAAGCGTGTCGTATACGACCCCTGATGAGATTGGGAACTCATCACATAAAACACATCGTTACCGTCACCGAAACAACCACAGCAATAGCATCAAAATGCTTATTGTAGGCCTGTAATGGACACCAGCTGCATTGGTGTTTCCATGCTCCGCCGGGAGCAAACAGAGAAACAGCTGTCTCAACGTGCCTTACGCACGCTCTCCGGAAATTTAAATATATATTCTCACCTCAAAGTAACCCACCAAAGATATACAGTACAATCATCAATAAACGTGAAATACCAAAGAATAAAATATAATTATTCTTGACTTAACAACTAGAACTAGTCATCACATAAAGGAAATTTACCACGAAAACTCTCTCTTCTATTACTGGGGAAAATTACATTTAACCTACTTTCACCCACGTGTCGATTCACGCAATATAAAACTGCGTAACATTAAGTGATAACTAAGAGTGTTAAATGCAGACTCCTTGGCGTCTTCTTTTACGCACGGTCATCAACACGTGGTCCTCCCGGTTGCCATCTTCCCAACTAGTTAATATTATCTAAATTCCAGTTTCTGATAACATTTCTGTCCAGTTTCATGTACAAAATACTTTCATACTATCTTCGCCTTTCTTGCCCGGTCTGATGACTGAAATAATCGCTCTTACAGCCGCAATCTGGACTTAGCATGCCTAATAAAACCTATCAAACATTATTTTCACTCATCTATCATTTCGAGACTAAATCATAATGCCCTAAAAAGACATTTCCTTTGGGAACACATCTATCTATTTATTTTACTAAACATTAAAACAGCCTCACGCTGAATATAATTTCAAAAGCTACAGGGGAATAATGGTAATTTCACTAGGAAATAATATAATCTGCTTTTAAATTAAACTCACGTGTCATGTCTTCGTTCCTCTTCTACCGACACAGGGCTAGCCTAACTTCGTTTCTTCTCTCTTGGCGGTTCTTGCAAAATAGCTCCGTCCGCCGGCCGCTATCTCTTTTATAAGCCCAGGTCGAATCATTCAATTTACTGCGCGCTAGGCGTATTGATTTGGCCGCATACATAACACTCGCGATATTGCTTTAGAAGGCCCAAAAACAGAAATATACACAACTATTTCTAGAGCAAAAACACAATTCTACACCGCAACTTAATTTTTAGGCATTATTATGGCCTTTTCATCAATCTTGAAGACTTTTTACGTCCCAGCATGCTTCGCGCACATCGAAAATATGGGCGATAAATGTGCCACTCACAATGAAGGGGGAAGCTGGGGTGTCTTCCCGTGAAGGGGTAAGCCGGGTGTCTTTCCGGCCCCATCACAATCATAATAATAATCGTTTAGCACAGTAAGGAGCATATACTTTAAGCCAAGTCTTCCTGTCCTGCGCCATCAGTTCAACGTCTTTCCATATCTACATCTCTTTATGTCAGTCTGGAGTTGTCTTCTACATATGTTCCTTAATCGTGCTCTGTTTCTCTTATCCCTGGCGATTCCAGTACAAAGACCTACCTGGTAAAGCTATCAGCAGGTTTTCTCAATATTATGTTCTATTCATCTCCAGCGTCTTCATCTCAGCGTCTTCTTCTCATGTCTTGTTCTTCTGGCACTTGTCTGGTTCCTGTCATCAGTTCCACATGCGTAATCTTATTATACCACTATAATCTATTTTTGGCAAGCACCCTTTTATGAGAGCGACGGTGGTCAAAGCGCAGGCTTCTCGCGGCAAAAGTAGCGGGCTGGAAACACGATGGTGTCGTGCTACAGTGTACCCAGCTGTAAATGGATACCTGACTCTGCTCTTGGGTTAGGAAAGGTAAAAGCAGAAGTTCCACCTAGCATTGTGAAGTCTCCAACAGTTTACTCCCTTACGGCTGTATCTCTTTTGTACCCATTTTTGGTTGTTGTGTTTGTGGTTCTCCAGAGCCATACAGATGGACTAACTTAACATTTGAGTTGAAGATTCTGACTTCTGTGTTGGACCTGACTTCCTTTGATCTCCATATATTTTCTAGTGCAATGAAAGCTTTTCCAGCGCTTTTTGTGTTCTTATTTTGGTATCACTGTTCTCCCAGCTGTCTATATTTCAGCTGAGGTACATGAAGGATTTTACATGTTATAGTGAGGTTTCTTCATGTTTATCATTTCCTGTATTTATTCTCAATGTTTTCTCCCGGTGTATTTTCAGACCCACTAGCTGTGACTTCTCATCAAGTATTTGCATGTTGTCTTGCATCTGATTGCGGTTATGCACAGATGGAGCCAATTCATCGGTAAAACTGCTGTCTATGTGAGTGCAGCTCGTATTTGTTCCCTACAAATTGTAAATTATTAAAATTTCTTTGACCACACAGCAAAATTGTGGCCGTGTATGTTTATACGGCACTAGTAGTTATATAGATTGTATTTAGTCAGAGTTAATCCTTCATATGTTGTGGTGGTTCAAGTGATAACTGGCCTTCCGCCAGAGATGGTGATACTTGACCTTTTGTTAATTTATTTCAACCCAGGAATGTTCTTCCCTTTTGAGTTTTGGTGATAAGCAAAACAGTTTCAGCACAACAACGTATATCCACAAGAAATTATTGTAAAGTTCCACAAACAGCAATGTAGAAAAATCCTATTAGAGTTTATTGATGTCATTAAACAAACACTGTAAATTTCACAAAATGATGGTTGTTTATCCAAAATGAAACATATATAATCCGACTGAATAATATACACACTTGTCTACTAAAAAAAAAATTGTCTTGATATCCTCAAAGACGAAGTTCACCTAACGCTATCTGTAAAAATCCTCTAGTCTAAAATCATGGTATCCTTGGAATCATAAATCCTGAAATCTCTGCCTATCGCCCTGTCACGTGGGTCTTTATATCATTAAATTACCTACATCTTCTTCCTATTCTCTCACCCTAATCCTTTCATTTATATTCTTTCCATACTTGTTTTTCCTGTATTTTTCGCATCACTCGGTTGCGAAAAATATTTTCTTCAGTATTTTTAAACGTTACCTGTTTCTTTCTCAAAACTGAGAATCGCGCTAGGACGATATTACGTAGATGTCAGGGCTGCAGGGCGTCAGAAGGCGCGATAAGTCGGTTCGCTGAACATAGGACGTAGACAATCGTCTACATTCTCACCGAGCGCGCGAGCTTCTTCTCGGCATAAGTCCCGGTGGTGAGGTGTGATACTTTACATCTGCACCGGTCAGTATTCAGACATTTGTCTGAAAAATCCCAAACTGACACGGCGCTCACTGTGGGCCATGGTCAGCTGTAGTGTGAAAACTGCCCTGCATTGGAGACAGGTTGTCTGAGATTTCGCAACTGACACGCAGAAAGTGGCAGTTTACGACAGCCTCTTCTAGTTACGTAGTTGTTATGAGAAAGGGGAGATTATTTCGTTTTTGCGAAATAAACGTTCATCTCTTTGTCTGGGTTTTCATATATACTAGAATGAGCTAGATTTCATTATCACTCAGTAACTTCGCAGTCAAGACTAGAACAAGCATCGTTCGATTTCTAAAAAATCTCTGTTAAAAAAGATGGCCTTTAGTTTGATCGAAGTGGTTTAGTTCTTAGGAATTCTTTATACAGAGATTTCTGTGGTAACCTAACTATACCAGCGTTACGTACTGATGAACCTATCCTGTGAAGACTAAAAAAACTTTTCCCTTAAAGACTTGGTCGTAAGCTTTTCAAGAACTTTAACGTGAACTGAAATAACGGGCCCAGTGTGCCTGAATTAGTCCTTCCAGAAACGATATTCTAAAGTACAGCCCTTGTGGCAAGTAACATTATTCATAGCATTAAACTTGCCGACATCTTTTTTGACCAAATGTGTGGTGAACCCTGATTATCTGTTGAGAGAAGCTGTCCACCGGTCATTTTCCTAATTTAGGGAAACCTCGTGTTCTGACATTGTGTGCTCGCTTAACCCTAATTCTTACTTCGTGAGTCAAGATACACTAACTTTAGTCTGAAATAGCTGACGCCTGAAGCTGATGCTCCCCGGAGAAATTTCTGAGAAAAAAAAAAAACCAGCAAACCACTCTGTAGAGCTGGGATCCGCTTCAGTGAACGACAGAACAGACAAAGGGTGTGAATGTTACCAAGGTTGCGCCAGACGGCAAGCTACATCACGTATGTAATTAGTACAGGGCCCTGATGAAAGAACCGAGTGAAAGTAGACGGTGTGAGGTATGTGAATTTCACCCATGTTTGTAATTCCATTTATGAAATTTGTTGTCAATGCAAGAATATTTTTTGACTTCCCTCAGGTTAAAACCTACTACATCTAAGTCGGTTCATATTTGTTTACGAGGAAAGAAAGAAAAATTATTAGACAAACTCATATGTATCATTGAATCTCCTGGCTTTCACTTTACTCATAACGGGACTGTGGGCTTACCTTGAGGGGATGAGATCATATTGGGGTCTATCATCTCTTGTAGCAATTTCATTGATTATTGTTTTGACCACGTGTATATGTTTATTTTCTTTTCTTGATGAATTTTATGTGTTGTGAGGAAATTTTTAGCTGATAAATAAAAACTTCTCTTTGAAATTAAAAGCAGCGTGTTGGTCAGCTCGTTCAGAATATATATATGTAATCATTTTGATAGTCTTCCCACGTCTGTGTGTCTACCTGTTGTCACTGGTGTGTGTGCACGTGAGTGGTATGTTCATTACATATTAGCATATGTTGTCAATAGTCTGTCCGACTCTTACATAAGTGTCGTAGAAGATAGGCCTGAGAGAGAGAGAAGAATCTTGTCTTTTTCCAGGGGACCGTTCTATTGATTCGCTACCACTGCACTCGCGGAAAGATCTATTTCTGTATTAACTCTCACTGCAGCTATCACTGATTCTATCTATTCAGAAGGGACCAACCAAAGTCTTAATTTCCTATCAAAAATCTACGACACGCCCACAACTCTTCTATTTATACTATTTCTTCTTTTTTCCCGCCTTTTTCCACACGACCCGTCCTTTTTTCACACGACACAATAATTAACATTTGCACTCCTCTCCTCAGCTTTTCGACCTTTTTGCACACGACATTCTGTTATTTCGACATTATTTTCACATGTGTGATCTTTTCCAACTTAACAATAGGATTAAAAAAAACCAGATCACACAAACATTCATTTCCCACTTTCGCGCTTATAAAACCCATTCATTATTATCTGGGACTGACCTACGTTTGCCCTGTCAGAACAGTAACAGCAACTGAACTTTGAATGATGCTGTCATTTTTGACGGAGTCATCTGTCAAGTTATTTGCTTATGTTTTTATCATAAGAATAATTGTGTCTTTACCTGCGATGTCAGGTTGATTAGGGGTTGTCTTCCCTTGTTTATTCATTCATTGTGTTTGACCTTTAGGGTCAAAGGTAGACAGTTCGGGCGTATGCCCATGGGCAGGTTTTTTTAAGCGGGAGTTGAGTTAGACTTCCGGCAAGCCGAGAAGTGTCCTGGTTTCTGAAGGGACGAGAGTCCATTGTGTTTTTCGGGGAGAATCTTCGAAGTGACTGCACTGGCAGTTTTCCCCAGTGAATCTCTGTGCGTTGGAATGACAGCAGAGTTCCTTGTTAAGTTCTGTGGACTCGGTTACAGGTAATACCGACTTTTTCCATTACTATGCTTTCGGTAGCAGAACATGTTAGAAGATTGCCTAGTCTGTGAACTGCAGCTCACCGGTCCTCCATTTCAGAACTTATTTGTTGTGCTCAAGGTAGCCATCCAAGACTATTAGTCTTCATACCATCCAGAAATCCAGTGACGAAGATATATTGTGGGAACCGCAGATTGGCGGAATTTATGTCTACAATAAGCATTACTGCAGGGTTGATGGTAACCTGCTTATCAGAAGTACACAGCCGACGTCAGAACGAGGCCTGTGTTTTCGGCTATTATACTACAGCCTGATAATGTGCAATTGGCGGGGAATGCCAAGTTGCACCTATGTGTCAAAGTGATTAAGGTATCTGACGCGTTTAGTCAGTAATCTCAGGGCGACGCCACGAACTGTCCTTATTGAAGAACATTGTATTGACCATGCACGGATATTCAAATGTTTACCAGCTTGCTGAATGCCTAATGTATACCTATCGATTTCCGGTCAGCATGACCTTGTTTACAATGACTGTTCCTGTTGATACCATGTGTGTTCTCGTCAATAAATGTTTTGAAACGTGCCTGCAGTGTCCAAGCATCCTTGACTACTGCATGTGAGTGTATGGGTTGCAGGGTCTACATATATACGAGCCTAAACACATTCGCGCCTTCATTCGCACCCACACTCAGTTCATCATACGCTCGCACTACACACCTAACAACATGTATACTGTCTTGGGCCAGTGATCACCTCAACAAGAGAAAAAGTACAGTTACATTTTTGGTGGACCAGTTACGTGGGCTCTTCTGATACATTTCTTGTGGACAGAGCGAGCAATTAACATTATTGATGACATTAATGTGGTCCAGAAATTTACATTTCATGGGGCTATTTGCGTGAGAAGGACAAGTACACATTACATTTCTGATCTGTGGGTCTAAGCTACACACTGGACAGCTGTAACACACATCGCTAATTCTACACTTGCAAGTTTTGGCTACAACAGGACAGAAATAGGTCATCAACTGTTGACCCAGATAAACAGTGCTAGCATTTATGTTATAATGCTGCATAAACCACAACAGGACAAGTACTGAAGTTAACATCTAGGCATTTGCTACGTGGACCACAACTGCAAGTCGAGTCCCTTTTTGTAAACGGTACCGCTGGTCGTTTACACGTTTCAGTCAACAACAGACTTTTCTACGCCCGAGCATTCAAGCTACATTGTTCGAGGTCAAGTGTTTGTAAACAGTACGTGGAAATTGTAAACATTCAATGTGCAAGTCCTAAGTCGAGAAGGTCATAGTAACTTTTGTTCGTGAATACCACTTTATGCTACAGTGGATTTGACATTCAGTGCGCGCTTGACATTTTGTTTCTGTGTTCGCAAGGAGCAAGAAATTTACTTTAGTTTCAGCTGTGACTGAACTTGTTTTGCAACACATTGAATTGATTGCTATTTATGTTAATTGTACTATTTTTGTGTATTTTTCTTGTGTTCTTTTGCGGGTTTTCGGTTGGTGGGTCTTACGGTAAATATGCCACTTAATCGAGGGTTACTGTAAGCGTTCTGTAGGGATTGCAATTTTCTTAATTGAAATTTGCTAGCGACTTTTGTTGCTATTTTTTTTTTTTTAGCTGTGACGACATCAGTTAGTGTTGTTTTCGTTATTTTTCTGTTCTTTGATTTTCGATTAATTTTGTTTGTATCTGTTCTTCTCTCATTCCTTCCGTTTATTTCTTTACACCTTTTCGTTTATAACAGTGTTGCCATTTGTCTTGTTTATTTTTCGCGGTCATCATTACACATTTGTGTAACATTTTCTTTACTTTTTGCTGTATTGTTTATTTGACTTCCGCGAACGTTTTCGGTCATTGTTCTGTATCTTTGTTTTTGTATTTATGATTGTTCTACATTATTGTCATACACAGTCTACATACATATACTTGGTCATGTATTATTATTGTTATTGATAAGGTACACTCTTCATATAGAGATTGTTAATAAAATATTATTATCTAAGATATTTATACAAGTTCTTTGATAAAAGACTTGTTATCCACAAAGATTGAGACAAGGTGAAATACATATTCAAGTTCTTTATAAAAAAAAAAAAAAGACTTGTGCCCATAGTGAGTGGGATATAAAGGAATTATTTTCCACAGGTACTCAAGTGATTTTTTGTTACATTATAAACAAGAGGACCATACAAGGTCTTTGTCTAAGACTAAGAGAGTGAAATAAAGTGAAGTGAGTATACAAGTCTAGCATTTCAGACTTGTCTCCCATTGAAGTGGGATAAGGTAATTGTTGAATTTTTCAGGTTACTGATCTCATTAGACAGAATGTCTACATTGGATTTCTTCATCCAGCAAGGGTTGACTCTTGGTAAGTCTGGTAAAGAATTGGAAGAATATTCATCTGCTCTATTCGCCACT
The DNA here is from genome assembly GCA_024509875.1 of Oreohelix idahoensis. Lineage (NCBI taxonomy): Eukaryota > Metazoa > Mollusca > Gastropoda > Stylommatophora > Oreohelicidae > Oreohelix > Oreohelix idahoensis. Next base: position 20,075 of record JAMPIV010011551.1, read on the forward strand.
GCATTAAAGTCAGAAGAAAAGAAACAAAAAGAGGAAATTAAATTGAAAGCAGAAGCTGAACAAAGGAGAGCAGATGCTGAACTAAAGAAGCTAGATGCTGAGAATAGAAGATTAGAACTTGAAGAGAAAAGGTATCAAAGAGAAGCTGCTGCTGAGGAGAGGAAAGCTCAAGCTGCTGCTGATGAAAGAAAATTCCAGATGGAAATGGAAGACAAAAAACTTCAAGCTGCTGCAGAGGAGAAAAAAATTCAAGCTCAAGCTGCTGCAGAGGAGAGAAAACTTCAAGCTGCTGCAGAGGAGAGAAAACTTCAAGCTGCTGCAGAGGAGAGAAAACTTCAAGCTGAGGCTGAAATTAGAAAAATGGAACATGAGGAAAGAAAACAGAAGATGGAACTTGATGAAAGACTCGCAACTTTGGAGTTAGAGAAATTGAAATTGGCGAGTACGGGTGCTCAGCAAACAACTTCGAGTACGACAAAGGAGTTTGTTAATAGGATTAAATTGCCTCATTTCAATCCTTTAAAGGATGACGTAGCAGATTATCTAGATAGATTCCAATTTTTATGCGATACGCATAACATAAAAAAGGAAAAAATATGTTGAACAACTGATGGAATTTTTTACAGGTGACACAGTGACTACTCTTATGACAATAGACGAACATGACAGGACTAATTATGATGTTGTCAGAGCAGCATTGCTAAAAAAATACCAACTAAAAGAAGAAGACTATCGTCTTCGTTTTAGGACAATGTTGCCAGAAAATGGAGTAGATTTCTCTGATTTTGTTACAAAAATACGTCGTACATTTACACGATGGGTTGAGTTGTCTCAGACTGAGAAAACATATGAAGGTCTAATGGACTTATTATTGCGAGATAAGGTTTTGTCATCTGTTAATGATTCTTTTCTTGCATTCCTTCATGAGCGTAAGCCTAAAAAACTTAAAAGATATGGAGGAATACTGTTGTCAGTATGCCACCGCGCATCCCCATGCTACAGTTAGCAATTCTAAAGTGAAAGAAGGGTTGCCAGCTGCTTCGGCAACACCATATGGCCCTAATTTCAAAAAAAAAATTTCAGGGTGCTCAACAAAACTGGAATAGGGGAAGTAATCAGAATTACACTCAGAAGCGGAGTAATCCAACACATGATGGTTCTTCGTCTATGAATTGGAGACAAGATGGTAGTTCTCGTAATTTTAATGGTAATAATCTTAGACACTTTCGCAAGGGTTATCGTAATAATAACCATTCGAGCTTTCGAGATAACCATTCTCGACGTCAAGATTATGACGATGGTGAATTTAGAAACCGGGATTCAAACCGGAATGATGATTACAATAGGCAATATGATAACAATTACAGGGGAAATGATAGTCGAAATAATTACAGGGGAAATGATAATCGAGGCAGACCTAGGTTTAACAAAAAAAGACCTTTCCAACAGGCAAACTCTGCACAACAAGAGTTTGATGGAGCCTGTAATACAGTAAATGATAGTGGTAACTCTAGGGCTATCACTGGTTGTGCTTTCGATTTTGGGAGAGCAACTGAATGCCCCCAATGCTTAACATTGTTCGACTCATCGACTGTATCTACTCTAAGTTGTGGTCCCCCTCTTCCTGCTCTACCTGCTACAGTTGCGCATGATGGGAGAGGATCTCTCATCTTACATAAAGGTCTAATAAATGATAGGCTAGTCTCAGTACTTTTCGATTCGGGATGTACTACCGTCGGGGTTAGGGAGTCTCTGATAGATCCTTGCTGTGCCACTGGAAAAACAATCAAATGTGTTACATTTGGTGGTACTATGGAAAGTTATCCTACTGCTATTATTAGGATTGACACTCCCTTCTTCACAGGAGATGTCCATGCATGTCTTCTTCCTAATCCTATTGCGGATCTTATAATCGGTCGTATTCATGGGGTTAAGGAATGCACCCCGCAACAAATTTCTAGTTGGGAGGAAAAAAAAACATTCAAACGGTCAATGCAGTGGTGACAAGAGCTCAAGCTCTTAATCCCCCAACTTCATCGGATAATAGTAATGAAGTTGATAGCCAAGACGAGCACTTGGTGATTTCCCATGACTCGTTTGTTAAACGTCAAGAAGAGGATCCTTCTTTGAAGAAATTCTTCCTTCTTGCAAAGAAAGGGGATCCCAATCAAAATACGAATCACAAATCGTATATTACTATGAAGAATGGTATATTGGTACGGATGGTACAACACTCGGACAAGTCTATGCACTCGCAAATTCTTGTGCCTAAGTGTATGAGAGCCTTAATTCTTCAGCATGCACACGATTCTCAGTGTGCTGGACATATGGGTTTTTCCAGAACTAAAACTAGAGTCCTTGCGTCTTTCTTTTGGCCATTTGTTAATAAAGACATACGAATTTATTGCCGATCTTGCAAAATTTGTCAAGAGGTCAAGTCTAGAGGTCCGAGACATGCTGCTCCTATTCAGGCTGCAGATATTCCGATTCGGCCGTTTCAGAAAATGGCTATAGACATCATTGGTCCGTTCAAAATTAAGTCAGCCAGAGGACACCAATTTATCCTCACTTGCGTGGACATGTGCACGCGTTGGCCAGAGGCTATTCCTCTGAAGAGCATATCAACTGTCGATATCGCTGATGCTCTTTGGCTCATATTTTCTCGTCTGGGATTCCCCGGAGAAATACTGTCGGACCACGGCACTCAGTTAATTTCGGACGTTATGTCTCAGGTAATGGCTACGCTAGACATTAAAAGGTCTCTCAGTAGTATTTATCATCCAATGTCCAATGGATTGGTAGAACGTCTTAACAGGACACTAAAGAACTTACTTGGCAAGATAACGGAGGATCATCCGGAGGATTGGGACAGGGTTTTACCTGCAGTCCTCTTTGCCTATAGAGAAGTTCCCAACGAGCATACAGGGTTTTCTCCTTTCGAACTTGTCTTTGGTGCGCAACCGCGCGGTCCGATGTCCTTGTTACACGATTTGATAACTTCTGATAATATTGACGATGATACACAATCGTCATATGAATATGTCATTGCTCTTAGAGAAAAGATTATCGAATCGTGCAGGTTAGCAACTTCATCTTCCGAATTTGCGAAAGAAAAAGCTAGGCGATTTGCTAACAAGAAAAGACGCCTACGTCAACTTTGTCCTGGAGACAAAGCATATGTCTTACTTCCCTCAAGAGAGAATAGACTTCTCATTTCATGGAAAGGTCCATACACTATAGTCTCCAAAATTTCCGATGTCGACTATATCGTCGATGTGGATGGAAAGCATAAAACCTTCCATATAAATATGCTAACAGAGTTTATTGAACGTCCAGACTATTTGCAGCCTATTTTCCAGGCGACGGACGACTCTCCAGTCCAACATGGTCACATCTCATCCCTGTCCGTTATACAGGATGAGGAAACTATTTTTTCTGACGTTAACTTACCTCTTCCTGCGATTCCACTGAATTCAACGGAATCGTGGAGGGACGTTACAATCTCTTCGAACTTGTCTTTTGAGGAGCAACGTCAAGTATCCTCTACGCTACAATCATATCAGGATGTCCTTACCGACATTCCTGGACACACAGATGTCATAGAACATGACATCATACTTACTGATCGTAATCCGATCAGAGTAAGACCATACCCAATACCTATTCATTTTCAAGCACAAGTCGAGAAAGAATTGGATGAAATGATTCAACTGCAAATAATTGAACCATCCACTTCAGCTTATTCTTCGTCGATAGTTATTGTTCGAAAGAAAGACAATAACATACGTCTTTGCGTTGACTATCGCAAATTAAATCAAGTTACGAAGTTCGATGCTGAACCTATGCCATTATTAGATGATCTACTTATTAGACTTTCTAAAGCTAAATTCTTTACTAAACTAGACTTGTCGAAAGGTTATTGGCAAGTCCCACTGACGGAACACGCCAAACCTCTCACTGCTTTTTCGACACCTAGGGGTCTGTTTCAATGGAATTTTATGCCTTTCGGGCTTATGAACGCCCCAGCGACTTTCGTGCGCATGATGCGACGAATTCTATCAGATCGTGCAGATGTCATCGCATATTTAGACGACATCTGTCTTTTCAGCGATACTTGGGAAGAACACTATTTGGGTCTAAAGGAATTGCTATCTACTCTACGTGAGCATAGTTTGACTGCAAAACCCTCTAAAGCTTTTGTTGGGTTTAGTGAAATTTCCTTCCTAGGTCATCGAGTTGGTCATGGTCTGTTGAAGACAGAGGACCAAAACATTTCGAAGATATTAAATATCTCGGTTCCGAAGACAAAAAAGCAAGTGCGTAGTCTCTTGGGATTGATACAATTCTATGGAAGATTCATTGAGAATCTGTCCTCCATTATGGCACCACTTTCATCGTTATTGAAAAAAGGTTCTCCTAATATGGTGCGTTGGTCCCAGGAATGCCAATCTTCATTGGATCAGGTTAAGAATTTGTTCTCATCTCATCCTATCTTAAGACTACCAACGATTGATAAGACTTTTGTTCTTCGTAGTGATGCCTCTTCCACTGGGATTGGAGCGGCACTAATGCAGGAATATTCAGGAACTCTGCATCCTGTAATGTATATTTCTAGGAAGCTAAATGCGGCAGAAAGGAATTACTCGGTTTTAGACCGTGAATTGTTGGCTATGGTTTGGTCCATTCTTAAGCTACAAAGGTTCCTTCTGGGCGCGCATTTCTTTATGGAAACCGACCAAAAAGCTCTTACGGCTATGCAAAGTAAGGATTTGAAGAGCTCGAGATCTACTCGTTATGCTATTGCTCTTCAGCCTTTCCATTTCACGGTGCGAGCTATCCGTGGTTCGGATAATGTGATGGCGGACATATTGTCCAGATGCCCACATGATTCCAGTTAAATCTTGTGTCCTAGTTTTTCCTGATACACTTTCAGACTTTTGTCTGTCCTTAATATCCTAATATGTTGTAATACAAATGTATTTGGATGATGTTTAGATAATTTAACAAATTTCATTTTGTCCATCCATCAGTGATATGTTGCTAATATAGCATTGTAATTCATGACATTTGTATATTGCTATAATTATAGTATTTAGTAATGATTGATATATGATTGGTATTGCCAGCAACTTAGGTTTCTTTAATGGTACCCCCTTAGTTTGTTTGGCTTAAAGGAGATATTTTCTCCTATGTTGGGAGATGATTTGTATCCTCTTCAGACGCTTTGTTTATGCGTCTATTGTACCTGATATTAGGTTCATTTTTTTCATGAGCACATAAGTGATACTTGTGCAATCTTGCTCATGGACATATTTAAAAAAAAAAAAATTTCATTTTTTTTTTACAGGGGGGTGGTAGTAATATGTTGCTGTCATTTTTGACGGAGTCATCTGTCAAGTTATTTGCTTATGTTTTTATCATAAGAATAATTGTGTCTTTACCTGCGATGTCAGGTTGATTAGGGGTTGTCTTCCCTTGTTTATTCATTCATTGTGTTTGACCTTTAGGGTCAAAGGTAGACAGTTCGGGCGTATGCCCATGGGCAGGTTTTTTTAAGCGGGAGTTGAGTTAGACTTCCGGCAAGCCGAGAAGTGTCCTGGTTTCTGAAGGGACGAGAGTCCATTGTGTTTTTCGGGGAGAATCTTCGAAGTGACTGCACTGGCAGTTTTCCCCAGTGAATCTCTGTGCGTTGGAATGACAGCAGAGTTCCTTGTTAAGTTCTGTGGACTCGGTTACAGGTAATACCGACTTTTTCCATTACTATGCTTTCGGTAGCAGAACATGTTAGAAGATTGCCTAGTCTGTGAACTGCAGCTCACCGGTCCTCCATTTCAGAACTTATTTGTTGTGCTCAAGGTAGCCATCCAAGACTATTAGTCTTCATACCATCCAGAAATCCAGTGACGAAGATATATTGTGGGAACCGCAGATTGGCGGAATTTATGTCTACAATAAGCATTACTGCAGGGTTGATGGTAACCTGCTTATCAGAAGTACACAGCCGACGTCAGAACGAGGCCTGTGTTTTCGGCTATTATACTACAGCCCGATAATGTGCAATTGGCGGGGAATGCCAAGTTGCACCTATGTGTCAAAGTGATTAAGGTATCTGACGCGTTTATTCAGTAATCTCAGGGCGACGCCACGAACTGTCCTTATTGAAGACCATTGTATTGACCATGCACGGATATTCAAATGTTTACCAGCTTGCTGAATGCCTAATGTATACCTATCGATTTCCGGTCAGCATGACCTTGTTTACAATGACTGTTCCTGTTGATACCATGTGTGTTCTCGTCAATAAATGTTTTGAAACGTGCCTGCAGTGTCCAAGCATCCTTGACTACTGCATGTGAGTGTATGGGTTGCAGGGTCTACATATATACGAGCCTAAACACATTCGCGCCTTCATTCGCACCCACACTCAGTTCATCATACGCTCGCACTACACACCTAACAACATGTATACTGTCTTGGGCCAGTGATCACCTCAACAAGAGAAAAGTACAGTTACAATCATCTTCTAGCACATATAAACGCTTAGCGTTAAAGTAGGAGGGACAAAGCTAGCGTGAAAGGCCAAGCGGTCACATACGTCCCTGGCCACACAAATGTATCCCAGAGGGAGACATTTGCGTACTATCAACTAAGTACCTCATGCTAGTGACTGTTATAAACGACTAACCTATTGGTAGAGTCTCTTTGAGAGAAAAAAAAAAGATTAATAAAAAAAATTGTTCGTAAAACGAGGGATCCCAGTATATTTATAATGCGTAAAACTGGGGATACATAAAATATGTTAACACACTTCGCCATTGAATAGTACACTACTTCTTAACAATATCAATATGAACAACGCTGTGCGTTAGTCATCACCATAATGATAACATACTTAATGATAACATTTAAAAAAAAAATAATCGCATACGATTTTCATGGGATGTGCAAACAACACAAATAAAAACAAACAAAAAAATACTTTCGCAATATTTAACAGAATTGACTAATATTCATTAAGTATTTAACAATCTTAAAATGTAGTAACTGCAACGAACATCAGCCTAACAGCATAGAACTAATGGTCAAACATCAGACCGTGGGACGCCAAAAAAATGTAATATACGAGCTCGTATATATATTATGACATGGGAATATACATACATGGCAATGTTAATCTATAAATTTATTATTTAAAAAATATGAACTGGAGCTGTACGCTCTCGTAACTGTCAATATAGAACGTGGTAAATATAATACAATCATATAATACAGGCGACCCCAATCCTGCCACTGCGGTCAGTGATTTACCAGGATGTATATGGGTCTTAAACACCAAAAATCTGGACAAGTTTGGTGAACTGTCTATGTGTTCGTCGCACAATATGAATATAGCATTATTAATCTGGTTACATGGAGTTACAAAGTATTTATTAAAAAGTGTCTTTAATCTCCAACTTACGTAATAGTCGTTATTATGAGGGAGGACAACTATACCGATCCAAATAACTATCGGGTGTTGGAGTATGAACTATCTCAGTTACCATGAACCAAGTACCAAACTGTTTATAGGTTCGTCATCAAATATAAAATCTGCATACAAATGCAAGTTCATAATAATGGACAACAATTTGTCAAGAAAATATACTGCAGCGTTCCGCTTACAACGTGACAAATGGTCAGAAAAATACAGGTACATCAATATGTGATGTTTATTTCTCAATTCAAGGTTTAATGGACAACAATGTGTCAACAAAATATACCGTAGCGTTCCGCTTACAACGTGACAAATGGTCAGAAAAATACAGGTACATCAATATGTGATGTTTATTTCTCAATTCAAGGTTTAATGGACAACAATTTGTCAACAAAATATACTGTAGCGTTCCGCTTACAACGTGACAAATGGTCAGAAAAATACAGATACATCAATATATGATGTTTATTTCTCAATTCAAGGTTTATCAACATGTGAACATATCCGTTACCATGTTAGCGATTTCTCATGGAATCGTCATGGTGTGCATGTAACAATGTAGTATTTCGCCAATCCGCGAACTGTGTTGATTAACATATAAGTTTTACCCAACTTGCAAAATACTTGTATATCACCAAGTCAAATTTTAGGTGAAAATATATATGTCTCAGTTATTTAGTGGAGTGGTGTGTATATTGGGATAAATGACGGAGTAGGGTTTATCACCGTGGGAGGGGAAAGAATGTCAGTCATGGGAATGTACTCGGGGGTCTTAGGGGCGTTAGCTGTGTCAGTGGGGGTAACAATGTCCTCATTATCTTTTACCGATGTCCGCTGTGGACATCTCATCTTCTTGTACACATGGTATTTATACACTAAACCGCTTAAAATTCATAACACCCATTATGCTAGGCAAAATCAATAGTACTGACACTCTAGTGTGTCGGGTCATGACCTCTGGTGTGTCTCACTGGATTCAGGAATGCGAGAAGGGGTGTTTCCCAGACTACGAAGAAGTATTTATAGAATTTGATAGACACGTTAACATAGGTAAATTCCTGTTGAATATTGGGGACTGCTCGGAACGGAGCGTCGATTTAGAAACGCTCCGTCAGTGATGGAGCATGTCGGTGAAGGGGACAGGAGATGAAAAGGCGTTTGGACGTGTAGGGAAAAATAAATTTGACGTCTGATTCGTCATATATCTGTGAGAAAGGGTCATTCATTATTATCTGGGACTGACCTACGTTTGCCCTGTCAGAGCAGTAACGGCAGCTGAACTTTGAATGAATGCTGCGTTTTGTGTAAAAACGTCTTATTTGCATTTAAGGTCTGTCATTCTTACATGTATCATCTTCTAGCACATATAAACGCTTAGCGTTAAAGTAGGAGGGACAAAGCTAGCGTGAAAGGCCAAGCGGTCACAAAATTATAACTGGAAATTTACATAATTCAATAACTGTCGTTATAAAAAAATCAATGCACTTTGTTGATTAGTGATGTATAATATAACAAATTAACACATTGGTATGTCAATACATGATTTCACATACAATAAAAGTATACAGGGTGTCAATAAAAGAATGTACCTATTTCTTTTTTTCACCTACTTGACCAGTGTGTGGAGAGACATGTAACAATTACCGGTTGCAACTCAACTGAGAAAGTTTCACTTGAAATAAAAGTACATGCGCACTGTTTCTGCAAAATGGCGCCGACCAAACAACAGGAGGCGTTTTGTGTGGTAGAATATGCTAAAACGACGTCTGTTATCGCAGTTCAACGCAATTTTCAGCGACAGTTTAAGGTTGATCCACCTGATAAGAATTCTATTAAGCGTTGGTGTACGAAATTCCTGGAGGAAGGTTGCCTGTGCAAAAGTACCGGTCGCCCGTCATGTTCGGAGGAGGCAGTGGATAGAGTTCGGCAAGCCTTCCAGCACTGCCCCATGAAGTCGGTTCGAAGGGCGAGTCGTGAGTTGGAAATGCCCCGCAGTACGGTATGGAAAGTGCTTTATAAGAGTTTGAGAATGAAAGTATGCTTAAAAACTTGCAGAGATTATCTTACTTTTGTGATAGAAAGCATCCTCGTACCACATCATGGGGCCGAAAATAAATTTTTTGAAAAGGGTACACTCTTTTATGTGGACACCCTGTATTTTCAGTGTTTGGTTGTTTTCATCATGTTATTGGCTTTGGTATCTTGGTTTGTGCTTTCACGATCAGTTGTACATAACTTGCTTGACACATTGCAGTAGCTGACTTCCCCCGGTTGTAAAAACATCTGAACATTGAAGACGCTATGCTTATGCCAGGAACAGTATTGGTCCATCGTTAAACAGTACACAATTTCCAGATTTGTGTCACATTTTTCACCGCTGATTGAATCTACAACATATGATCAGGGTATGGTTTCTGTGGTTTATAACTAAGATGGCTCTCTGATGCTGACTGAGCACTGGTGATCAATTTTCTCATTTCGGCAACACTGTCTTCAGGCTGAGGTTAAGTCAGTCAAAAAGGGTTACGCCGTACAATTGTCCAATACATTTAAGAATTTTGACATAAATTAAAGAAATTTTCCAAACCCAGTTATGATTACTCCCCTTTAGCTTAGCGTTATGCCAAAGTTAGTAAAAGTCTTTCCCTTACAATACCTGGACAAAATGTGCCGAAATAAAAGACAAGAAAGAAAAATGGAATACGAACTCTTTCAGCACACAACCAAAAAGCAAAGCCCTAAAAAGGACTGTAAGCTTTTATTGCTTACGTTATTCAGTCCTAACAAGGACTTCTAGCTGACCCAATGCTGTCCAGGATTGAGGTTATATAGTGATGAAGGCAAGATATAGATATGAGGATAATAAACATAATTTTAATTTTAAATATTCATCAACTTTAAATGTACATTAGATCAGTAAGATATTTTGTAAGCTTATAGACATACCTTCAGACACAGTGATACTTCGAAATCTGCGGCTGTTTGAAGCTTCAATCTACTATCCGCTCACAATAGCGGTCAGTTGTGATTTTTTCTCAGTTATCATGTTGTGTTGTGAGTTAAGTCTTCTCACTATAAGAGTCAGCCCTCTGTATATCGTCTCAGCTCTGTCAGATCTTGAAGTGATTTTGGGAAGTAAGGAACTGTGTCCAAGACAGGGCTTATATACTTTATCTCAGTTATAACCTTTGCTTTCTTAGAGCACCGCGCCTGAATTAATTTTCTCGAGTAAACGTTCGTGGGATTTCAATTCTGTTGTGCGAATGTACCGACAAAATCAGAATATCCTCGTCACTGTCATGAAATATTCTAATCCACATATATAAATTATTAGGTAAATATGAAGCCTAACAAATAAAATTAATAAAGAGAAGAGCAATGGTAAAATGACAGTGCTGTCACAAGGAATGTACTCGAAATCCCCCTTGTTTTCTGCTTCGTCTGCAAATTGTAACGCTTTCACGTTGATAGTAAAAGCTTACTGTATTATACCCGCTTTCTTCAATGAAACGTGTGCTGTATTTCTTGGAAAAACATTAAGAGGCAGACTGCGTAATGACCTAAATTTTAAATTCCATTCATGTCTTTTTCTACATTACGTTACCAAAACGAACGAACAGATGGACAAAAGGATAGCGAGAAGGGAGAGGCAGAAAGCCGAACATTAAACACGCGTCGCGCGATACACAATTACTACTATCACGCGTGTAAGTCTACAAGCACTAACTTTTTCAGACGGACAGTGATAAAATACACTACCCTTTCCCAGAGTTAGGTTTATAAATCATAAAAAACTCTTATTAGAAAAGATAACATTAGATGGGTTTACGGTTGAGAACATAACAGTACCCAGACAGAACATCTTCGAAACAGGAGGTAGAAGAAATTGCATATTTTGAACGCAGCCACGTAGCTCCTTTAAATTTGTATTTTTGGGTTCCTTAGGGCTTGCTGACAAATAATATGTAAAACGTTACGCAAATAGTCCAGGAATTAATAAATTATACCCAAAATAAAATATTGGGGGTGCCTGACAGCATAAAATCATTTCTGCTCATAAGATTTTTTTTCAACGTGTTTGAAAAAAATTTACGTTACAGAAATAGCCTACCATGTAAACTCCAAATTGATTGGAGCGCAACAAATGAAAGCCTAACCACGATTGGTCGGGCTATAAATACTATCTTGGTTGTTAGGGGAAACGGGGAAAGGTAACATTTTTTCAAACACTTGTCGAAACGGGGCTCATTGGTCAGACTCGCTGATATACACACTTGGGAGCGTTAGTTCGAAACCACTTGTTTAAAATAGCTTGATAAAGCATCAGTGCGTTGAAGCCAGCATATATTTGGCTAAATAAAAGCCTGGAAGATAAGCAGATGGAAATTTGTGCCAGTTTGTGCCAGAATTCATTGCTTATCAACGTATCTGTGTTATTCGTATGAATTGTGGTAAGCTTGAACCATTTAATATCTTTTAATGAAAATTGAATGTGAATTGTTGATTTATGCCTGTATATATATATATGTGTAGTTCAGTGGCAAACGTGAGGTAAAGCCTAAAATGCTCCAGCCTGAACAGAGGGTGTCGGAGAGAAGTAAAACGGCATGGAATGGCCAAACAGTACACTGACACCTGGATGATTGACTAGAAAGAAATAATGCTGGAAGTGCAGAGGCGTAGTAACCATTAGGAAGGGTAATACTGGAATAAAGTATTTCAGATGAAGCTGACTGTTGGCCTAACGCTCTGAACGCAATGTTTGTGATGTATTGTGATCAGTGTAAAAAGAAAATATAAATTAGTTATGAAGTAGAAGGTACATCCTTCTTGATTTCAGGGACAGTGGTCTTGATGGTACTGAGCAGCACCTAGTCAGAGCTTTGCTGAATCCTGAGTCGGACAGCATACTCCTTGGTCTTTTTAGCTATCAGTGAGGTGTCTCCTGAACCCAGAGGAGAATTCGAGCAGAGGAGTCCTTTCCTGCCGCCATCACGCCAGATAAGCGAATTGGCCAGCTGAGCTCAACATTATGTCCCCTCATCTTGAACTGACTTTTTAAAATTAACATTAAGAGGGGAATTTACTTGTCTTAAAATCAGGAACTGTGAACATCTCCAATACTGGTCCCTAAAGACAAACTATTGAAGTCATGATGACAAATACCAACAGAGCTTGAACAAAATAAAACCAGTATTACCTCATTTTACTACTACACAACTGACACACATAGAACATTTGTAATAATATATGTCACTACAATATTCATATTAAATACATTCTGTACATAACTTGTAATTTAAATTGATTGTGATTCCTGGTTCCCTTGTAGTTGAATCAGGACACATATTCATTCATGCCAGTAATGAATACATATTGTTATTTGAAAGTTTATCAGTGACTCTTTTAAGATATCTTTGTAGAGTGTTATATGTATGTGAGTGTCACAGTGTTGTCAAGAGTAGTGGATTAAATTAAATTGTTTATCTGTCTGTTGTTGTGACTTACACTTCACCATACTCATACCCTAGACACATAACGTAGCATCACACTATTCCAGAATAATTCTGACTGAGATATATAGATATGTGGTAGCAAGTAAGGTTATCTATAATACACTACTCTTAATAGATATAGATACCTTCACAGCTGATCTCAGTCAGTACACTAAGTTCCCTATAAGTATTTATAACATCCCACTTCACCACATATATTGGGGTCTCGCTCTTGGGATTTTGAATCTTTAACTATTAAAAATATTGGGGGTAATTCACTTCAGGGAATATAAGAATTAAAAGGTATCCTTGGGTGGAATTAAATAAGGTTGAGCTCACGGTGCCTGTGTTGTCCATTAGATATATAGTTAGAAATTGAATTGTTGGGTAGACATTATAAAAATTTACCTGATAGACAATGGCGGACCTGGCCAAATTTCGATCTGCCGCTGTTCAGACTGCAAAAGAGTTAGGATTAGATGGGCAAGTTATGGTTGCCTATGTCACGACGGAATGTGACAAATTTATTGAACGCGAAGAAAGAAGGTTTGAAGCCGAAAGAAAGTTAGAGGCTGACAAGGAAATTAAGAGGTTGCAGATTGAGGCTGACAAAGAGGCTAAAGCATTGGAAGCCGAGGAAAGAAGACAAGCTGCAGAAAGGGAAGAGAAGAGATTAGCTGCAGAAAGGGAAGCAGAAAAGGAGGAGAAGAGATTACAAAGGGAACATGAGTTACGACTAAGGGAGTTTGAGTTTCAAGGCCATGCTCCTGAAAATGGTGCCAGTCCCTTTGCCTCTGATGCTACGGTTACTCAGGGAGCCTCAACCTCAGCTATGAACTTTCATTTAGATCATTTTGTTGAGAAAGACGATGATATTGAGAGCTACCTAAATAGGTATGAACTATTAGCTACCACGTATGGGTTAGAGAGAGAAAGGTGGAGCTTAAAGTTATCTCAGGGACTTCGTGGGGCAGCTTATGAAGTTTTTGCAAAAATGAGCAGAGGTGATCAGGAAAATTATGACATGCTAAAGCAGGCTCTTTTGTTAAGGTATGAAAAGAATGCAGAGTTTTACAGGAAAAAATTTAGGAATGCTAAACTACTGTCAGGTGAAACCTATCACCAGTTCTCTGCACGGATAGAGACATACTTGGAGAAATGGACTTCTCTGGGGAAAACCCAAGATCTTAAGGAAATGGTCCTTATAGAGCAATTAAGAGAGTCCATGGCTCCAGACCTGAGAAAGTTTCTCATGGAACAAGGTGCAGAGAGGCTGGATGAGTTGCTAAATGTTGCTGAAAGGTATCAAGCAGCTCAAGCAGAGGTAACAGGTAATAAAAAGAAACAAGTGGATAACTTTAGGGCACCACAGAACTTTAATAAATTTGATCCTAGGGATCAAAATAAAGGTAAGCACCAATTTGATAGGCCACGGTATGACAATAAAAATAAATTCCCACAATTCGATGAAAGGAAATATGATGAAAGAAAATCTTTCAACCAAGGAAAAAGGTGGTGTAAGAATTGTCAGATGGACAATCATGACACTGACCATTGTAGAAGGAAACCTGTGTATATGGCAACCCTTCAGGTCAGGTCGACCTCAAGACAGGAGGAGGATATTATGTTAGATACCACTCCAGAAGAGATGAGGAAGGCACAGGCTGGGGATAAAACACTCAAGCCTTGTTTCAGAAAATTGTCAACTTGTCATACAACTCCAGGCAAGGGAGAATTTTACATGAAAAACAAGTTGATGTATAGGAAGACTGGAGCTAGATCCAAAGGTCAGGGACAACTGGTACTTCCTAAAAGATACAGGACAGAATTAATAAGGAGCCTACATGTGAAACCAGATGGGGACCATGAGAAGATAGGTACCATCATTCAAAAGGTGGCTCACAATTATTATTGGCCCAAAGCAAGATGGGACATTGAGAATTTTGTAGAAAGGTGTAGCATAGCACATGAGGGAACACCCACAAGTGGGAACATGGATCAGGACCTGGACACGCCCCGGAGCAAAATTAGGCCTGATAATAAAAAGAGAAATAGATTTGATAAAGTGGACCAAAGGGAATGGGAAGCCCCTTTTCACGGACAAGCTTCACTTAACTGTTTTACAATGGCCACTATGCGGAGAGTGCAAAAAGATGTCTTACCCCAGGATAAGCCGACAATCCCTCAATCGGACTTAAACAAACTGGAGGAAGAAGATGTAGAGAGGAAATCTCTCATCAAGAATTTTAAGTGGGGAGACAGCCCCAAGAGAAAAATTGGTAGCGGTCGTTTTGTGAATGATAATTCTGGGAGGAAAAATCATCACTATAAAGCTTCAAGTGGAAGAGACCATACCGGTGCATGGACAAATAGGTCCACACAATTAAAGGTCCATATGTAGCTATGTTAAGAACGTGGACTGATGAAAAGGCAGAGGAAAACATTACATCTTCATACCAATATGTGAATGAGCTGACCACTCGGTTGAAAACTGGCTGGAAACTTGCCAATGAAAATTTGAAACAAGCCAGGAAGAAACATGCTGCCTATTATAACAGGAAGGCGAAAGACAGAAATTTGGCTGTGGGAGAGAGAAGGTACTGCTTCTTTTGCCCGGGAGTCAGAATAAGTTACAAATTGGATGGCAGGGTCCATATACAGTTCTAGAGAAGGTGTCTAGAACAAATTATAAGATAGATAAGAAGGGGAAAGAAAAAATCTATCATGTGAATCTCCTGAAGAAATATTTGGAAAGAGAACATCAGGAAGAGACACACTTGTTGACCTTGTCCATCGCCATGGAGATGAAAAAGGAACCACTTTCATCATTTGAATATCCATTACACCCCTGTGAGACAGCAGCACAGGTGAAAATCAGTACACATTTAACGAAAACTCAGAAAGAGAGAGTGCAACAGGTTCTAAAGAATCATGCAGAGGTGTTAACAGACCGACCAGGGCATACAAACCTATTGGAATATGATATGAAACTCATAGACTCCACACCTGTCTGTATGAAACCATATTCGATTCCGTTTGCTAAGGAAAAAGCTTTGAAGGAAGAGATAGACTATCTATTGAAGGAAGGAATTATTTCGCACAGTGAGTCTTCGTATAGTTCCGGGGTGGTACTCTTAAGGAAGCCCTCTGGAGAACATAGACTCTGTATAGATTACAGGAGACTGAATGCTATTACAGAAGGACAGGTGGATCCATTGCCGGATACAAATCAGCTGTTTGCCAGACTAAATAAAGCTAAATATTTCTCAAAAGTGGATCTGAGTAAAGGATACTATCAGATTCCAGTAAAGCCTGAGGTTAGACCATACCTAGCTTTCAGTACCTCAGAAGGACACTATGAGTTTAATAGATTGCCATTTGGATTGAAGAATGCACCTAGTGTCTTCTCTAGAATGATGAGAAAATTATTGGATCCTCTGAATAATCCCTGTATAACAAATTTTATGGATGATATCCTTATAGCAACAGAAACATTTGAGGAACACATTGACTCTCTGAACATGCTGTTTGATCGACTTAGGGAGGCAAATTTAACAGCCCGACCAACCAAATGTTGCGTTGGATGTAAAGAATTGGAATTTTTGGGACACACAGTTTATCAGGGAAACATGACCCCTGACCCAAAGAACTTAGAGAAACTACAGAAAGCCCCGAGACCACAAACCAAGAAGGACGTGAGATCCTTTGTCTCATTATGTGGTTTCTACCAGAAGTATATCAAAAACTTTAATTCCATATGTGCACCGTTAACTGAATTGACACGTAAAGGACATCCAGATCGCATTACATGGACTCCACAATGTGAAATGACTTACCAAGAATTGAAGGAAAAGCTCACAAGTAAACCCATTTTGAAATTACCTGACTTAAGTCAAGAATTCATAGTAAGGACGGATGCAAGTAATATTGGGTTAGGTGCAACTTTACTACAGAAATCAGATGCATTGGATGGGGAATTAAGCCCAGTGGCATATGCTAGCAGAAAGTTGAATAAAGCTGAAATCAACTACTCAACTAGCGAAAAAGAATGTCTTGCAGTAATATGGGCAATAAAGAAATTCAATATTTATCTATATGGGAAGGCATTTAAGTTGCAAACTGACCACAAACCTTTATCGTTTTTAGCACAGGCTAAGCATGAGAACTCTAGGTTACTCCGATGGTCTTTGCTTCTGGCTCCATACAATTTTAGCATTGAATATATATCTGGAAAAACCAATCTGGGAGCGGATTTTTTAAGCCGCCATCCGTGTGATGAGAATCACCGTAAACCCCAGAAATAATAATAAATTTCTATATGTGTATATAGAATAAAGGACTGACATATAATGTCTGTTTTAAGAGGGGAGGTGTCATGAAATATTCTAATCCACATATATAAATTATTAGGTAAATATGAAGCCTAACAAATAAAATTAATAAAGAGAAGAGCAATGGTAAAATGACAGTGCTGTCACAAGGAATGTACTCGAAATCCCCCTTGTTTTCTGCTTCGTCTGCAAATTGTAACGCTTTCACGTTGATAGTAAAAGCTTACTGTATTATACCCGCTTTCTTCAATGAAACGTGTGCTGTATTTCTTGGAAAAACAATAAGAGGCAGACTGCGTAATGACCTAAATTTTAAATTCCATTCATGTCTTTTTCTACATTACGTTACCAAAACGAACGAACAGATGGACAAAAGGATAGCGAGAAGGGAGAGGCAGAAAGCCGAACATTAAACACGCGTCGCGCGATACACAATTACTACTATCACGCGTGTAAGTCTACAAGCACTAACTTTTTCAGACGGACAGTGATAAAATACACTACCCTTTCCCAGAGTTAGGTTTATAAATCATAAAAAACTCTTATTAGAAAAGATAACATTAGATGGGTTTACGGTTGAGAACATAACAGTACCCAGACAGAACATCTTCGAAACAGGAGGTAGAAGAAATTGCATATTTTGAACGCAGCCACGTAGCTCCTTTAAATTTGTATTTTTGGGTTCCTTAGGGCTTGCTGACAAATAATATGTAAAACGTTACGCAAATAGTCCAGGAATTAATAAATTATACCCAAAATAAAATATTGGGGGTGCCTGACAGCATAAAATCATTTCTGCTCATAAGATTTTTTTTTAACGTGTTTGAAAAAAATTTACGTTACAGAAATAGCCTACCATGTAAACTCCAAATTGATTGGAGCGCAACAAATGAAAGCCTAACCACGATTGGTCGGGCTATAAATACTATCTTGGTTGTTAGGGGAAACGGGGAAAGGTAACATTTTTTCAAACACTTGTCGAAACGGGGCTCATTGGTCAGACTCGCTGATATACACACTTGGGAGCGTTAGTTCGAAACCACTTGTTTAAAATAGCTTGATAAAGCATCAGTGCGTTGAAGCCAGCATATATTTGGCTAAATAAAAGCCTGGAAGATAAGCAGATGGAAATTTGTGCCAGTTTGTGCCAGAATTCATTGCTAATCAACGTATCTGTGTTATTCGTATGAATTGTGGTAAGCTTGAACCATTTAATATCTTTTAATGAAAATTGAATGTGAATTGTTGATTTATGCCTGTATATATATGTGTAGTTCAGTGGCAAACGTGAGGTAAAGCCTAAAATGCTCCAGCCTGAACAGAGGGTGTCGGAGAGAAGTAAAACGGCATGGAATGGCCAAACAGTACACTGACACCTGGATGATTGACTAGAAAGAAATAATGCTGGAAGTGCAGAGGCGTAGTAACCATTAGGAAGGGTAATACTGGAATAAAGTATTTCAGATGAAGCTGACTGTTGGCCTAACGCTCTGAACGCAATGTTTGTGATGTATTGTGATCAGTGTAAAAAGAAAATATAAATTAGTTATGAAGTAGAAGGTACATCCTTCTTGATTTCAGGGACAGTGGTCTTGATGGTACTGAGCAGCACCTAGTCAGAGCTTTGCTGAATCCTGAGTCGGACAGCACACTCCTTGGTCTTTTTAGCTATCAGTGAGGTGTCTCCTGAACCCAGAGGAGAATTCGAGCAGAGGAGTCCTTTCCTGCCGCCATCACGCCAGATAAGCGAATTGGCCAGCTGAGCTCAACATTATGTCCCCTCATCTTGAACTGACTTTTTAAAATTAACATTAAGAGGGGAATTTACTTGTCTTAAAATCAGGAACTGTGAACATCTCCAATACTGGTCCCTAAAGACAAACTATTGAAGTCATGATGACAAATACCAACAGAGCTTGAACAAAATAAAACCAGTATTACCTCATTTTACTACTACACAACTGACACACATAGAACATTTGTAATAATATATGTCACTACAATATTCATATTAAATACATTCTGTACATAACTTGTAATTTAAATTGATTGTGATTCCTGGTTCCCTTGTAGTTGAATCAGGACACATATTCATTCATGCCAGTAATGAATACATATTGTTATTTGAAAGTTTATCAGTGACTCTTTTAAGATATCTTTGTAGAGTGTTATATGTATGTGAGTGTCACAGTGTTGTCAAGAGTAGTGGATTAAATTAAATTGTTTATCTGTCTGTTGTTGTGACTTACACTTCACCATACTCATACCCTAGACACATAATATTAGGCGGCTTTACACTCGTCTACGCAGCTGTAAAATTGTATCTGTCTCTGCTCTGGAGTTAGGAACGGGAACTGACTAGGTGATGTCTCGAAGCTGGAACTAGTATTGTGAAGTATCTAACATTTCACTCCCCATCGGCTGTATCCGCTATGAAGACTGTCTTTCGTGTTTGTGATGTCTATCCGTAGAGTGGTGAAGCAGTAGAACATACTAACCGTGTAATTCACTGCTATTACTCCCATGGAACTGTATAGGTCTGATCGCATCTCATGTGACTACACGTAATGTATTGTTTTAAGGAGTCCCTTCCGCCCTGAGATAAATTGACATTGGGTGGGGAACAGAATATTTTCCTACCATCATCATTAGCTTCTATCTCCACAACGAAGGCTGGCTGTAATGGATCTCCAACGTCTTCTGTCTCTCGTCTTGGTGGTGCACTCTGACAGACTCTTTCTTGTCCACCTCTTGATGTTATCTTCCCACTTATAGCGCTGTCTTCCTCTTGCACGATTGCTTTCAAATCTTCCTTCTATTATGGTTTTCTGTAAAGTGTTATGTTTTTTAATATGGCCAAAATATTTTAGCTGTTTAATTTTGAAGTTAATTCTCATTTCATTTTTCTATATGACAAAATTAATTATTGAGGGATACTCAAATTTGGTAGTCACGGATGTTGTGTTTATATAGCAGAAATATGAAATGACATCACATGTTAAATAACTCACGAACTCAGACAAACACTTAAATTTGCCTTTTTTTTTTTAGCTAACGCCGAAAGAGTTCAGGATATTCCTCATTAATCGCAATGCAGTTTTAGAAACCTTGCTTGGAAAGTTGTAAAAACAATTCTTACTTGCGTAAGAGACGCTTTTGATTCTGCAAGAAAGAGATTTTTCAAACGTCTGAAAGAAAGAGTCAGCTGACGGAAATGATGGATCTGAACAATATGTTAGCCAGGAATCTTCTGCTGCTTGTGTCCATGCTTCTTTTGCTGACAGGGAAGGCGGAAGAGCTTTATGGGTAAGTGTTATCTTTGTTGATCTTAAAGACATTTAATGTCACTAACATATTTTGCAGTAACTTATAATCATAGCAGTAACGTTTGAACATGTTATGTCATTTATATTTTGGAGTGCATTTCGGAATGTTAAGTTATCTTTTAGTGATTTTAGATATGATATTGTTGTGTCACTAGGGCTGCTGAGCTTTTCGCTCTTTTGCAGCAGACGCCTGTTGAAAAATCCGTGTATTTATCTACACCGACGATCTAGGCTTATCCGGAGCTTTTCTGCTATTCATAAACTTATTGAAGTGAAGTCATGATTTTCAGTTTCTTTCCCGGGAATGCTAATCTGGCCTGGCAAGCATTTAAAGCCTCGTTCCTCCGTGTTTAGTGCTAAAAGGGAAAGGAGTACTGTACATTCCTCGCCATTGATGGGGGCTCTATAAATATGATGTCCAAAATTCTCTGCTCTGGTTCTGGGTTCTCCCGTGGAATCGTCGCGTCATGCACAAAGCCACTTCCCAGCTCCTATCACCTGTCATAAACTGCTTGTTAGATGCCTCAGCACGAAGTTAGCCAGCTAAAAACCGGTGCTAAGTCTTGGGCTCAAGTGATTTCCCCCCATGCTGGGTTCTCAAAATGTTTCCGAGAGAATCGTGATGGTGGACCATTGTGGTGTCGCTCCTCGATCCGTGAAGCGTTGGCTAAGCACTTGCATGTTTCCAGGTTGCACAACATGGAGGTGCTGCAAGGTCTTCGAAGGTTTCTAGCCACCCATTTCACCTGAGATCAGCGTGAATTCCTTTACATCCCTTTGTAGTGGATGAAAAAAAAATTGTATGCCATTAACATATTTTGTTGTGCCCGTGTAACTGAAGATGTTGTAGAGGTTGCTGGTACATAATGCCATTTGATATGCTTTGTAGTATTTTTAAGCATGTTGTGTAACTGAAGTTATTATATTATTGCAGGTACATACGATCATTCGACATGCTTTGTAGTGTTTTTAGGCATGTTGTGTAACTGAAGTTATTGTAGTGTTTTTAGGCACATAACGTCATTGAATATTTTGTTGTTGTGTTTTTAGGCATGTTGTGAACTGAAGTTGTTGTAGTGGTTGTAGGCACATAACGTCATTTGATATTTTTTGTAGTGGTTTTATGCATGTTGTGTTACTGAAGTCGTTGTTGCGCTTGAAGACATGACTGATGAGTAAATGTAGGCTGTATTTCTTCAAAATTCCAAATGCTCTGAAACCTAAAAGCAGACACTATTTTATCAATGTAGACAGCTCGGTGTTTTAAAAGTAGATCTCCACAATTCCTGAGTTGTCTACCGCTGTCTTAAATCTTCGTCATTTTTCCAGTGCATTGTGAGACCTAATTTCTGTGACCTTTTATCAAGTATTCTTATTTAGTCTTGCACGTGGTTGCAGTTATGGGGCAGACATGTAATGTCGTCTACATTTTTGTGGTACTTCTTGATGTGTAATGCCACTAATATTTGACCTTTGTCTCTTTCTGTCTGTCTCTCATATACAGAGATATGTTTACACTCAATCACAGAGAAGCAGATACAGAGAGGACGAAAAAACGAAAGAAATCTTTATTTTATCAGGGTAAAGAAATAGGCATAATTTCCATTTTACATTTCTGCCCTGCAATAATAAAATTCTCTAAGTGTTTTCAAATTTAAACATTCTTAACACTAATTGTAAGTTGATAAAGGGTAAAGGAAGACTTGTAACAGAAACTACAGTAGGGGAGTAAAGTGTTAGAGACCTCACTATATTAAGCTTAGCCTAACGAGCAGAATAATGTTCCTATTTACACCTGTGTAAACTAGAATGTGTGACCGAAAACGCAGCAGAAATGATGAATGCAGTCAGCGACCCATAGCTTGACTGCTTGCGTGAGGGTAAGCGAACCAGAGCTGACCAAGACCCTACTCCACCTCCAAGTGGTTGTCCTGGAAACAGGCTGCATCACTGCAGTCTAGCTGAGAATGTAGGGTTCAAAGAGGGAAAGCGAACCCGGTCCTAAAAATGCCATGCTGAAACCAGTGGCGTATCCTGGTAATGCGAGCTAGGCGTGCTGCTACTTAAAATGAATATGTACGCCTACTATTTAACTTCTTCCCCTCTTAATTTAAAAACCAACTATATTCAATTACGCAACGATAGTTATTAGGGGTATATGTCAATTATCTCCGAAATACTAATTAACGTACAACTTGAAACTCACTGTCACTGTAATAATCTGCATTCCCGGCAACTAACAAAAATTAATCACAAAAAACACTGGACAGACACAGCCGATTTTTACAACTCGAGAGCTGCAAGACCACCGCACGCATGTTCGTATTGTGTTGACGTATCTGGACATGACCCCGATCCACAAAAACCAGTCTTCAAACGTTAAACCGAAAGGTGCAGCACGCATAGTGACGGAATTACCCGAGAAACTTCGGGCGATTGCTACCAACCATAAAAACTGCACTATAAAACGCGTCTGGGAAACTGAAACTAGATATACTCGTAGATTCTATGCGGGAAAATCCGTTATCCTGATGCGTGCGGTCCGAAAGCAGAACATTAGAAGAGAAATATTTTATAGAATAATACATTAAATTTTTATTTTCCTTCGGGCATAGGTGTGCGCAGCAAGCACAGCACACATAGAGAATACGCCACTGGCTGAAACCGGATGTGTTTCGCCGAAAAGGCGCAAATATGACAGCTTTGCTGTGTCCAGTTTTTTTAAAGTTACCTGTGGAGCTGGAGAAGAAGAGGAAATGGTCATAGACCATGGATATCACGAGGAGGCATCAAAGAAGAGTCAACCACCTTAAATACCTTGGAGCTATCATAGACCGGAAGGAGGCATCAAAGAAGAGTTGGCTACCCGAAGAGCAGCAGCTGGGATACTTTTTTCAGGCCATAAATCGAGGATTACTCAGCAAAAGAGAAGTTGGTAAGAAGACGAAGATGGCTATATACCGCTCCACCTATGTCCCAGTCTTGACGTATGGATGAGAGTCATAAGTAATGACTCCAACCCACAAAAGCCAGATCCAAACCACAGAAATGATATATCTGAGGAAGGTGTTTAATGTAACAAGAAGAGACATGGTCCGCAACCAGACGATACGTCAAGGCCTATAAAACCCAACACCTGCAGACCCAAGTAGAACATTCCCAACTAAGATGGTTTGGCAATGTCTGCAGAATGGGAGAAGATCGGCTACCATGACAAGTATGGGAAACTAAGAGCCAGGGATCCAGACCTCCAGGACGACCCAGAGTCCGCTGGGAGGAGGACCACATAAGACGATCTCTGAAGGACCGAGGACTAGAATGGAACCAGGCCAGGAGGAAGACAGCCGATATGATAGTATGGCGCTCTCTCTTCCAAACCTCTACACATCACGGTAGAAGAGGAACGACTAAGTAAGTAAGGGGAGTTGGTTGTTGCCATATAGGGAAAGGAAAAAGAATCCCGTTACACGCCCATTGAGGCATATTGGGAATATGGTGTTAGGCCCATATTTTCTTGACAATCGGCACATTAGGGGTGATGTGGTCAGTATCACGCAGGCCGCCTTAACCTTCCCAGAGTTGCTCTGGTAGCCAGTTAGGGCTGAGTCGACCCAGGAGCCGTTTGCGGCGTAAAAAAATTCCTCCTCATCTGGGGATCGAACCATAGACCAATGAGCTAGGAAGCCAGTGCACTAACAACTATGCTACCGCGGCTCCCTGTTGCCATATGCTACTCCATTAACTGCTGTATGTTGGGCATGACTGCTGCAGTTGTTCAGCTGGCATGAGGTTGATACTTTCCTGAGCTAAATTCTGATATTCCAGGCATTGAACGTAAAGGAACACTTACACAAACCAATGGTTTAAACAGTGTTTCAAAAAACTGTTATCAGTAATTTAAGTCCACAATTCTCTGATACAGTGACTGTGATGGATGTGTCCTCAAACTGTTTAGTACGTTTTAGGCTAATGCGCATTTGGCTATGTGAAAGGGGTAAAGAAAGTACTGGAGGTCAATATCTTAGTGAGAACATTCAATTATTTCCTTCCAACGAACCGCCTGATGCGCCACAATATGGTACATATTTCTCCCAAAAGCCGCGTTGTGCGCCCATGTGGTTGGGGTCGGATTTCCTCATGGATAACATAAAACTAAGTTGTTTATTGTATATAAGACTTGACAACACAGAAATTACCAATTAAGGCCAATTACCTTTCAGACCACAAGACATATAACGTTATGATAACCACTGGCTGTATTCTGATACATAGGCTTGCATTAGAGATAATCACGCATCAATTAACACGTACATGAACCTGTAAAACAGTTAACATTGTTGAACAACTGACCAATCAATACAATCGATACAAAATAGAACGAACACACGGTAAGCCTATCACTTATATTTCTTATTTCTTTACTGTTGTCTCGTGTCCTCCTTTATGCCCAACGATTGCCTGTTAATTAGCTTTATTTATTAACTTATTTATATATAAGGCTTGCAACACTTCAAAACATTTTCCCGCCAATATATAACTTTAAAAAAAATATTATAAATATATAACAAATACTGATTTTGTTTTATTTAAAACATAAACTGTGGAAGAAATTGGCATTCACATTTGTGTCTGGTTCTCAATCAAACCTACGGAAAGAAACAAAAACTGGAGGCTAAACATGGTTTGGTTTGGTTTGGTTTTTAAGGACTGTCTTCATTGCACACGGACAACTCCATCAGAGTTTTGATCTCCTCCCTTAGGCCACACAAGGAGAATCTCAGCACAATGCACGAACTCCGTAGTACCAGCGAGAGTTACAGTGAGTGTATATGGGAATCACACATTCTATAAGTGTTTTTGTGGTGGGTAGGTTTCTAATCTTTAATTTTGCCAGGGCAGCTGCCTTATGGCCTACTCCTTACGATCTCCAACTGCTGTGGGATTTTTAACGTGCGCAACTTGCACATGGGACCTTCTATCTTTTCGCCCATATCCGAGAAGGCCAGGCAACCGACCTCACTACCCAGGAGATCAGCGGGGAGTATGACATCATTAGGACCACCGGTTGTGAAAAAAAATTGCATACATTATATTCCCGCTACTGGAAATCGAGCCCAGTATCTCTAGAATTCGAGGCGGACGCCATCCCTCTTAGCCACTCTGACTCCCATTGCTGAACATGATATACGGTTATCTCTGTCAAAAAACTATATCAAGAATACAACTTTTTGTTAACAAGAAACACAATCCCAGAAGCCACCACCGCAAGAATAGGCTAATGCTATTTACATTCTTCCTGCGAAAAGGTCAGCGTGGCTCCAAGCTCCAAACAAAGCGGAAAAGATGATGATGATGGTCATGATGATGATAGTGATGATGATGATGGTCATGATGATGATAGTGATGATGATGATGGTCATGATGATGATAGTGGTGATGATGATAAGGATGATGATGATGGAAGAGCATGAAGGAATTGAGTGTTTGAACAGGCATAAAGGCATAACACCTTGCAGAAGACCATAACAGAAGGAAGAGTTGAAGGCAAACGTGCAAGGGGAAGACAGCGCTATAAGTGGGAAGATAACATCAAGAGATGGACAGGAAAGAGTCTATCAGAGTGCACCATCAAGACAAGAGACAGGAAAGAGTCTATCAGAGTGCACCATCAAGACAAGAGACAGGAAAGAGTCTATCAGAGTGCACCACCAAGACAAGAGACAGAAGACGTTGGAGATCCTTTACAGCCAACCTTCGTTGTGGAGATGGCAACTGATGATGATGATGATACTTCATGGAGATCTAAATAATAACAAAGCAATAAATGAGCGAATGCACTACTGACCTTTTTATTGTCGTTAATTTTGCAATCTCTTTAGAGACCTTTACAGGGCGTAGTAATGAACTGGGGGTTACGGAAAGACTTGTAAAAGTAAAAAAGGATAGGGGAGTGGGAACAGGTTTGGGCCTCTTCTGAAGAAGATCTAATTAGCCGTAACTATAGTCGGTCGTAGGGGTTATTTCAGGTCTCGTAATGGCGCCTCCTTCTTCCCTCGCCCACATATAGTTCTGAATTGTACTCTTACGAGGGTCAATTTCCTGCTGTTGAGTTGGATCACACTGTAATTTTCGCAAGAGTTCGCCGTAGCATTAAAAAAGAAAGTAATACGCGTATATTTTATAAAATCGTATAGTAGTTAATTATTTTTTAATTAATGTTGACACAAAGATGGGCGTTCAGTGACTTGTTTTTGAAGAAAAAAAGTAATGATATAGACGTGTGTTTTTTTTGCAAGAAGACAGCACTATAACCAGCGACCTTTTCAGGACGTACACAGCGCTCACCCAACAGATCATTATACGTTAGCAGTATACCAAAATGACTCGTACCAAGCAACAAGCGAAAAAGAGGAAAATATATACAAGCCCTCAAACACTTGTCAACAGCATCAAACAAAGTCAACCAGAGAGCAAGAATACTGCAACTACCAACTTCGTGGCCAGTCCTTCTCAGAAGGCAAACAAAGCAACCGTTGATACTACAACCGATGAGCGACCCAAAGCTTCGAAGGAAAAGGACAAGAGCAGACTGTCGGAGAACAGTGCGGCCCCAAGTGCTAGCGTGGAAGAAGATGATGATGAAGACCCAGAACGTACAGAAATATTGAGAGCGTTACAACAGTTGGAGCAGATGACGGAAAGAATACAGAAAAGGGCAGAAGCACACGTCTCTGGCCAATATTATACCCGAATCGTCAGCAGAAACCCTATCTACCACAGAGATGCTGCACCAAATACCGTTGACACCACCACACGATGCCGAGATGACAGCCGACCCACATGCAAGCACCATGAAAGAACTGACAGAGACAGCTCCTCAGCAAAGACAGATACAAGAGGAAGATATCGAAGAGACCAATATAGATACACTTCGAAGAATTGACGACGGAGACGAGTTCCTTAGGCTCGCTCTTCAAGAAGCGATAGAAGAAGTAGACCCAGGAGTGCTGAACATTGAAAACACTGAGAAGCAAGCTACCATTCCTGGTCCTAAGGAAACAACAGCAGACAACCCAAGGGCCCAGAAGCAAGATATAACACCTTATAACAAAGAACGGGAGAAAGATTCGAGCCAAGACTGTGGAGGGGAACAAAGATCAAACACCAAAGGGACCAATAACGCAGAAACGATACGGGAGAGAATCGTAAAGATCACCCAGACGTCAGGAAGCGAGGCCTCTCTCAGGGCCCTACCCGACAACAAAGTGATCAACATCCTCGAGGTGATAACTGGAAGAAGAGGTATCGCTAAAGTAGGGAGGCACGAAAAGGGAGTCGTGCTTTCACTCAACAAAACAGACAAAACCACCTCGCTGATGATCGAACTGGAATCCGGTACAAAAGAAGTCCAGTTGCCCCACCAAATAAAAGTGGTGGTGGAGAAATACATAACAACAAAGAAGTTGGTCATCAGAGGGGTGGATACCAGTTGTTCCGAAGCCGAGGTCCACAGACGCCTTCAGGATGAAAACGCAAATCTAAAAAATCAAGCAGGTCGAGAGACTAAAAACCTGGGCCAAGAAAGATACCAATCTGATGATAGTTACGGTAGATGGATCGACAAGACCCGAGAGACTGACGCTCGAAACCACAACCAAAAAGACAGAAGCCTATATCCCTCCGGTGATGCAGTGCTCCAACTGCCAGCAGTTCTCGCACACAAAAAAGACGTGCAGGAGGGATGCAGTCTGTCGATATTGTGCGGGTGGCCACCTATACCGCGATTGTCCCAAGGCGAAGGAGGACAACAACTACAAAACAATAAACTCAAACCGCACCTGTGCAAACTGCCTCGGAAACCATGGGGCTAGATACCGAGGCTGCACGATGTTCCAGGAAACCAAGAGCATCCTGAAGGAAGCGGTTTCCAAAAAACATTCCCTTCAAGGAGGCAAAACACAGAGTGGCTGCGGATGTTGCAGAAAAACAACGCACGATAGACAGACGACAGTTACACAAGCTGACCGCTGAAGTCAGAGAAATGAAAATGAAGCTGCGAATCGAAAAAAACAGCAAACAGACCGCCGAAGAACCAACCGACAGTGGAGAAGATGCGATAAACATGCAGAACATAAAACACGTGATGGAAGAAATGAAAAGAATCCAGCAACAAGTAGAAACAGATGTCAAGAAACTGAAAGAGCTGACAGAAGAAAACACAAAAATACTCAAAAGAATAGAAGCAGAAAGAATAGCCATTGAGAAAATATCATCAAACAGCACGCGAGAAACTAAAACGAACAGCCAAGCAGTAAAAGAAATCATCCAAGAAACGCTAGAACAGCTACTACCTACGATAATTGAAAAAGCACTATCACAGATACAGGAGAGCAAGAAGACAAAAGCAACAGAAACTATGAGCGTAGGAATACACAAAACAAAACGAGCCAGATAGTTGAGGCAGGACATAAAAAACACCATGAGCGCGACACGGCACCACGAACGGACAAAGAGGAACCCAGACAGCCAGCTAGTGGTCCTTTTCAGGACCGATCACCTCCAGGACTACGAACGAGATACCAGTGAAGACGATAACACCCTATATACCCCAATTATAACCAAACTTTCAGGTTGAACAGGGTATTACAGCAGCATAGTAGACGAAAACAACAACAACAACAATATAGACGTGTAAAACGTATACAGCACTTAGCTCTGTTAATTTGTTCCTGAAATATCGCGCGCTAACCCAAAAACCGTTAAATGAAAATTGATTTCTCATAAGACTTAATAGCAAACAATTTTTTTATTTTTTTATAAAGTTTTGCCTCGTTTTGGAGAGGCGCGTCCCGTTCAACCTATTAATGAATAACACATTAATTCGTTCACAAGGTCCAGAAAGCTTATAACAATAAAGTAAAAAGTGATACAAAACAGAACCTAAATAGTTAACAACATTTATAAATTACGTATAATTATCAAACATAGTGAACACAAATAAAATAGTATGTATGCACTGTAATTTAAAAAAAAAATATTTTAAAAATATTCCAGGACTTTAATCGTTACTACTTCGGTCGATTGTGGCTACAGTTGTCATAGCACCGCTGTCTTCATTTTCAGACAACTAGTTAGCAGAAGGTTTTGTAGGGGATGAAACAGGTTTTCTGGCTAAATTAATATGAAACAAATATAAAGGTATGTTATCAGGCACTCGTAGGAAATAAAGAAGTAGAACACTAGACAAACGAAAAACAGACATGAGTGGCTTACCCAGGATTTGAACCCTGGACCTTCCGTGCGACAACCCCGCCTAGCCATGCAAGCGAATCATACTATCCTCCCTGCCATCTACGCATCACCAAAAATGATGTTTCAATGACAGGTCATTAGTGCGAACCGCAATAAACCACACCGGAAGTCCACCATGGGCAGTTTTAGCCTATTAATGACGCAATCACTTCTGTTGTTTCCCTATCATGCAGTATAGGACAGTCCAACAAGACAAGGACCTTAATACTGTGTCCAGTAAATGATAGTAGACTTAGAACAGTGAGAACAGGACAGAGGGTAGGTTTGGTATTGTATAAACATTTATTACACACAAGGAAGGGAAACCCGAGGCCTGTAAACAGTAAATTAATATGAAACAAATATAAAGGTATGTTATCAGGCACTCGTAGGAAATAAAGAAGTAGAACACTAGACAACAGAAAAACAACAGACATGAGTGGCTTACCCAGGATTTGAACCCTGGACCTTCCATGCGACAACCCCGCCTAGCCATGCAAGCGAATCATACTATCCTCTCTGCCATCTACGCATCACCAAAAATGATGTTTCAATGACAGGTCATTAGTGCGAACCGCAATATACGACACCGGAAGTCCACCATTGGCAGTTTTAGCCTATTAATGACGCAATCACGTCTTTTGTTTCCCTATCATGCAATATAGGACAGTCCAACAGGACAAGGACCTTAACCACCTTAATACATCCTTTTTGGTGATGCGTAGATGGCAGGGAGGATAGTATGATTCGCTTGCATGGCTAGGCGGGGTTGTCGCACGGAAGGTCCAGGGTTCAAATCCTGGGTAAGCCACTCATGGCTGTTGTTTTTCTGTTGTCTAGTGTTCTACTTCTTTATTTCCTACGAGTGCCTGATAACATACCTTTATATTTGTTTCATATTAATTTACTGTTTACAGGCCTCGGGTTTCCCTTCCTTATGTGTAATAAATTTGTATACAATACCAAACCTACCTTCTGTCCTGTTCTCACTGTTCTAAGTCTACTATCATTTACTGGACACAGTATTAAGGTCCTCGTCTTGTTGGACTGTCCTATGATGCATGATAGGTGTGACGTACGTCTAGTTTGACAAGTGAATTTTCCCTGATTTGATGGATGATTAAAGGGACTTTAGCTTTTAATACCATTAGAACCCCAGAACATCAGTATGGTTGTAACTTTTCATCAACGAAGAGTAGCGGCTATGATCAAAGCAGTCAAAGACGATCCCCAGAACAGAGAAGCAGAAATTTAGCATCTCCGTGCAAACACTGAACCGTTCGCAAGACGGACACGAGCGGTCAGAAGAAAGCTTCTTGCAGACTTCGCACCTCTGTGGCAACCGGCAGACTTGCCCGAAAGACTATGGAACGGGAGAGACGGAGCGCTCAGCGTAGCAGATACGATCTGAGGAATCAGGAAACTCACCGCGAACGAGGCTAGTCTCGCAGAAATTTCACATCCTTGTGCGAGCAGCCTGAGACGAACGAAGATCGGAAGCCAGTAGGGCCATCGCGGTTAGCATGGCGGCTAAATAACATCGACTTCCCCTGGGATCTGAAGAGGCGCGAAATTTTCACACGATCCATTTAACTTACATTCCTTTTAGATATATACAGAATCTGAAAAGGGCAACTTTGTCATTCGTCCTGACAGAATTCTAAGATTCACTAGCATATAGTTAAATTCCTGCTAGATTTCATCTAAATTGTTGGCTATTGGAGTGAATTCTTTTTCTGTGCAGACGGTTATTTATACTTTAGCTTCGAGTGATCAGTGGTCTAGTTATTTCATTTTATTTCACTGGATTGTGGTGTAAATTTAAACTTATTAAATAAACCCATTTTCAAAGTTCTTGTGCAAACTAAATGTTACATCTATAAGTTTATTTCCTAATACAATAGCCGCGTAAATTAACTGTGCAGCCGATTAAGGGAATTATAACTTTAATACAGTTTAGTTCTGTATAAATAGTTGTGCTTTTAACTATTAACCTCACGGAGAGTTTTTTCTTGATTTATTAATTAAAGACGCGACTGCAGAAAATAGTCTAACTGTAAATGTATCGCGAGTTAGATCTTAATATGATTTTATTGCATTTCATGTTTTATCTTCTATACAGAATTGATCTTTCGACCTTGCATCCCAGCAATTAATTAATTATACACTGGGTCCTGCCAACTCAGTTCGATTACTCCAGTGACTTATGAACATATTTGAAATTTAATCTTTGTGGCGATCCTGTTGGGATTCAGCTATCTGAAGTATACAGAAACAAAGCAAACCCAAAGACTGTTTTAAAATCCCAATTCATAAAGTCGTTTTATAGTTATCAAACTGGAAGAAGAACAGTTGCCAGTAGCAATATTTTACTCACTGCTCTATTTGTGAAGAAGAACATAGATTTCCCTGACACTGTCTGTCAAGCATAATCATTGGATTTTACCACCCCCTGAAGAACTTACCTCGGTGTTTTGTAGTTTGTGACATTACGGCAAAAGAAAGTTATCTCCACCAGCTGTGCCAATCTTAGAAACCGCACCATACCTCACACCTAGCCAAGTGTCTGTGCCATTCATGAGAAACTTTTATCTAACAAACCAACAGTAGCCTTTACGCTTCACCGTCTGGCGATTTTTGAGACTATTAGCTACCAGCCCACCTCGTTAAATCTGGGGCCTGACACAGAAGAAATAAAAAGACAATTTCCATTGTTCTACGGTATTAGCTGCAGTTGTAAAATTCCTAAACTGCCAGAATTCACAAACTTGGTAAGTCTGTGTGTGTGACTGTGTGTGCTGGCCAGCCCAAGCGTGTTTTTGAATGACAGGAGATTTAATCTTTTTCACCCTTATAATTAGTTCGTCCTAGTATTAAGGGGTATTGTATTCATTGTACGGGATTTCTCCTAACGGGATTGTTTAACTGTGTTCATTCCCCCCTTCCGTAAAGTTTTGTTGAATAAAGAGAAACATTTGAGCACCCTAGCTTTTCCTCTACCCCCTTATCACTGTAACCCCTTGCCTCAGAGAAATAAATTTACCATTGGGTTAAATTGCCTATCTCTGATCATCACCCCCCCCCCCTCCCTTTTCTCGTCTTTGGGACCGGGTCTTTTCTGTTAGTAAATACAAGCGGGAAAAGGTGTATTGGATACTTCTCCTAAAAAAAAACAACCTCCCCCCTTGTCATATTTGTATTCTGTAACCTTTGATTTATGACTGTAAATTGATAATTATTTGTGACTTGATTTTATGATAATAAAAGTATTAAAAACTTTATTAGCATTTTTTATGTCGGCTGGCCCAAATCAAACATTCCCCATATTTGTTATCGTAGTTGTGATTCATATACGTAGTGCGTAAAATCACCAAATCGGTGTGTGCGCCTGAGCGACTGGAACTGACAAACAATTGTTTGTTCAGAAGAGTGGTAGGAATAGTTTTGAGAGACAAATATTGTCGTACATGAGACTGTCCTTACTCTTCACAGCACTTGTGAATCTACTACCTCACTTTCCTAAATCCTTATTCTCACAGAGCCTTCACTATCATTCTACACTCTAAAGGGACCATATTCCATCAGAACTCTCTCAGAAAATTACGACAATAGGGAAACAACAGAAGTGATTGCGTCATTAATAGGCTAAAACTGCCCATGGTGGACTTCCGGTGTCGTGTATTGCGGTTCGCACTAATGACCTGTCATTGAAACATCATTTTTGGTGATGCGTAGATGGCAGGGAGGATAGTATGATTCGCTTGCATGGCTAGGCGGGGTTGTCGCACGGAAGGTCCAGGGTTCAAATCCTGGGTTATCCATTCATGTCTGTTGTTTTTCTACTTCTTTATTTCCTACGAGTGCCTGATAACATACCGTTATATTTATTTCATATTAATTTACTGTTTACAGGCCTCGGGTTTCCCTTCCTTATGTGTAATAAAGGTTTTCTGGCTCCAGATATAGAAGGCACGGCTACTTGGTCAGTGGGAAAAGAAGATATTTAAGTAGACTTAACAAAAAAAAATCAAGCTTTTTTTGCCACCTTTTTTTCTTTTCAAGAAGCACACTGAAGCAATTAAGATCTTGTTCTATGTTACAGATTACCACAGAACTGCATTCCATTTTGGGGTCATGCATTATTATTCTAGCGATGACACTATATTTTGGCAACACCAGCACCTGAATGAACTTGAAAGTTATATCCCTGCCTCCCACGGAATATTGTTGCATAGCGTCAGATAGATAATTTTTAAAGCGTATAGCGGCCATATGTCACACAATTGAAAAAACGTTTCATCGAAAAAGCGCTGATCGAACATATTAAGAATGAGGCACTGCTGTATTTGAGAAATGAAATCATTGTAAACATAATAATAGATCGGACTTTAAACTCCGAAACAATCCACTTTCAACTTTCAAAAAATTAAATACACTTTGGCGCCCCTCCCAAGACGGCGCACCTCCAAAGACGGCGCCCTGTGCAGCCACACGCTAGCACCGACCCTAGTCGTAAACCTAGCCTGCTCATTTATCCGTTGCTCTAGTAACGTATACTATCAAATTTGATCACCCCAACGCAAATAAAAAAAAGTATAAAAGATCAAACGTAAGAGCTCAGTGTGAGAGAAAGTCTATAAATTAATGTACAGAAAGAGATGGCGGAACAAAGTGGTACCAGTTACTTTAGCCTGGTTCCTTTTTTCTCTTCACAAATGGCGTTAGAACAAAGGCACTAATGTACCTACACTTTACATTCCCCGATAGCAGGCAAAGACGTTACCTGTTGCCCATTTTGCAAGCTTCGCTTTTATCTCAGTATTCTGGATTAAGATGGAATGAAGTGGCAGATTGCTATCATGACACAGCGTGTTAACCATTTGGTTTTCGCTTTAGTGACTGCCAATGTTTGTGTCAAACGAGGCGGCTAGATGGCGCTGCTTATCGTATGATCTCATTATTTCGTTTTTATCAGTTAGCAGATGAATGCGGTACCAGTTCTAAAGTAGCATTAGTGAGTAAGTTACTAAATAGCTACAGACTTTTATAAAAGGATGCTTGCGCAGAATAGAAGGATTGGAGTGATATGACAAGATCACTACCGTGGAACTGATGACAAGAACCAGACAAGTGAGAAGAATATGATGGAGATGGATAGGACACACATTGAGAAAACCTGTAGATAGCATTACCAGACAATCCTTGTTCTGGAATCTCCAGGGTCAGAGAGGCAGAGAGAGAGAGACCAACGAACACACGGAAAAGAGAAATGGAGACAGATATGAAGGGGATGAAGAAGAACTGGAAAGACCTTGAAATTATGGCACGAGACAGGAAGACTTGGTTTACGTGGCTTGAAAGGGTATATTCTTTTGGGAGTTGAAAGGCGAAAGAAGAAATGAGTTGCCGTGCACCGTACAGTTCCAGGGGGGTCTCTGATAAGACAAAGAAAAAACATGTCTACTGTTCCATCAGCCATGTCGTACTAGGCAACTACTTTGACATTATGCATAGGGTACACCAACCTCATCATGAACAAAATTACTACAAAAACCACTACTGCCAGGGCATGTAATTGCTTCTGTAAGCATACTGTAGTGGTGGCTCCATGCTCCGAATGGAACATAAAAATGAACATGTTGACGATGTTGACGTAAGTTACTATTCTTGGTCTTTGTTCATTGATACCTTATCTTTTATCTCCCAAAAGAACATTATACCTTCAACAAACTCACACCTAATGTTCCTCTGATGAGCCAGCAGTCAAAGGTCCTTCGATGTCTGCTTCATTCGTTTTATTTCTGCCTTCATATAAAGCCGTCACCAGTTGTATTCTTGGAAAAAAAACGTAAGGAGATACACGATGACCACTACTATCTTTGAAAACATTCAAGTAGACGTCTGGGAGTATACGAAGAAGATTCCTGCCTTCAGTTCTATCTGCATGTGTTCTTCGGTTTCCCTCCATCTCTCTTACCTTGGGTTTTCAAGAACAAGGTCTGCATTGTAAAGCACGTCCTTTCCAGTGGCACGTCTGGTTCTTATCATCAGCTGCGTAACGAGAGTACGTAACAAAGGGACCTTCTTTTGTCTTGGATGACTGAGTGGTTAAATTATTTTTATGTATATGGTTGACTTGCCTTATCTTCTGGTGTCATCATTCATTTTTTTCTTCAACCTTTAGCTCCCCAAGGAGCATAGGCCTTTAACAAACTTACGCCAGGTTATCTTGTTCCGTGTCATAAGCTTATGGCTTTTCCATGTCTTCATTATCCCACATTTTCGTCGGCCTGTCTCCATATTTCGTATCCTGGAAAATCTAGATCTAGGACTACCTTGTAATTCTGTCAACAAGTTTTCTCAATATGTGTCACATCCATTTTGTCACGAGTCTCCTTATTTAACTACCTTCTTCTGTTTCGGATGGCTGATTGATTAACTATGTGACTCCGCAATTATTTTTCACCCTGTGCCATACTTTTAATTCGTGATAGACTAAAAAAAAAAAAAGAAACGCTCAGAGAGTTGTTTTGGCACGGGTGTCAAATCTGACCAACGTTCTGAGAGTTGTTCCGGAGTCAAAGAGTTAAGTTATTTAAGTTTGTTGACTTGTTCACACTTGCTAAACTTTGGTTAGGATAACGTTTCTACATGAAGGTTTAGCCATCCACCATGAGCAACCCTTCTTAGTCGCGCCTTAAGTCATTCTCGGTAAGTAACAGTTGCTATTCATTGCTTTCCTTTCAGACTCAAATAATGCATGGGTTTCTTCCTGTTACTTAAAATGTTTTATTCATTCATTCATTCATTCATTCATTCATTCATTCATTCATTCACACATTCATTCATTCACACATTCATTCACTCACACATTCATTCATTCACACGTTCATTCAATTATTCACACATTCATTCATTCAATCACACATTCATTCATTCACACATTCATTCATTCATTCATTCATTCATTCACATATTCATTCATTCACACATTCATTCATTCATGCATTCACACATTCATTCATTCACACATTCATGCATGCATTCATTCATTCATTCACATATTCATTCACACATTCATTCATTCACACAGTCATTCATTCACACAGTCATTCATTCATACATTCATTCACACATTCATTCACACATTCATTCATTCACACATTCACTCACACATTAATTCACACATTCATTCATTCGCACATTCATTTACACATTCATTCACACAGTCATTCATTCATACATTCATTCACACATTCATTCACACAGTCATTCATTCACACATTCATTTACACATTCATTCATTCACACATTCATTCACACATTCATTCACACATTCATTCACACATTTATTCACACATTTATTCACACATTAATTCATTCACAAATTCATTCACACATTCATTCACACATTCATTCACACACATTCATTCACACATTCATTCACACATTCATTCATTCACACATTCATTCATTCACACATTCATTCATTCACACATTCACACATTCACACATTCACACATTCATTCACACATTCACACATTCACACAT
This sequence comes from Oreohelix idahoensis, assembly GCA_024509875.1. Lineage (NCBI taxonomy): Eukaryota > Metazoa > Mollusca > Gastropoda > Stylommatophora > Oreohelicidae > Oreohelix > Oreohelix idahoensis. Next base: position 57,543 of record JAMPIV010011551.1, read on the forward strand.
TCATTCATTCATCACCTTTCAACTTCCTAAGAATAAACAAACCTAAACCAAGTCTTCCTGTCACGTGCCATCAGCCCAAGGTCTTTCCATGTCTACTTCAACCCCTTCATGTCTGTCTCCAGTTCTCTTCTCTATGTGTTCTCTGGTCTTCCTCTCCCTCTTCCTCTACCTCTCTTACTGTGGGTATTCCAGAATAAAGACTACCTCGTTATGTTACCTAACATGTTTCCTCTATGTGTTTCCTATCCATCACCATCTTCTTCTTGTCATCTCTTATTCCATATATAAAATGATGCCTACTCATATATCTTAGTTTCTGTCTGTTAACACGAATCCAGCTGTTATTTGAAACGACTTCACATGTTTATCTGACTGTTTCATTGGCGTACACCTTAACACACGTTAATTAGTTCTGCTTTGATGATAATTTAAGTGAATCCGTACACCTGGTTTAGTGCAGCTGTTGGGTTTGCGTTTAAAAAAAAATTCATCTCAATCAGCGTTCAAGTCGTGTGCAATGCAGATAGTCCTTAAAAACCACACCAAACCAATCAAGTCGTTGATGGAGTTGTCCGTGTGCAATGAAGATAGTCCTTAAAAACCACACCAAACCAAAAGTCGTTATCCTTGCTAGATCTGCAGGTCAGTCAATAGGACAACGTTTGATTTCTTTGCCAAGACCATTCGGCAGCCCCCTTAGCGTTTGACTCAGCTCTGTACCCTCTGGCTGTGTCTGACTTCATAGGTCATTACGGGCTGTGCAGTCTTGAAGAATATGTTGAAGGGTACAGATTTCTATCCTTCATAGACATTCCTTAGTGTGATATACTCTGTGGTGATAGTGGTAGCCTAGTAATCTAGAAGGTAATTGAAAAGTCACTTTCATTTTTTAACTGTAATTTCTCCATTCCTATCCAACTAATTTATATGAAACAAATGAAAAGATGATAAAATAAATAAATGTCATCATCATCATCTCAGCCCGTAATCCGTCATGGGTAAACACGTAGGGTGCCATTTGGAAGCATCAGCATGTTTACTGACTGTTTCATTGGCACTGCTCCTCTATCCTCAGCAATGCGTACAAGTGTGGAAAAACCGTGTCCTGCCCATTCTTTGATGTTATCAGCCCAGGATTTTCTCTGCCTTCCTCTTCTCCGTTTACCTTCGACTGTCCCCTGAAGGATCGTTTTCGAAAGGGAGTCATGACGAGTTACATGCCCAAACCAGGCAAGCTTTCGATGTTTCACTATTGACAAAAGTGGTTCTTGGTGGCCTGCATAGGTGTTTATCTTCTCTCTAACATAGACATTTGTTTTGTGCTCTTTATAGCAAATGCGCAAAATTCTTCTATAACATTTATGCTCGAAAGCCTGAATCCTTCGCTCCGTATCTGCAGTGAGTGTCCAGCTCTCACACCCATACAAGAGAATAGATAATACAAGTGATTTGTATAATTTGATCTTCACAGGAAAACTGATGTTACTTTTCCAGATCACATTCAACTTTGTCATGGCAGCTGAGGCCATCTCAAGTCTTGTCTTGATTTCTTTACTTGATCTTCCATCACTACATATAGTGGACCCGAGATATTTAAATAATAAATGTCATATTATTTCATAAATGATATTCCAAAATATCATTACAACTCAGCGTGAGATCTGGTTTGTTCGAAACGTGATTTCATAGCGAGCACCAACTTTAGCTTCTCTTGTAACGTCAGTTACAAAAGGCCAAAATAATACAGACCTGGATGACCCCAGAACAGTGCTCCACAAACTGTTGCAACGATTCAAAAGTGTTGTGATCTAATGGGTCGCATCTCATTGTAACATCACCGGCAATGAAGAGGCCGACAGATTGGCAACGGAAGGTGGAAATCTACCTCAGCCTGATGCAAGCATAACTTTCGAGGAGGCAAAGAGTTTTATCAGAATCAGATACAGAAACAAATGGGATGTAGAGCATCCAGGTCACATACAAAATGATGCATACTACCAGTTCAACAGAAGAGAACAAGTGGTAATCTTCAGACTCCGCACTGGCCACAACAGATTGAGATACCATCTATTCAACAAGCTAAAGATAGGAACTACCGATCAGTGTAACTGTGGCACTGATAAAATGACTGCTGAACATCTACTACTAATTTGCCCAACATATGCGGAACAGAGAACGCGCATTTGGTCGACACCAGTACCATTCGTGGAAAAGCTCTACAGAGATTCAAATAGCCTCAAACTGACAACTGCTTTCTTTGAAAACATTCAAGTGGACGTCTGAGAGTGTATGAAGGATAAGAAGAAGAAGATATAACATCAGTTTATTCGGCATTTTATATTTTATAATGTTTCTAGGCTGGAGGACTTTTTTCAGACCATAAGTGGAGGATTCCTCAGCAAAACAGAAGTTAACAAGAAGACGAAGATGGCTGTATACCGCTCCACCTATATTCCAGTCTTGACATATAGATGCGAGTCATGAGCAATGACTACAACCCACAAAAGCCAGATTCAAACCTCAAAAATTAGGTATCTGAGGAAGGTGGTATAAGTAACAAGAAGAGATATAGTTCGCAACCAGACGATACAGCAAGGCCTCAAATATTTGCCAGTGCCGACTCAAATAGAACAGTCCCAACTACGACAGTTTGGCCATGTCTGAAGAATGGGAAATGATCGGCTACCACGATAAGTTTGGGAAACTAAGAGCCAGGGATCGAGACCTCCAGGACTACCCGGAATCCGCTGGGAGGACAACATTAGAAAATCTCTGAAGGATCGAGGACTAGATTGGAACCAGGCCAGAAGGAAGACAGCCGGTAGGATAGTATGGTACTCCCTCCTCCAAACCTCTACACCTCACGGTAGAAAAGGAATGACTGATGGGAAAAAGAAAGATTCTTAGTCAAATGCCAGTTATTACTTCTAGTTTTGACATTTATATCATGTATATCTAGTGGACACAAGTGAGGAGATGAAACAATTTAAAATAGGAAGGGGCTTTTCAATGCCCCTGTACAGTGACCAGTTCTCAGATATGTAATAACGATCTGCTGGTGTCTGTGAAGCTGTTCAACTGGGCCAGATATGTAGTTCAGATCAATTTTTGTCATCCTATGGGAATTGTACTGGTTATGGATAATAGTTTTGGCCTATCGATACGGTGATGGGTAAATGAATTGCTCCAATATGTATCCAACTTGAAACAACGCATCAGCTCTCTCGATTCCGGTGATTCCACAATGTGACGGTAGCCACTGGAAGGCAACGGTTAAAAAACCTTTTGATATTCTTAAGCTCAGAACTGTTTAATGGGCTGGCAACCTGTCATGTAAAGCAAATGCCATAGAAACCACACCCTCGACGACATAAATAATATGCTTGGTGAAAGATTCTGGAGAAACTATGCTTGCATATTGATTCCATGCTCCGCAGGGAGCGAATGAGTTGAACATCTCTCTTAGAATCTACTACAGTGTTGCCTCCATGCTCCGCCGCTAGGAGCGACACGAAAACAGGAGGAGAAAGAAGTTCAGATATTATTTCATGCTGTATATTTTCATTTCTAGAATTTTGTATTGTTACCAGCAGTGATAGTTCGGCGCCTAAATTGAAACGTTCATACTTGTGACGAAACGTCTGTACGATATCTTTTGGTGGCTCTCTCACACCTTTAACCACTATGGCAGTATCCTTTCTTTTCTTCATTTTCTCTCCAATCGCTTTTATTTGGCATTATTGTTATGCCCTTTCATTCATTATTTTACTTTCTATGCTGAATCTAGTATAGGAAAGTCTCTAACACTCCACTCCCCTACGGAAGTATCTGCTATGGGACTGTCTTTATCTTGTTTACCACTCCTCAGACGTATTTACGTTCCGCCAGGTGATTACACCGGTCATCGATAAAACGCTTTTCAATCGACTAAGTCGGCGGCCACCTTTGATAAGAGACGATCCTCGTTTAACACAATATGGTCTCGCACGAGGATGAATAGGTAACCAAGACTGTCTATCTGGATTTCTGACGACCGTGTCTGTTTGTCTGGCAGATTACACCGGTGGTAGATGCGTTTATCGTTTCACGGGATGTGGTAAAGTGGGATGATATAAATATCTATAGGGGACTGAGTGTACTGACTGAGATCAGCTGTGAAGGTATCTGTATCTATTAGTTGTAGTGTTTTACAGATAACCTTACTTTGCTACCACATTTAGACCTCAGTCAGAATTATTCAGACTACGTTGAATGTCTAATTTATGTTTTGTAAGTCACAACAACAACACCCGACAGATAAACAATTTAATTTATTCCACAACACTTTACAACACTGTGACACTCACACACATAAAACACTCTATAAGACTATCTTAATAAGTCAAGTTTTAAAGTTTAAAAATATATGTATTAATTCCTTCAAATATTAGATATCCTGATTCAAATACAAAGTGAACCAGGAATCACAATCAAATGTAATCACAAGTTATATGTACACAATTTATAGATATGATCTTTGTATTGACATATATTATTATTATTATCATATGTGTGTAAGTTGTGATGTAGTACTATGAGGTAATACTGGCTTTTTCAAGCTAGGTGGTTGTTTGTCATCATGACTTCAAGTGTTTGCTTCTGGAGGAAATAGTATTGGGAAAAGTTCACAGTTCCTGTCATTTGAAACAATTAATTGTCCCTCTTTAATTAATATACTGTCAATTTTTGAGGGGGGGTACATAAGATTGAGCTGCTCTGGCCACAGAATCTTATCTTCTGTGAGGGCGGCAGGAAACAGTCTCCTCTGCTCGCTTGCTTCACCGTATTCTTGAGAGACAATAATGGTCGCTATCTTGACCAAGGAGTAAGCTACCAGCCTCTGGATTCAGCAAAACTCAGACCAGGTGCTGCTTCAATAAGTTAGGACCACGGTCCCACAATTCATGGAAATAATAAACAAATACGTTGACTGGCGATGAATATGGCACAATTCCGATCTGCCTCTGTCCCAGGCTTTTATTTAGAAAAAATATGAGCTGGTTCTCAACGCACTGTTTCTTAGTAAGTTTATTTTAAAATGTGGCACTGAACAGACGCTCGTAATTGACTATATCAAATGGTCTAGCCAATAGGACCATGTTTACAAAAGCTTCAGAAAAAATTTACCCTTCCTACGTTTCCCCTAACAACCAAAAATAGTATTTGCAGTCCGACTAATCGTGTTTCGCCTTACATATACTTCTAGCCAATCAAATAGGATTTAACTTGTTGGCCTATTTCCCGTAAAATGGTTTTAAAACACGCCACTGAGCGATTATGATTTGGTGCTGTCAGACAACCTCACTATTTTCTTTTGGCTATAATTTGTTAATTCCTAGACTATTTGCGTAACACTTAACATATTCTTTGTCAGCAAGTCCTAAGGAACCCAAATATATAAATTTAATGGGGCTAAGTGGCTGCGTTCAAAATATGCATTTTCTTCTACCTCCCGTTTACTTCGATACGATGTGGTGTCTTCTGTACTGTCAGGCTTTCAGACATAAAACAGTATAATGTTATGTTTACTAATAAGCATTAAACAGGTTTTTAAAACCTAACCCTCGTATTGGTAGTGTTTTTATCACTGTCTATTTGAAAAAAAATTAGTGCTTCATGCCTTACGCGGGGAGGGTGGCATTAATTGTATATCGCGAGACGCGTGTTAGTGTTGCATGCGTTCCTCCGTTCAGCCCTCTCTCTCTCTCTCTCTCTCTCTCTCTCTCTCTAAGTCCATCTGTCCTTTCGTTTATGTTAACGTAGTGTATATAATTCATTAATGCTAGTATTAATCTAGGTCATTAAGCAGCTTGCGTATCTCAAGGTTTTCTAAGAAACACAGTACTAGTTGTATTTTTCGAACGTGTGTAGTTTTATGCAGACGGAGCATAAAAAGGGGTTTTCTTGTTCAACTAGCATGACGTTCTATTAACACAGGCGTACGCTATTGGAAAGCACGGGTCTTTAACCGTTCTTCTTTCCCTTTTATTGAATTAATGCGTTAGGCTTTACATTTACTTTTTAATTTATATATGTGGATTTAGAATGTTTCACGACACGGGACCATCCCTGTGTGTGATTATCACGATAATCTGTCCGGAGAGACAATATTGGCGATAGGTAGCATCTGGACATCAAATGAGTTTACAGAAGGTGTTTATGAGTTGTGTACAAGATGCGGGATGCTACCGGAAATATTACCGCATGATTAGACAGAGGTCACGCGTGGAATATTAAAATTAATATTTTAAAACACGCGAGGGGATATTTTAAATGAAACACCCAATCCAGTGCTAAAAAGATTTGATTGGTTTGATTTGAGAGCCGGAATATACAATGAATTCTATTGAAACATTCGGCGGAAACACAATCTGTGATTTGAACTGAGAATGAGATATTTAATCTAGCGAACTCAAAGACACAGAACAGACAGCTTCGCAACTTCACACGAGCAACTCACAGAAAGCCAGAAAGAGAAGGATCGGAACTAGAATTCCATTATTAACAGTGACAGATTGAGTATTGGGCAACTTTAGCTTTTACAAGTAAACCCGCATTTTAATACAAGACTGGAAACTTAGGAATTTGATCACACGTCATAGAGGAATTAAGCATAAGTTTTCCAAGGCCCAGTGATTTCGCAGAACACCCGCCGTCAGAGGAGTTAACTCTAATTTCCAGACCTAAGTGATTCGGAAACATCTAATACAGAGCTGTGTCCTGTCTAAATCTGTGCAAGGAGGTTGTGTATTCCCAAAAATTTGAGTTTGTGGAATGAAGCTATAAGACCGTTCGAGGACGAAGCTGCAAGACTGACGTTTCTACGACCTTAGTTGTGAGTGAAAAGCCGGGAATCCACACCGACCGCCTAAATCAGACAAGTTGTGTGAAGAAGTACCCTCATCACCAAGCAGTGACGAAAATCATAGCTGCAAGACTCACCTAAAATTTAAGCGCTTATGAAAAGGCACCAGGAAAAAGGACATAATTTTTCTGAACTATATCCTCACCCTAAATCTCTGTGAGGAGAAAATTTGATTCCAATATAAAAGTTACAAGCAGATTATTTATTTTAAACTGTTAATACTAATTGATTATTAAATTTGTTACCTGTTGTTTTAAAACTAAACAATCATAGTCGATTCAGTTTTTTATATGTATGAAAGCTAACGTATGAGTCAGAATATCTAATATATATATATACGCGTATATACCTAGACATTTATTTACCTCTAAACAGAGCTATGCCATTATAAGAAGAATTCTCTGAATTAACTCAGCTGGGGGCTTGAACGGGCTAAAAACCATTGCTTAAATCCTTCGCAAAAGGCGACGGACAGATATAAGTTAACCATTGCTCAGCGCTATGCTGCATGGTTCTTGACTTCTGAATTATCTTGTGAAGGCTCCTTTCGGATAGAAGCGCCTGTAGTGGTTTAGATGGTATTGTATGATGGTAATATTACTACGTGTGATGCATGAGGTCAGCTGTGAAGGCTCCTGAGATAAAATGTAGCTGTGAATTGTCAGAAGGCCCTTCTTGCTACCACTACGACCTCACACTTATCTTTTTTGTACTAATGAATGTGGCTACGTTAAATGTCTAGGGTAATGATATGTAATGTGTTGTGGTAGTTTACATATGTCACAGCAGGTTCGTAAACACAAGAGAGAAGTTCGTTCTCGTTTGAAGGCCGTTTATTATGATCAGTAGAGATGGTAGTACATTTTACAGGGGTGGTAATGTTATGGACGAAAACAGATTACATCCTTTCAGCTCAGTGACCGGCTTCATGTCTCTATCACAGAGTGGTAAGTTCAGAGACGACCCAAAACAGACAATCGTTCGCTCAGTCCGATGGAGGGCTTCATAACTATCACAGGGTGGTAAATCAGAGACGCTTCAAATCAAATCTTCGACCTCCGTGTTCAATGGCCGGCTTCATCTCTTCTAGGTTCTACGTCACTGCCAAATTAAAATTATTATTCCTACGTCATCCGTTTCCAACTCACTAGCTAGGTGTCCGCTTCGAGAGTACAATTCTTGCTCAATTTCCCATACTCGCAATTGTGGCGTCATCATCTAATATGTGTCGAAATATGATGTGACATATTCACCCCTGGGCTCTTCAGAGAAAATGTGGCTTATAGCAACATTTTCAATAAGTCCTCAAAAAAAAAAAATTTACAGAATCTCAACAACAAACGTAAATTAGTATAGCTCCCCTTTTCTATAAAACTTTGGAACTATTTAAACCATTTAATGTCAACTAATGTCTTCAAAACCAATAATTTAAAAAGTCAAACATTTTCAATATAATTCGTTAAGGTACTAAAATAAATAACCCCCTTTTCTTATAATCTTCCACTCGCTGACCACCTAAAAAAAGTTCAAGCCCTCGACTGACACTCGTCTAATTCTGTGCTCAGTGTACCCATTGTATCTCTACCTAGAAAACACAACTTCTACAAGTCTCGACACCCGTCCCTCTTGCACCCTGTATTTCCTATAGTCAACCTTCTGACCCTCCGCCATTGCGTCTAGGTTATCACCCCTCGCTCCGCTAGGTGTGCATTAACATTATCCCCTAGCTCAACTCGCACATAAGTCATTTTTGGACCCTATTATGCCCCTATGCAAGATCTAGCTATCGCCTCCATCTTGCACCCATAGCTGCTATATTCAGCCCTCAGAGACGTTCTCTTCTTTCTCTTTCCCCTCTTGCTCTCAGTTTCTATCTCATTTCGTTCTCTATGGCTCCTCGCATAATTTTCCTTTACCCCTCTGGTATTTCGGAGAAGCCTATCTCCTCACAAGTTTTTCACAAGACCTCAGCAATCGCTGCAGCACCTCTGTGCGCCACTCTACCTCTTTAACCTCGTTCCCTCTCTGGAGGAAATCTATACGTTTTACACGTTCTTTATCGTTAATCTCCCACTTCCTTCCTTACCTCCATTGCTCACCAATATTCAATGGAATGGCCTCTTCTGAATTCCAATAATTCAGACCATTTTCTTTATAATTTCTTAATTTACCCTTTTTTCTCTGTTATCTTATAACTCATAAGTTCGTCAGTACTCTGTGACTTCTCAATTTTCCCGTACTTACTTATTTTAGCGATTCTCTTGTGTGCTCGTCGCCATCTCCCATGGCCCTTGATACCTCACCGTCCAATCTCTCAATTACTCACTCTTAATTTCGCCATCTATCCTATGGCTCTTCTACATCCTCATATAATATCCCCGCCATTCTTCCATGGCCTTAACCTACCTTTATTTTATTCATTATTTCCAACATTTACTTAATTCTCCTTTACTCCTCATCCCCCCTTCTACTTACTTATTCAATCATAAAACTCCACTATTTTTCTATAGTGACCTCCTTGTCCCTATGCCTGCGTACGAATAGACTGTGGATTCCAAGTGAAATCCCTTTTTTCCCAACGAAAGCTGTTTTAAGCATATCTGGTTTTTTTGCCTCTTCCTTTATTTCTCTTCTGACTTCGTTCACGACTGATTTTGCCTGCTTGGCTAACTATCCTTCTCTGTCGTCTCAACATCCTTTCGCAGGTCATCTAACATTTTCGGTCAGAACCATGTCTATTTCATTTGTCTAATTTTCAGATCTCTTGTTTCCTTTCTTTTGTCTTCTGGAAAGTGATGTATGATACATTTTCCTCCAGCAACCTCCATAACACAACTTCTCTACAGATAATCAGCAGGTTAATCACGGGAACAGGGAGGACATGGCCGTGTTTGTAATGATGGGGGGGGGCCACTGTTTTGCTCCCAACCCGGTGTCCCTCTATCACCCCCTTCACTCAAACTATCAAGTGGATTGGTTCATCCATCCTATGAATGAATGACCTATCTCAATACACTTGTTAGAATCATTCATCTCCTCATTCTCCCACTCGACTCGATTTAAAGTTTTTTCCGAGTCATATTAATGGTTCTCTATCACCATTTCTTTCCGACCTCTTGCTCCTCTAGGTGTGCCATAAATTTGGTTCATCCTATAATCATTTTCAATTGCGACAACTCTTCTGCCATTTCACACTTCTTCACTCTTCTGACATGTTTTGTGCCCTCTTTTCCACAATACTTCTCACTTCACCACCATTTTCGTACTTCCTACCTAAGGTTCTCAGCATTTTTGAACCTCCATGTGTCATACTTTACTTTTCTTGACTTTCCTCCTTTGACTCTCCTTTTAATTTCTTCTTTCTTTTCCAGGTACCTAATTAACTTGCTCTTCCTCTCTGTCCTCGTCCTCTGAAAAATTCTAAATTATAACTTTTCTTCTTCATCTGATCAACGATACTGCGTCTAAAACTGGGTCTTATCTGAATAACCCTGGATTTGTGTGTTATAGGGCGTGCAAGTCTTTAAAACTAAAACGAATCAGAGTAAACTGCAAGTCTCCTCAATGTATTCGACAGCCGCGGTAGCGTAGTGGTTAGTCTGGCTCACTATTTTCCATGATTCCCCAGTAATTAACGTTCCCCTAAGTTCCTCGGCTCCATCCCTCTTCACCATTGGGTACTCAGACAAGCTACTTCTTAAATTTTACTCTGAGGGCTTCTTTTATCACCACCTTCATGTTTCGCCCACTCAAAGGTCAACCACATGAAAATACGTTCTAACACCTCTACCAATCAACCCGAACTACCCCCTCTCGGCAACACTTACCTTCTACCTCCCACTCCTCTGACACTCCGCTAGAACTCGGACATGTCACTAGCGGTTCGAATGTCAGTGGACACACAGGATGGCTTCCACTGACACGTAATCTCAACTCCTTTCAGTTTTCTTTATATGGCTTTTTTCCATAAATCCAATCACCACTTTTAGCTCCCACGGCTTATCGAAACAACAACAAAGGCGCAGAACCAAATGTTCCTCCATTTCATGTGGATTCTCACAACTCCTCATGACAAGGACCCCGGCCACCCGTAATATCCAACACTCCACCGTTCCAGAATAATGGGTGCTGAGCCGAGATTAAATACTGAAAGTGCACGTAGTATCTTCTCTTTGGTTCATACTACATGAAATGGACCAACCATCAATAACACTCACCCAATCTCAATGCAAACTCTCAACTCGACTTTTTGACATCACAAGGTGGCCTATGGACTCTTATTGGTCTCTACAATTGTGCTGCCCCTATTTTTTAACTCTTCCCCCGTCCCCCCTCCCCCCCCTTCCTCCCCCCCCCCCCCCCCCCCCCCCACCCCCCCCCCCCCCCCCCCCCCCCCCCCCCCCCCCCCCCCCCCCCCCCCCCCCCCCCCCCCCCCCCCCCCCCCCCCCCCCCCCCCCCCATGTGGGGGGGAAGAAAAAGTGTGTGCAAACCGTGGCAAATCCACTAACATCCAAGCATACATCGATTAGAACCTTTAATATCCCCCAACCTCAGCAGCGAAGCCTTCTTTCCTTTCCTTATCCGGCCTCACAATCAGGCTCGTCTCAACACCACTACACTTTGAACAACTCAATCACTCTCATTCTCCTTCTCCAGTCATTATCAAGTTCCTCTATCAAGTCTCCTCCATCACTGTGGTTCTATCACATTACGTCATCACTTTCATAATCTGATGATCTGGTATCTCTTAGGTGGCTGCTCGACATGACATCCCCCCCCCTTTCACCTGTCACTCCATGAATTATTATTCTTTCCTCACCACGACTCACACATCACTGCTCACTCACTCCCTCCACACTCCGTCAGCACTTATCTTCCTCCTGTTTTTGATGAGGCATCTTTTCTGTCTACAATATTCACTAAAGTCCTCGGATCTCTCACATCCTCTTCCTATCAATCAATTAACCTTAGCCTCCCAACCTCTTCCGTGCAAATTTAAATTGCACTTTGAACTTGGTCTCTTCTGGATCCAAGGTTACACTCACTCTCAACAAAGCGGGACTCTAGTCTCTTCCTCTATCTCCGAATCAGATTGCCTCTCGCTGTGAGCGCAAAGAAAGTTCATCTCTGACATATCACGCACAGGACAACCAAATCACCCAAAGAATGATTCCGTCGAAGTTCCTCTAGAACTGTCACCTTCTCTGATCCTTCCTCCATCACTCTCAACAACATATACACTCCTCGATGATCACTCTTCTAACTCCTTCACTCTTCGAATTTCTTCTTTTCTTTCTGATAAGTCTGTATGAAACTTTCTCTCAAGAAGTTTCTGCGTTCATTCTTTCAGTACTACTGGTGTCAGGTTTAGCTCCTTTCAGTTTCGTCCTTTATATGGCTTTTTTTCATCATATCCTCTAACGCATTGGCTTAGCCACCTTTGACTATTTTCTTCATCTCCTCCACTCCACCGTTAACTCGCTGTGCTCTCTTCTCTTTTTCCCGCTCTCTAATTTTTGTGTCGTTATTGGCACAATGTGCTGCTAACTCTTCCTCGTCCTCTCTTCTACTACCAATTCTTGAGTTCCTCTCAACTTCTTCATACTTAATTCCGTCGTTACATCGACCTCTGCTTGTTTTCCTGATATCTTTAGCTACCTCCACCTGGTTCTTTCTGGCTTCTAATTCTTTAATTCTTTAATCTCTTTCTCGATCTCTGCACACAATGCAGTTATCTCTTCAATTGCGGACAGCTTAGAACCTTTAACCTTATTCTCCTTTCCTTGCCTCGTCTCCGACTGGTTTTCATCTCTCAATCTTGTGAGACGTCTTTCATAATCTGATGAATCATCCGACGATACATCAGACTTATTATTATTCTTTCTCATACCTGTAACATCCAGCACTTCCTGTGTTTTTGAAATCTTTTCTGTCTGATTCACTAAGTCCTGAGAACCTGCCTGTGGTTTCTGTTGAACCGTGGTCTCTTCTGGTTCCGGGTCCTCATTCTTCTCTTCCCTATCCGGCAGAAATCTCTTCTTATATTCCATCAATGGAATATCATCCTCACTCTCCCAATCGTCGGTCAGAAATTTCCTCTTATATTCCATCAACGGAATATCATCCTCTCTCTCCCAATCGTCTAGATCTGCTAGTCCTTCTCTCCTATCTGAATTCTCTCTATCTTGTGGTTTATCAACGTCAGCTGGTACTCTGCCTCCATTCTCATGTTCCCCATTTAACTCCTTATTCCCCATCGTAACTGATTCACGAGCTCTCCTATCACCTTCCTCATCACTGTCTTCAATTCCCTTATTTTCCTTTACAGTTTTTAGTTCTGATTTTACATTGTTCCTGCCAGTCTCACTTCTTACTCTATCGGTATTTGTGTCCGAATAGTTCGTTATACTCAATTCGTTTTCCCGATCCGATTCCCTACCATCGACAACTGGTGGTGATACCCATGTATTCCTTCTCCTTGGTTTAGTTCTTTCCTCTGCGTAACGTTTACATCTTTTGTTATTCTGTTTATTGATAAGTTCAGACACTAAGTCCGTCCCTTCTGTCTGCGTTGCAACCGTGTTTGTTTTCTTTTCTACTTTAATCTTATTATCATCAAGTTTTCTCTTCAAGTTCAACCTTGGTCTCTCTCTTATGCAATTGATCTCCGCTCCATATTTTATCTTACTATTTGTTGTTCCGTCCTTTGTACACAGTTGTATCTTGGCACAGTGTCCATTTTCTGTCCTCACATTAGAAACACCTTCCACCTTTTATTTCCAAAAGAAAATTTCGTACGGCTATCCTATTTCGTCTCTTACTTAAGCCTTCCCAGTGTCTAGGTGCTTCCGAAATGTTGCACACTCTGCCCTTGTAAATAGTTCTAGGTCCGTTATCCTCCTTTGGTAATCTACGTTTTCGAAAATCGTTTTCTCTAACATTCCTTTCTCTTTCCCATCGTCGGTTCATAAACCTGGCTCTATTACCACAATCTCTTCCATATCTTCTCCTCGGGGGTTCTATATCCGTGTATCTGTCCTGCATCCACCGTCCTCGAGTATTTCTTGCGCCCTTTGGCAAACCTACATTTCTGCCTGGATTCGAACCTCTTACCTCGTGAGCATTCCTTATCCTCGCGTCTTGCCCTAAATCTTCTTTTGCTCCCCAATATTCTTCTCTTCTGTGTGGAGGTTTCGGGATTGTATCCCGGCTCATTGTTGTCGTTTGGCCCCATCCATTCTCCCGTTCGGGTGCTCCATGACTATTATGGTTCATGCGCCCTCTGGTCATCTCTACGGAGAAATCTCTGGGATAAGGGTATATCCATCTTTCATACCTGGTCGGTTCTTCTCTATTCTCCTCAAATCTCACTTTTCGTCCTGGAGCATTTTGCGCCCTATGTCCCCATGTCATTCCAAAGTGGGCCTCCTCTCTCTCTAGCTCTTCAATTTCTGAGTTACATTGCACTTCCTTCCGCTCACAGTTCTTGGCTATGTGTCCCCTAACATTACACAAGAAGCATCTCCTCTCATCAGCCACCTGAATCATGCCCTTTCTATTTTCATCATCTCGGCTAAATTCACGATACCTGTGGGGTGCCGATTGGTGATCTCTTACCCTTGGTCTGTCTCTATCCAGGGGTCTCTGTTGTTGACCAACTGGTTCCTTTAATCCTCCACCTTCCACCTGATCACTCGTTCTCAGTCGAAACCTTCTCAATAGGTTCTCTTCTGAGATAGCCAACCTCACAGCCTCGTTTAAAGTTTCCGGGCTTTTCCTCAGCAAATGCAACCTAATTCCATCCCTTTGTAGGGCATCAATAAATATACCGACCAATTGTTCTTCAACGTCCGGGTGATGTATATCTCTTCCCACAAAAACCTCTTCTGCCAAGTTTTTTAGTCTATCGCTAAAGAGTTGTGTGGACTCTCCAACATTTTGTCTGAGTTTTCTAAGTAGGCCCCAGGAATATTGTGGGTCCAAGATCTCTCCGTAACTATTCAATAAATCTTTCTTGAGGGTCTCCCATGGTTCTAGAGGCTCTTCCTCAAATCTCCTTCTTATAAAATCATTTAACAGACCATCACTGGTCAGAAAGGCAAGTCTTTTTTTTTTTCATTTTCATCCGCTCCTATGGTAAATGCGTACCTCTCTATCCGGTCTATCCATCGCTTGCACCCTCCGGCCTCTCCTCGATATGTCTCTACATTTTGGAATACATTATGGTGTCGGCCCTCTAAGTTCCATCTCTCTAAAGCACTTGTCATCTGTAATAAGGCCATTGTGGTGGGGTCAATTCTTTGTTCTTCCGCCATCCCAATTGCTTACCTCTCCTTCTTCTCAATCAGGCCTTTTTTTTTTTAAACAATTAATCAATTAATTTTTTTTTTTTTTTTTTTTTAAACTAGGCGGAGTTTTCTAGTTAGTGACTGTTTGTAGTTTAACTAATATAATACCCAGTGACTGTCTGTACAATAAAAAAAAAAACTGGGTCAGTAGGTGTACCTGACTACTTAGTTGATTCTCTAGCTAAACTCCGCTATCTGACTAAATCGTTCTCTGTGGTTCTGGCTCCTCGATGAGAAATTTTTAACAAACGTTCTCGGTGGTTCTGGCTCCTCGATGAGAAAGTTTAACAAACGTTCTCGGTGGTTCTGGCTCCTCGATGAGAAAGTTTAACAAACGTTCTCGGTGGTTCTGGCTCCTCGATGAGAAAGTTTAACAAACGTTCTCGGTGGTTCTGGCTCCTCGATGAGAAAGTTTAACAAACGTTCTCGGTGGTTCTGGCTCCTCGATGAGAAAGTTTAACAAACGTTCTCGGTGGTTCTGGCTCCTCGATGAGAAAGTTTAACAAACGTTCTCGGTGGTTCTGGCTCCTCGATGCGAAAGTTTAACAAACGTTTTCGGTGGTTCTGGCTCCTCGATGAGAAATTTTGACAAATGTTCTCGGTGGTTCTGGCTCCTCGATGAGAAATTTTGACAAACGTTCTCGGTGGTTCTGGCTCCTCGATGAGAAAGTTTAACAAACGTTCTCGGTGGTTCTGGCTCCTCGATGAGAAATTTTAACAAACGTTCTCGGTGGTTCTGGCTCCTCGATGAGAAAGTTTAACAAACGTTCTCGGTGGTTCTGGCTCCTCGATGAGAAATTTTTAACAAACGTTCTCGGTGGTTCTGGCTCCTCGATGAGAAAGTTTAACAAACGTTCTCGGTGGTTCTGGCTCCTCGATGAGAAAGTTTAACAAACGTTCTCGGTGGTTCTGGCTCCTCGATGAGAAATTTTGACAAATGTTCTCGGTGGTTCTCGAAGAAGTGGTTCTGTCCTCTAGCCATGTCTTTGCAACCTCGAAATTTTCAATGTATGACCGTTGCAGGCCAGCACATTTTCATATAACAAAGTCTCAAAGAAGGGATTGTCTTATAGCCACGTCCTTGTGACCTCTGAATGTTCAACGTATGACCGTTGCAGACCAGCACATTTTCATATAACAAAGTCTCAAAGAAGGGATTGTCTTATAGCCACGTCCCTGTGACCTCTGAATGTTCAACCTATACCCCTTACCAGCACATTTTCATATAACAAAGTCTCAGGATTGCTTATAGCCACATCCTTGTGAAATTTGAATCCTGTATGCGGCACCAGTTACCTACCCCCATTTTCATATAATAACGTTTTGAAGAATGGATTGAAGAAGGGTAATTTTACCTTACCCCTTATTCTCAGCACATAAATTTGAATCCTGTACTACGGCACCAGTTACCTACCCCCATATGTCACAGCAGGTTCGTAAACACACAAGAGAAGTTCGTTCTCGTTTTAAGGCCGTTTATTATGATCAGTATAGATGGTAGTACATTTTACAGGGGTGGTAATGTTATGGACGAAAACAGATTACATCCTTTCAGCTCAGTGACCGGCTTCATGTCTCTATCACAGGGTGGTAAGTTCAGAGACGACCCAAAACAGACAATCGTTCGCTCAGTCCGATGGCGGGCTTCATAACTATCACAGGGTGGTAAATCAGAGACGCTTCAAATCAAATCTTCGACCTCCGTGTTCAATGGCCGGCTTCATCTCTGCTAGGTTCTACGTCACTGCCAAATTAAAATTATTATTCCTACGTCATCCGTTTCCAACTCACTAGCTAGGTGTCCGCTTCGAGAGTATTCACCCCTGGGCTCTTCAGAGAAAATGTGGCTTATAGCAACATTTTCAATAAGTCCTCAAAAAAAAAAAATTTACAGAATCTCAACAACAACGTAATTATATAGCTCCCCTTTTCTATAAAACTTTGGAACTATTAACCATTAATGTCAACTAATGTCTTCAACCAATAATTTAAAGTCAAACATTTTCAATATAATCGTTAAGGTACTAAATATATAACCCCCTTTTCTTATAATCTTCCACTCGCTGCCACCTAAAAAAGTTCAGCCCTCGACTGACACTCGTCTAATTCTGTGCTCAGTGTACCCATTGTATCTCTACCTAGAAACACAACTTCTACAAGTCTCGACACCCGTCTTGCTCCCTGTTTTCTATAGTCAACCTTCTGACCCTCCGCCATTGCGTCTAGATTATCACCCCTCGCTCCGCTAGGTGTGCATTAACATTATCCCCTAGCTCAACTCGCACATAAGTCCTTTTTGGACCCTATTATGCCCCTATGCAAGATCTAGCTATCGCCTCCATCTTGCACCCATAGCTGCTATATTCAGCCCTCAGAGAATCTCTTCTTTCTCTTTCCCCTCTTGCTCTCAGTTTCTATCTCATTTCGTTCTCTATGCTCCTCGCATAATTTTCCTTTACCCTCTGGGTTTCGGAGAAGCCTATCTCCTCACAAGTTTTCACAAGACCTCAGCAATCGCTGCAGCACCTCTGTGCGCCACTCTACCTCTTAACCTCGTTCCCTCTCTGGAGGAAATCTATACGTTTACACGTTCTTTATTGTTAATCTCCCACTTCCTTCCTTACCTCCATTGCTCACCAATATTCAATGGCCTCTTCTGAATTCCAATAATTCAGCCATTTTCTTTATAATTTCTTAATTTACCCTTTTTCTCTGTTATCTTATAACTCATAAGTTCGTCAGTACTCTGTGACTTCTCAATTTTCCCGTACTTACTTATTTTAGCGATTCTCTTGTGCTCGCCATCTCCCATGGCCCTTGATACCTCACCGTCCAATCTCTCAATTACTCACTCTTAATTTCGCCATCTCCTATGGCTCTTCTACCTCTCATATAATATCCCCGCCATTCTTCCATGGCCTTAACCTACCTTTATTTATTCATTATTTCCAACATTTACTTAATTCTCCTTTACTCCTCATCCCCCCTTCTACTTCACTTATTCATAAACTCCACTATTTTCTATAGTGACCTCCTTGTCCCTATGCCTTTCCAACGAAATCTGTTTAGCAATATCTATTTTTGCCTCTTCCTTTATTTCTCTTCTGACTTCGTTCACGATTTGCCTGCTCTATCCTTCTCTGTCGTCTCAACATCCTTTCGTCATCTAACATTTTCGTCAGAACCATGTCTATTTCATCTCTTGTTTCTGGAAAGTATGTATGATACTTTTCCTCCAGCAACCTCCATACCACGCTTCTACAGAGGTTAAAATCAGGCCGTTTTATGATGGTCTCTATCACCCTCTTCAACTCCTCCATGTTTGGTTCATCCACTTTAATCATTTTCTTGCTCGTGCCATTCACCTCTTCTCCCACTCCTTTTCTCAATTTCTCAACCATTTCGCACCTCTCTGTGGGCCATACTTCCCTCATATGACTCTCTTTATTTCTACATCTTACATTTTCTTCTGTGTCCTCGTCCTCTGAAAATTCTAAATTATCTTCTTCATCTGACGATACACTGTCTGAATAACTGGACTCCGAATCAGAGAACACGTCTCTTTCCACTATTTTGATTCCCCAGTAATTAAGTTCCTCCATCACTCTCACCACAAGCCTTCGAATTTCTTCTTTTCTTTCTGATAAGTCTGTATGAAACTTTCTCTCAAGAAGTTTCTGCGCATACTTTAGTACTACTGTGTCAGGTTTAGCTCCTTTCAGTTCGTCTTTTATGGCTTTTTTCATATCCTCTACGCTTGGCTTAGCCACTTTGACTATTTTCTTCATCTCCTCCACTCCACCGTTAACTCTCTGTGCTCTCTTCTCTTTTTCCCGCTCTCTAATTTTTGTGTCGTTATTGGCACAATGTGCTGCTAACTCTTCCTCGTCCTCTCTTCTACTACCAATTCTTGAGTTCCTCTCAACTTCTTCATACTTAATTCCGTCGTTACATCGACCTCTGCTTGTTTTCCTGATATCTTTAGCTACCTCCACCTGGTTCTTTCTGGCTTCTAATTCTTTAATCTCTTTCTCGATCTCTGCACACAATGCAGTTATCTCTTCA
The DNA here is from genome assembly GCA_024509875.1 of Oreohelix idahoensis. Classification (NCBI taxonomy): domain Eukaryota; kingdom Metazoa; phylum Mollusca; class Gastropoda; order Stylommatophora; family Oreohelicidae; genus Oreohelix; species Oreohelix idahoensis. Next base: position 76,860 of record JAMPIV010011551.1, read on the forward strand.
ATTGCGGACAGCTTAGAACCTTTAACCTTATTCTCCTTTCCTTGCCTCGTCTCCGACTGGTTTTCATCTCTCAATCTTGTGAGACGTCTTTCATAATCTGATGAATCATCCGACGATACATCAGACTTATTATTATTCTTTCTCATACCTGTAACATCCAGCACTTCCTGTGTTTTTGAAATCTTTTCTGTCTGATTCACTAAGTCCTGAGAACCTGCCTGTGGTTTCTGTTGAACCGTGGTCTCTTCTGGTTCCGGGTCCTCATTCTTCTCTTCACTATCCGGCAGAAATCTCTTCTTATATTCCATCAATGGAATATCATCCTCACTCTCCCAATCGTCGGTCAGAAATCTCCTCTTATATTCCATCAACGGAATATCATCCTCTCTCTCCCAATCGTCTAGATCTGCTAGTCCTTCTCTCCTATCTGAATTCTCTCTATCTTGTGGTTTATCAACGTCAGCTGGTACTCTGCCTCCATTCTCATGTTCCCCATTTAACTCCTTATTCCCCATCGTAACTGATTCACGAGCTCTCCTATCACCTTCCTCATCACTGTCTTCAATTCCCTTATTTTCCTTTACAGTTTTTAGTTCTGATTTTACATTGTTCCTGCCAGTCTCACTTCTTACTCTATCGGTATTTGTGTCCGAATAGTTCGTAAACACCTTCCACCTTTTATTTCCAAAAGAAAATTTCGTACGGCTATCCTATTTCGTCTCTTACTTAAGCCTTCCCAGTGTCTAGGTGCTTCCGAAATGTTGCACACTCTGCCCTTGTAAATAGTTCTAGGTCCGTTATCCTCCTTTGGTAATCTACGTTTTCGAAAATCGTTTTCTCTAACATTCCTTTCTCTTTCCCACCGTCGGTTCATAAACCTGGCTCTATTACCACAATCTCTTCCATATCTTCTCCTCGGGGGTTCTATATCCGTGTATCTGTCCTGCATCCACCGTCCTCGAGTATTTCTTGCGCCCTTTGGCAAACCTACATTTCTGCCTGGATTCGAACCTCTTACCTCGTGAGCATTCCTTATCCTCGCGTCTTGCCCTAAATCTTCTTTTGCTCCCCAATATTCTTCTCTTCTGTGTGGAGGTTTCGGGATTGTATCCCGGCTCATTGTTGTCGTTTGGCCCCATCCATTCTCCCGTTCGGGTGCTCCATGACTGTTATGGTTCATGCGCCCTCTGGTCATCTCTACGGAGAAATCTCTGGGATAAGGGTATATCCATCTTTCATACCTGGTCGGTTCTTCTCTATTCTCCTTAAATCTCACTTTTCGTCCTGGAGCATTTTGCCCCCTATGTCCCCATGTCATTCCAAAGTGGGCCTCCTCTCTCTCTAGCTCTTCAATTTCTGAGTTACATTGCACTTCCTTCCGCTCACAGTTCTTGGCTATGTGTCCCCTAACATTACACAAGAAGCATCTCCTCTCATCAGCCACCTGAATCATGCCCTTTCTATTTTCATCATCTCGGCTAAATTCACGATACCTGTGGGGTGCCGATTGGTGATCTCTTACCCTTGGTCTGTCTCTATCCAGGGGTCTCTGTTGTTGACCAACTGGTTCCTTTAATCCTCCACCTTCCACCTGATCACTCGTTCTCAGTCGAAACCTTCTCAATAGGTTCTCTTCTGAGATAGCCAACCTCACAGCCTCGTTTAAAGTTTCCGGGCTTTTCCTCAGCAAATGCAACCTAATTCCATCCCTTTGTAGGGCATCAATAAATATACCGACCAATTGTTCTTCAACGTCCGGGTGATGTATATCTCTTCCCACAAAAACCTCTTCTGCCAAGTTTTTTTAGTCTATCGCTAAAGAGTTGTGTGGACTCTCCAACATTTTGTCTGAGTTTTCTAAGTAGGCCCCAGGAATATTGTGGGTCCAAGATCTCTCCGTAACTATTCAATAAATCTTTCTTGAGGGTCTCCCATGGTTCTAGAGGCTCTTCCTCAAATCTCCTTCTTATAAAATCATTTAACAGACCATCACTGGTCAGAAAGGCAAGTCTTTTTTTTTTCATTTTCATCCGCTCCTATGGTAAATGCGTACCTCTCTATCCGGTCTATCCATCGCTTGCACCCTCCGGCCTCTCCTCGATATGTCTCTACATTTTGGAATACATTATGGTGTCGGCCCTCTAAGTTCCATCTCTCTAAAGCACTTGTCATCTGTAATAAGGCCATTGTGGTGGGGTCAATTCTTTGTTCTTCCGCCATCCCAATTGCTTACCTCTCCTTCTTCTCAATCAGGCCCCTTTTTTTTTTAACAATTAATCAATTAAATTTAAAAAAAAAAAAAAAAAAAAAAAAAAACTAGGCGGAGTTTTCTAGTTTGTGACTGTTTGTAGTTTAACTAATATAATACCCAGTGACTGTCTGTACAATCAAAAAAAAAAAAAACTGGGTCAGTAGGTGTACCTGACTACTTAGTTGATTCTCTAGCTAAACTCCGCTATCTGACTAAATCGTTCTCTGTGGTTCTGGCTCCTCGATGAGAAATTTTTAACAAACGTTCTCGGTGGTTCTGGCTCCTCGATGAGAAAGTTTAACAAACGTTCTCGGTGGTTCGTTCTCGGTGGTTCTGGCTCCTCGATGAGAAAGTTTAACAAACGTTCTCGGTGGTTCTGGCTCCTCGATGAGAAAGTTTAACAAACGTTCTCGGTGGTTCTGGCTCCTCGATGAGAAATTTTTAACAAACGTTCTCGGTGGTTCTGGCTCCTCGATGAGAAAGTTTAACAAACGTTCTCGGTGGTTCTGGCTCCTCGATGAGAAAGTTTAACAAACGTTCTCGGTGGTTCTGGCTCCTCGATGAGAAATTTTGACAAACGTTCTCGGTGGTTCTGGCTCCTCGATGAGAAAGTTTAACAAACGTTCTCGGTGGTTCTGGCTCCTCGATGAGAAAGTTTAACAAACGTTCTCGGTGGTTCTGGCTCCTCGATGAGAAAGTTTAACAAACGTTCTCGGTGGTTCTGGCTCCTCTGTGAGAAAGTTTAACAAACGTTCTCGGTGGTTCTGGCTCCTCGATGAGAAAGTTTAACAAACGTTCTCGGTGGTTCTGGCTCCTCGATGAGAAAGTTTAACAAACGTTCTCGGTGGTTCTGAAGAAGGGATTGTCCTCTAGCCATGTCTTTGCAACCTCGAAATTTTCAATGTATGACCGTTGCAGGCCAGCACATTTTCATATAACAAAGTCTCAAAGAAGGGATTGTCTTATAGCCACGTCCTTGTGACCTCTGAATGTTCAACGTATGACCGTTGCAGACCAGCACATTTTCATATAACAAAGTCTCAAAGAAGGGATTGTCTTATAGCCACGTCCTTGTGACCTCTGAATGTTCAACGTATGACCGTTGCAGACCAGCACATTTTATTCATATAACAAAGCTCAAATAAATTTGAACGTCCTGTGACCTCGGCACAACGTTACCTACCCCATTTTCATATAATAACGTTTTGAAGAATCCTGTACTACGGCACCAGTTACCTACCCCCATATGTCACAGCAGGATCCTGTACTACGGCACCAGTTACCTACCCCCGTATGTCACAGCAGGTTCGTAATAACACATGAGAAGTTCGTTCTCGTTTGAAGGCCGTTTATTATGATCAGTATAGATGGCAGTACATTTCACAGGGGTGGTAATGTTATGGACGAAAACAGATTACATCCTTTCAGCTCAGTGACCGGCTTCATGTCTCTATCACAGGGTGGTAAGTTCAGAGACGACCCAAAACAGACAATCGTTCGCTCAGTCCGATGGCGGGCTTCATAACTATCACAGGGTGGTAAATCAGAGACGCTTCAAATCAGAGACGCTTCAAAAATCTTCGACCTCCGTGTTCTATGGCCGGCTTCATCTCTGCTAGGTTCTACGTCACTGCCCAAATTAAAATTATTATTTTCTACGTCATCCGTTTCCAACTCACTAGCTAGGTGTCCGCTTCGAGAGTACAATTCTTGCTCAATTTCCCATACTCGCAATTGTGGCGTCATCATCTAATATGTGTCGAAATATGCTGTGATAGGCTGCTCTGACAAAATGTTACTGCACGGGTCCACTCTGGTAAAATTCAACAACTCATTTGACACCACAGTGGTGCCAACTGAAACTCACAGCTCTGCAATCAAAGTATTAGTCATGTGTCAGAATTCCATCCTCTAACCATTTCTAGACACAACACTACACAACAACAACACCATATAGACGGGTCAGATCTTTCTGACCAAACAACACATCTTACCAAGTTGGTTTCACATAGGCTAGGTTCTCCCAGACTACGTATTCTGAAATGTGTTCATTAGCTTCCTGCCATAGAATAGGATAGGTGATATGTTTCACTGATCTCAACACTTGATCTGTCCTTCCTAATCCTTGCTGGAGTTTATGTATTTTATTTGTCTCTAGACCCTGAACTGGGGCGGGGGGTCTAGAGCGAACCCTTACTTGTTGTAAGGAACAGATTATGCTATTGCAGTATCAAATCACTCGAAACCTTAAACAAATATTAAAATGTACAAAGAAATAATTTCAGTCTTACCAGAATTATGAATATAGTACACAGTTAAATAAATGCTAGCAAAACTCAGCTGAGCTGCTGGCCTTATGATGGCGTCCCTCTAAATACTTCAATAGCTTCTGGGAATTACACCACTTAATAATTCACTGTGTCTACCAGGACAACTTATACTGAATGGCACAAAATGCGCGTCTGAGCGCCGATAATATATTCATCTATGGCCAATCACTGCCTTTTCTTTTTTCAAATTCAAATATCCTACCACTAAGTCATTTCAGTCATACCTCAGTCAAGTATGCCTTATTGTCTGTTGGTCCGTCCGTCTCTACTTGCGTTTCACAAAAAAACACACTTGTTTTTTGAACCAACCCTGCCTTCCCCTACACAATTTTGCCCTTTAAAGTTATTTTTAGCCACAATTCACCATCCCACCCCGTCTCTTCATTCCAACTAGATTTTAGCACTTGCGTCTTCAAGTCCACAATTTTTTGAAAATTAGTGACATGTTTTATCTCAATGTAGACGCTCGCTGATATGAACAACACAGTCTTTTGTCAATATCTTTCTTATTATCTGTCCGTCTGTATAAATGAAAGCATATTATTTCACTGCTCAAGATGGGCCATCCGGCCAGCTAGGTTTTATATTCCTAACATTATTATTAAGAAAAGTTACTTTTCAAATATTTTCTAGAATCTTCTCATCACTGCATTCAAATAAACGGGCTAAGTTATCGCAAAAGCGTCCAATAAATGACTGTGGCGTATAATATCCAAGGTCCCTTTTGTCGATTTCTTTACTTTATGTCAACTTGGGGAACGTGACTTTTTCCTCCTTGCCCCACCAATTTGCGTCCTTTTAGCCTCGCTAGTTTCAAGCACGCGTTCAGTCAGATTTTTCCTTTTGATCTCCGTTCTCATCCCGTTCCGTTTTGCCTTCAAGTCTAACAATTTAATTTCCATGGCGGGTGATGACCCGCGGCGTGGGCGATCATGTATTCTAGCAGCTTACGCATTAGTTTTTATCCCTACGTTGTATCATTGGAGATATTTTAACGTTGTATCACGGTTAATTTTGTGACAGCGCCATTGCACTTCTATCTACATCTCTGCCAAGAGTAATCTTGTGCGAAGGTAAACATCTTTGACGACCCAGATAAGATACTCTTGAGTTTTGGCCATTGTTGGACTACTACTGCAAAGCAGGAGAGGCAATCCGTGACAATACTCTATTACATTCACTGTGTTCGTCCAAAGTCAAATAGGAGAAAGTTAATTTTCATTTCAGTTCGCAGCTCTAAACGTTGGTTTGTAGTTTGTCTTCTGCAAGATGGGGGTCGGAGTTATTAAGAGGTATGGCGTCCGCCTTTAATCCTAAATGTACCGAGGTCGCTCCCAGTACAGGGTATATAACTGATAGAAATATTTTTTTCAGAACTAGTGGTTTCTAATGATGTCATACGCCCCCTTGATCTGCTGGGTAGTTAGGTCGGATGTATAGCCTTCTCGGATAAGGGTGAAAAAGTAGGAAGTCCCGTGTGCAAGTTGCGCACGTTAAAAATCTCTCGGCAGCTGGAAATCGTAAATAGTAGGCCATTCGGCCGCTAACCTGGTTAAAAATAAAAAACATTAAGACACCTACCCACCACAAACTTATTTAAAGAATGTGTGATTCCTTTATGAAAAAAAAATTGTGATCTGCGCCGATGCTACGGAGTTCGTGCACTGTGCTGAAATCCTACATGTGTGATCTAAGAGAGGGGATCCGAGGACTGATGGATTTGTCCGTGTGAAATGAAGATGATCCTTAAAAAAAACAACAACTAAACTTCTGTAATAATGCGTAAAAGATTTTAAAAACAAAAAACTTAACTAAACTTCTGTAATGTGCAAAAGATTTTTTAAAAAAACTTAACTAAACTTCTGTAATAATGTGTAAAAGATTTTTAAAAAATCTTAACTAAACTTCTGTAATAATGTGTAAAAGATTTTTTTTAAAACTTAACTAAACTTCTGTAATAATGTGTAAAAGATTTTTAAAACAAAAAAAAACTTAACTAAACTTCTGTAATAATGCGTAAAAGATTTTAAAAAAACTTAACTAAACTTCTGTAATGTGCAAAAGATTTAAAAAAAAAATCTTAACTAAACTTCTGTAATAATGTGTAAAAGATTTAAAAAAAAACTTAACTAACCTTCTGTAATAATGTGTAAAAGATTAAAAAAAAAAACTTAACTAAACTTCTGTAATAATGTGTAAACCATTTTTAAAAAAAAAACAACTTAACTAAACTTCTGTAATAACGAGTAAAAGATTAAAAATAAAAGAAAAACTTAACTAAACTTCTGTAATAATGTGTAAAAGATGTAAAAAAAAAAAAAAAACGCAGTTGAAGGTACAAACGGTGCTGGAGTGAATTTGTTGGTTTTAGACCTGGCAGTCCGTGACTCAAAACTAATTACGTGTCAGATTATTTGGCTATATATTTGCAAGCTGGCAGGTTTGTTTTGTTTTTTCAACTATGACGTCCAGTTTTCTAAAGATAGTGCAAAGTTAATGAAAAAAAAAAACTTAACTAAACTTCTGTAATAAAGTGTACAAGATTAAAAAAAAGAAAAACTTAACTAAACTTCTGTAATAATGTGTAAAAGATTTAAAAAAAAACTTAAATAAACTTCTGCAATAATGTGTAAAAGATTAAAAAAAAAACTTCTAAACTTCTGTAATAATATGTAAAAGATTAAAAAAAAAAAAAACTCAACTAAACTTCTGTAATAATATGCAAAAGATTTAAAAAAAAAAACTTAACTAAACTTCTGTAATAATGCGTAAAAGATTTTAAAAAAAAACTTAACTAAACTTCTGTAATAATGTGTAAAAGTTAAAAAAAAAAAACTTAACTAAACTTCTGTAATGTGCAAAAGATTTTTAAAAAAAACTTAACTAAACTTCTGTAATAATGTGTAAAAGATTTTTTAAAAACTTAACTAAACTTCTGTAATAATGTGTAAAAGATTTTTAAAAAACTTAACTAAACTTCTGTAATAATGTGTAAAAGATTTTTAAAAAAACTTAACTAAACTTCTGTAATAATGTGTAAAAGATTAAAAAAAACTTAACTAAACTTCTAGAAAAGAAAAACTTAACTAAACTTCTGTAATAATGTGTAAAAGATTTTAAAAAAAAAACTTAACTAAACTTCTGTAATAATGTGTAAAAGATTTTAAAAAAAACTTAACTAAACTTCTGTAATAATGTGTAAACCATTTTTAAAAAAAAAACAACTTAACTAAACTTCTGTAATAACGTAAAAGATTTTAAAAGTAAAAGATTTTAAAAAGTTAAAAAAAAAAAAAACAACTAAACTTCTGTAATAATGTGTAAAAAATAAAAATAAAAAAATAAAAACTTAACTAAACTTCTGTAATAAAGTGTAAAAGATAAAAAAAAAAGAAAAACTTAACTAAACTTCTGTAATAATGTGTAACAGATTTTTAAAAAAAAACCTAACTAAACTTCTGTAATAATGTGTAAAAGATTTTTTTTTAAATTTAACTATAATTCTGTAATAATGCATAAAAGATTTAAAAAAAAACTTAACTAAACTTCTGTAATGTGCAAAAGATTTTTAAAAAAACTTAACTAAACTTCTGTAATAATGTGTAAAAGATTTTTTTAAAAACGTAACTAAACTTCTGTAATATTGTGTAAAAGATTAAAAAAAAAAAAACTTAACTTAACCTGTAATAATGTGTAAAAGATTTAAAAAAAAAAAACAACTTAACTAAACTTCTGTAATAACGAGTAAAAGATTAAAAAAAAAAAGAAAAACTTAACTAAACTTCTGTAATAATGTAGATGTAAAAAAAAAAAAAAAAAACGCAGTTGAAGGTACAAACGGTGCTGGAGTGAATTTGTTGGTTTTAGACCTGGCAGTCCGTGACTCAAAACTAATTACGTGTCAGATTATTTGGCTATATATTTGCAAGCTGGCAGGTTTGTTTTGTTTTTTCAACTATGACGTCCAGTTTTCTAAAGATAGTGCAAAGTTAATGAAAAAAAAAAACTTAACTAAACTTCTGTAATAAAGTGTACAAGATTAAAAAAAAGAAAAACTTAACTAAACTTCTGTAATAATGTGTAAAAGAGTTTAAAAAAAAACTTAAATAAATGTCTGCAATAATGTGTAAAAGATTAAAAAAAAAACTTCTAAACTTCTGTAATAATATGTAAAAGATTAAAAAAAAAAAAAACTCAACTAAACTTCTGTAATAATATGCAAAAGATTAAAAAAAAAAAACTTAACTAAACTTCTGTAATAATGTGTAAAAGATTAAAAAAAAAAACTTAACTAAACTTCTGTAATAATGTGTAAAAGATTTAAAAAAATAAACTTAACTAAACTTCTGTAATGTGCAAAAGATTTTTAAAAAAAACTTAACTAAACTTCTGTAATAATGTGTAAAAGATTTTTTAAAAATCTTAACTAAACTTCTGTAATAATGTGTAAAAGATTTTTTTTTAAACTTAACTAAACTTCTGTAATAATGTGTAAAAGATTTTTAAAACAAAAAAACTTAACTAAACTTCTGTAATAATGCGTAAAAGATTTAAAAAAAACTTAACTAAACTTCTGTAATGTGCAAAAGATTTAAAAAAAAATCTTAACTAAACTTCTGTAATAATGTGTAAAAGATTTTTAAAAAACTTAACTAACCTTCTGTAATAATGTGTAAAAGATTAAAAAAAAAAAACTTAACTAAACTTCTGTAATAATGTGTAAACCATTTAAAAAAAAACAACTTAACTAAACTTCTGTAATAACGAGTAAAAGATTTTAAAAAAAAGAAAAACTTAACTAAACTTCTGTAATAATGTGTAAAAGATTAAAAAAAAAAAAAACGCAGTTGAAGGTACAAACGGTGCTGGAGTGAATTTGTTGGTTTTAGACCTGGCAGTCCGTGACTCAAAACTAATTACGTGTCAGATTATTTGGCTATATATTTGCAAGCTGGCAGGTTTGTTTTGTTTTTTCAACTATGACGTCCAGTTTTCTAAAGATAGTGCAAAGTTAATGAAAAAAAAAAACTTAACTAAACTTCTGTAAAAAAGTGTACAAGATTAAAAAAAAGAAAAACTTAACTAAACTTCTGTAATAATGTGTAAAAGATTTAAAAAAAAACTTAAATAAACTTCTGCAATAATCTGTAAAAGATTAAAAAAAAAACTTCTAAACTTCTGTAATAATATGTAAAAGATTAAAAAAAAAAAAACTAAACTAAACTTCTGTAATATATGCAAAAGATTTAAAAAAAAAACTTAACTAAACTTCTGTAATAATGTGTAAAAGATAAAAAAAAAAAACGTAACTAAACTTCTGAAATAATGTGTAAAATATTTTTAAAAAAAAGTATCTAAACTTCGGTAATAATGTGTAAAAGATTTAAAAAAAAACTTAACTAAACTTTTGTAATAATGTGTAAAAGATAAAAAAAAAAACTTAACTAAACTTCTGTAATAATGTGTAAAAGATTAAAAAAAAAACTTAACTAAACTTTTGTAATAATGTGTAAAAGGTAACCAAAAAAAACTTAACTAAACTTCTGTAATAATTTGTAAAAGATTTTAAAAAAAGACTTAACTAAACTTCTGTAAATAATGTGTAAAAGATTTTTAAAAAACTTAACTAAACTTCTGTAATAATGTGTAAAAGATTAAAAAACAAATAACTTAACTAAAACTTCTGTAATAATGTGTAAAAGATTTTAAAAAAAGACTTAACTAAACTTCTGTAAATAATGTGTAAAAAAAAATATTTTTTTTAAAGAATATTTTAAAAAAAAACTAATAACGTTTGAAAAATTTAACTAAACTTCTGTAATAATGAGTAAAAGATTAAAAAAAAATACTTAACTAAACTTCTGTAATAATGTGTAAAAGGTTAAAAAACAAGTTATCTAAACTTCTGTAATAATGTGTAAAAGATTTTTAAAAAACTTAACTAACCTTCTGTAATAATGTGCAAAAGATTAAAAAAAAACTTAACTAAACTTCTGCAATAATGTGTAAAACATAAAAAAACTTAACTAAACTTCTGTAATAAAGTGTAAAAGGTTAAAAAAAAAAGAAAAACTTAACTAAATTCCTGTAATAATGTGTTAAAGATTAAAAAAAAACTTAACTAAACTTCTGTAATAATGTGTTTAAAAAAAACTTAACTAAACTTCTGTAATAATGTGTAAAAGATTTAAAAAAACATAACTAAGCTTTGGTAACAATGTGTAAAAGATTTAAAAAAAAACTTAACTAAACTTCTGTAATAATGTGTAAAAGATAAAAAAAAACTTAACTAAACTTCTGTAAGAATGTGTAAACGATTTAAAACTTCTTTAAAAATTTAAAAAAAAAACTTAACTAAAATTCTGTAATAATGTGTAAAAGATTTTTAAAAAAACTTAAGTAACGTTCTGTAATAATGTGTAAAAGATTTTTAAAAAAAAACTTAACTAAACTTCTCTAATAATGTGTAAAAAAAAAAAAAAAAAAAAAAAAACTGAACTAAATTTCTGTAGTAAAGTGCAAAAGATTAAAAAAAAAACCTAACTAAACTTCTGTAACAATGTGTTAAAGATAAAAAAAAAACTTAACAAATTTTCTGTAATAATGTGTAAAAGATGTAAAAAAAAAAAAACGCAGTTGAAGGTTCAAACGGTGCTGGAGTGAATTTGTTGGCTTTAGACCTGGCAGTCCGTGACTCTAAACTGATTACGTGTCAGATTATTTGGCTATATATTTGCAAGCTGGCAGGTTTGTTTTGTTTTTCCAACTATATAGTCCAGTTTTCTAAAGATAGTGCAAATTTAACGAAAAAAAAAAAACTTAACTAAACTTGTAATAATGTGTAAAAGATTAAAAAAAAACTTAACTGAACTTCGGTAATAACGTGTAAAAGATTGAAAAAAACTTAACTATACTTCTGTAATAATGTGTAAAAAGATTTTTTTAAAAACTTAACTAAACGTCTGTAACAATGTGTAAAAGATTTTAAAAAAAAACTTAACTAAACTTCTGTAATAACGTGTAAAATATTTAAAAAAAACCTTACTAAACCTCTGTAATAATGTGTAAAAGATTTAAAAAAAACAACTAAACTTCTGTAATAATGTGTAAAAAATTAAAAAAAAAAACTTAACTAAACTTCTGTAATAATGTGTAAAAGATTTAAAAAAACGTAACTAAACTTCTGTAATAATGCGTAAAAGATTTAAAAAAAATAAACTTAACTAAACTTCTGTAATGTGCAAAAGATTTAAAAAAAAAACTTAACTAAACTTCTGTAATAATGTGTAAAAGATTTTAAAAAAATCTTAACTAAACTTCTGTAATAATGTGTAAAAGATTTTTTTTAAAACTTAACAAAACTTCTGTAATAATGTGTAAAAGATTTTTAAAACAAAAAAAAAACTTAACTAAACTTCTGTAATAATGCGTAAAAGATTTAAAAAAAACTTAACTAAACTTCTGTAATGTGCAAAAGATTTTTAAAAAAAATCTTAACTAAACTTCTGTAATAATGTGTAAAAGATTTAAAAAAAAACTTAACTAACCTTCTGTAATAATGTGTAAAAGATTTAAAAAAAAAACTTAACTAAACTTCTGTAATAATGTGTAAACCATTTTTTAAAAAAAAACAACTTAACTAAACTTCTGTAATAACGAGTAAAAGATTAAAAAAAAAAGAAAAACTTAACTAAACTTCTGTAATAAAGTGTAAAAGAAATAAAAAAAAAAACTTAACTAAACTTCTGTAATAATGTGTAAAAGATTTTTAAAACATTTTAAAAAAAAAAAAAACTTAACTAAACTTCTGTAATAATGTGTAAAACCATTATTAAAAACAAAAAAAAAACTAAACTTCTGTAATAAAGTGTAAAAAATGTAAAAAAATAAAATTAACTAAACTTCTGTAATAATGCGTAAAAGATTTAAAAAAAAACTTAACTAAACTTCTGTAATGTGCAAAAGATTTAAAAAAAAATCTTAACTAAACTTCTGTAATAATGTGTAAAAGATTTAAAAAAAAACTTAACTAACCTTCTGTAATAATGTGTAAAAGATTAAAAAAAAAAAACTTAACTAAACTTCTGTAATAATGTGTAAACCATTTTTAAAAAAAAAACAACTTAACTAAACTTCTGTAATAACGAGTAAAAGATTAAAAAAAAAAGAAAAACTTAACTAAACTTCTGTAATAATGTGTAAAAGATGTAAAAAAAAAAAAAAACGCAGTTGAAGGTACAAACGGTGCTGGAGTGAATTTGTTGGTTTTAGACCTGGCAGTCCGTGACTCAAAACTAATTACGTGTCAGATTATTTGGCTATATATTTGCAAGCTGGCAGGTTTGTTTTGTTTTTTCAACTATGACGTCCAGTTTTCTAAAGATAGTGCAAAGTTAATGAAAAAAAAAAACTTAACTAAACTTCTGTAATAAAGTGTACAAGATTGTAATAAAAAAAAAAAAAAACTTTAACAATAATGTGTAAAAGATTTAAAAAAAAAAAAACTTCTGTAATAATGTGTAAAAGATTAAAGCAATAATAAACTTAACTAAACTTCTGTAATAATGTGTAAAAGATTAAAAAAACTTAATTAAACTTCTGTAATAATGCGTAACAGATTAAAGAAAAGAAAAACTTAACTCAACTTCTGTAATAATGTGTAAAAGATTAAAAAAAACAACTAAACTTCTGTAATAATGTGTAAATGATAAAAACAAAAGTAACTAAACCTCTGTAATAATGTGTAAAAGATGTAAAAAAAAACAACTTAACTTCTGTAATAATGTGTAAAAGATAAAAAAACTTAACTAAACTTCTGTAATAATGTGTAAAAGATTAAAGAAAAGAAAAACTTAACTAAACTTCTGTAAAAATTTTTAAAAAAAAACTTAAAAAACTTCTGTAATAATGTGATTTAAAAAAAAAAAAAAACTTTAAACTTCTGTAAAAAAAAATCTTAACTAAACTTCTGTAATAATGTGTAAAAGATTTAAAAAAACATAACTAAGCTTTGGTAACAATGTGTAAAAGATTTTAAAAAAAACTTAACTAAACTTCTGTAATAATGTGTAAAAGATAAAAAAAAACTTAACTAAACTTCTGTAAGAATGTGTAAACGATTTAAGAAATGAAAAACTTAACTAAAATTCTGTAATAATGTGTAAAAGATTTTAAAAAAAACTTAAGTAACGTTCTGTAATAATGTGTAAAAGATTTAAAAAAAAAAACTTAACTAAACTTCTCTAATAATGTGAAAAAAAAAAAAAAAAAAAAAAAACTGAACTAAATTTCTGTAGTAAAGTGCAAAAGATTAAAAAAAAATGTGTAAAAGATAAAAAAAAAATCTTACCTAACTAAAAACTTCTGTAACAATGTGTTAAAGATAAAAAAAAAAACTTAACAAATTTTCTGTAATAATGTGTAAAAGATGTAAAAAAAAAAAAACGCAGTTGAAGGTTCAAACGGTGCTGGAGTGAATTTGTTGGCTTTAGACCTGGCAGTCCGTGACTCTAAACTGATTACGTGTCAGATTATTTGGCTATATATTTGCAAGCTGGCAGGTTTGTTTTGTTTTTCCAACTATATCGTCCAGTTTTCTAAAGATAGTGCAAGGTTAACGAAAAAAAACAAAAACTTAACTAAACTTCTGTAATAATGTGTAAAAGATTAAAAAAGAAACTTAACTGAACTTCGGTAATAATGTGTAAAAGATTAAAAAAAACTTAACTATACTTCTGTAATAATGTGTAAAAAGATTTTTTTAAAAACTTAACTAAACGTCTGTAACAATGTGTAAAAGATTTTAAAAAAAAACTTAACTAAACTTCTGTAATAACGTGTAAAATATTTTAAAAAAACCTTACTAAACCTCTGTAATAATGTGTAAAAGATTTCATAAAACAACTAAACTTCTGTAATAATGTGTAAAAAATTAAAAAAAAAACTTAACTAAACTTCTGTAATAATGTGTAAAAGATTAAAAAAAAAAAAACTTAACTTAACCTGTAATAATGTGTAAAAGATTTAAAAAAAAACAAATTAACTTAACTAAACTTCTGTAATAATGTGTAAAAGATTAAAAAAACTTAACTAAACTTCTGTAATAATGTGTAAAAGATTTTAAAAAACGTAACTAAACTTCTGTAATAATGTGTAAAAGATTTAAAAAAAATAAACTTAAAAATTTTGTAAAAAAAAAAAAAAAAAAAAAAAAAAAAATTAAAAAAAAAACTTAAAAAAAAGAAAAACTTAACTAAACTTCTGTAATAATGTGTAAAAGATTTTTAAAAAATCTTAACTAAACTTCTGTAATAATGTGTAAAAGATTTTTTTTTAAACTTAACTAAACTTCTGTAATAATGTGTAAAAGATTTAAAAAAAAATCTTAACTAAACTTCTGTAATAATGCGTAAAAGATTTAAAAAAAACTTAACTAAACTTCTGTAATGTGCAAAAGATTTTTAAAAAAAATCTTAACTAAACTTCTGTAATAATGTGTAAAAGATTTAAAAAAAAACTTAACTAACCTTCTGTAATAATGTGTAAAAGATTAAAAAAAAAAACTTAACTAAACTTCTGTAATAATGTGTAAACCATTTTTAAAAAAAAAACAACTTAACTAAACTTCTGTAATAACGAGTAAAAGATTAAAAAAAAAAGAAAAACTTAACTAAACTTCTGTAATAATGTGTAAAAGATGTAAAAAAATAAACTTAACTAAACTTCTGTAATAATGTGTAAAAGATTTTTAAAACAAAAAAAAACTTAACTAAACTTCTGTAATAATGCGTAAAAGATTTAAAAAAAACTTAACTAAACTTCTGTAATGTGCAAAAGATTTTTAAAAAAAATCTTAACTAAACTTCTGTAATAATGTGTAAAAGATTTTTAAAAAAACTTAACTAACCTTCTGTAATAATGTGTAAAAGATTAAAAAAACTTAACTAAACTTCTGTAATAATGTGTAAACCATTTAAAAAAAAAAAACAACTTAACTAAACTTCTGTAATAACGAGTAAAAGATTAAAAAAAAAAAGAAAAACTTAACTAAACTTCTGTAATAATGTGTAAAAGATGTAAAAAAAAAAAAAAAACGCAGTTGAAGGTACAAACGGTGCTGGAGTGAATTTGTTGGTTTTAGACCTGGCAGTCCGTGACTCAAAACTAATTACGTGTCAGATTATTTGGCTATATATTTGCAAGCTGGCAGGTTTGTTTTGTTTTTTCAACTATGACGTCCAGTTTTCTAAAGATAGTGCAAAGTTAATGAAAAAAAAAACTTAACTAAACTTCTGTAATAAAGTGTACAAGATTAAAAAAAAGAAAAACTTAACTAAACTTCTGTAATAATGTGTAAAAGATTTAAAAAAAAACTTAAATAAATTTCTGCAATAATGTGTAAAAGATTAAAAAAAAAACTTCTAAACTTCTGTAATAATATGTAAAAGATTAAAAAAAAAAAAAACTCAACTAAACTTCTGTAATAATATGCAAAAGATTAAAAAAAAAAAAACTTAACTAAACTTCTGTAATAATGTGTAAAAGATAAAAAAAAAAACTTAACTAAACTTCTGTAATAATGTGTAAAAGATTTAAAAAAATAAACTTAACTAAACTTCTGTAATGTGCAAAAGATTTTTAAAAAAAACTTAACTAAACTTCTGTAATAATGTGTAAAAGATTTTTAAAAAATCTTAACTAAACTTCTGTAATAATGTGTAAAAGATTTTTTTTTAAACTTAACTAAACTTCTGTAATAATGTGTAAAAGATTTTTAAAACAAAAAAACTTAACTAAACTTCTGTAATAATGCGTAAAAGATTTAAAAAAACTTAACTAAACTTCTGTAATGTGCAAAAGATTTTTAAAAAAATCTTAACTAAACTTCTGTAATAATGTGTAAAAGATTTTAAAAAAACTTAACTAACCTTCTGTAATAATGTGTAAAAGATTAAAAAAAAAAACTTAACTAAACTTCTGTAATAATGTGTAAACCATTTAAAAAAAAAACAACTTAACTAAACTTCTGTAATAACGAGTAAAAGATTTAAAAAAAAAGAAAAACTTAACTAAACTTCTGTAATAATGTGTAAAAGATTAAAAAAAAAAAAAAACGCAGTTGAAGGTACAAACGGTGCTGGAGTGAATTTGTTGGTTTTAGACCTGGCAGTCCGTGACTCAAAACTAATTACGTGTCAGATTATTTGGCTATATATTTGCAAGCTGGCAGGTTTGTTTTGTTTTTTCAACTATGACGTCCAGTTTTCTAAAGATAGTGCAAAGTTAATGAAAAAAAAAAAACTTAACTAAACTTCTGTAAAAAAGTGTACAAGATTAAAAAAAAGAAAAACTTAACTAAACTTCTGTAATAATGTGTAAAAGATTAAAAAAAAAACTTAAATAAACTTCTGCAATAATCTGTAAAAGATTAAAAAAAAAACTTCTAAACTTCTGTAATAATATGTAAAAGATTAAAAAAAAAAAAACTCAACTAAACTTCTGTAATAATATGCAAAAGATTTAAAAAAAAAACTTAACTAAACTTCTGTAATAATGTGTAAAAGATAAAAAAAAAAAACGTAACTAAACTTCTGAAATAATGTGTAAAATATTTTTAAAAAAAAGTATCTAAACTTCGGTAATAATGTGTAAAAGATTTTAAAAAAACTTAACTAAACTTTTGTAATAATGTGTAAAAGATAAAAAAAAAACTTAACTAAACTTCTGTAATAATGTGTAAAAGATTTAAAAAAAAAAAACTTAACTAAACTTTTGTAATAATGTGTAAAAGGTAACCAAAAAAAACTTAACTAAACTTCTGTAATAATTTGTAAAAGATTTAAAAAAAAGACTTAACTAAACTTCTGTAAATAATGTGTAAAAGATTTTAAAAAAACTTAACTAAACTTCTGTAATAATGTGTAAAAGATTAAAAAACAAATAACTTAACTAAAACTTCTGTAATAATGTGTAAAAGATTATTTAAAAAAAACTTAACTAAACTTCTATAAAAATGTGTAAAATATTTTTTTTAAAAATTTAACTAAACTTCTGTAATAATGAGTAAAAGATTAAAAAAAAATACTTAACTAAACTTCTGTAATAATGTGTAAAAGGTTAAAAAACAAGTTATCTAAACTTCTGTAATAATGTGTAAAAGATTTTTAAAAAACTTAACTAACCTTCTGTAATAATGTGCAAAAGATTTAAAAAAAACTTAACTAAACTTCTGCAATAATGTGTAAAACATAAAAAAACTTAACTAAACTTCTGTAATAAAGTGTAAAAGGTTAAAAAAAAAGAAAAACTTAACTAAATTCCTGTATGTGTTAAAGATTAAAAAAAACTTAACTAAACTTCTGTAATAATGTGTTTAAAACACTTAACTAAACTTCTGTAATAATGTGTAAAAGATTTAAAAAAACATAACTAAGCTTTGGTAACAATGTGTAAAAGATTTAAAAAAAAAACTTAACTAAACTTCTGTAATAATGTGTAAAAGATAAAAAAAAAACTTAACTAAACTTCTGTAAGAATGTGTAAACGATTTAAGAAATGAAAAACTTAACTAAAATTCTGTAATAATGTGTAAAAGATTTTTAAAAAAAACTTAAGTAACGTTCTGTAATAATGTGTAAAAGATTTAAAAAAAAAAACTTAACTTAACTTCTCTAATAATGTGTAAAAAAAAAAAAAAAAAAAAAAAAACTGAACTAAATTTCTGTAGTAAAGTGCAAAAGATTAAAAAAAAAAACCTAACTAAACTTCTGTAATAATGTGTTAAAGATTAAAAAAAAAAACTTAACTACTTTTCTGCAATAATGTGTAAAAGATTTTTAAAAAAAAAAACGCAGTTGAAGGTTCAAACAGTGCTGGAGTGAATTTGTTGGCTTTAGACCTGGCAGTCCGTGACTCTAAACTGATTACGTGTCAGATTATTTGGCTATATATTTGCAAGCTGGCAGGTTTTTTTTTTTTTTCCAACTATATAGTCCAGTTTTCTAAAGATAGTGCAAATTTAACGAAAAAAAAAAAACTTAACTAAACTTCTGTAATAATGTGTAAAAGATTAAAAAAAACTTAACTAAACTTCTGTAATAATGTGTAAAAGATTAAAAAAAACTTAACTAAACTTCTGTAATAATGTGTAAAAGATAAAAAAACTTAACTAAACTTCTGTAATAATGCGTAAAAGATTAAAGAAAAGAAAAACTTAATTAAACTTCTGTAATAATGTGTAAAATATTTTTTTTTTTAATTTAACTAAACTTCTGTAATAATGTGTACAAGATTTAAAAAAAACAACTAAACTTCTGTAATAATGTGTAAAAGATTTTTAAAAAACTTAACTAAACTTCTGCAATAATGTGTAAAAGATTAAAAAAAAACTTAACTAAACTTCTGTAATAATGTGTAAAATATTTAAAAAAAAAAAAACTTAACTAACCTTCTGTAATAATGTGTAAAAGATTTAAAAAAAACTTAACTAAACTTCTGTAATAATGTGTAAAAGATTTAAAAAAATACTTAACTAAGCTTCTGTAATAATGTGTGAAAGATTTAAAAAAAAAAAACGCAGTTGAAGGTTCAAACGGTGCTGGAGTGAATTTGTTGGCTTTAGACCTGGCAGTCCGTGTCTCAAAACTGATTACGTGTCAGATTATTTGGCTATATATTTGCAAGCTGGCAGGTTTGTTTTGTTTTTTTCAACTATGACCTCCAGTTTTCTAAAGATAATGCAAAGTTAACGACATTACACGGTCAATAATGTATTCACTCATCCAATGCTTCATTACTATTTATATCCCCGCTCAGCACAGACTTTAAAATGCTTCACACCAGACCCGTATGCCCTGCGTTTTAAGTTACTTTTCCTACCATGTCTTCTCTTCAAATATTTGCCTGTGTTGTCTACCGTTTCTTCTACATTGTTTTGGGTGGGCGGGGGAGGGACTGGAAAGGGGGGGGGGGGTGGGTGGGTTACCTTTTACTTATTTTATCTTGACAAAAATCGGCAGGTTTTCTCAGCGTGTATACTTCCCAATGCTAATGTCTTTTCCACACCCCTGTTTCGCTTGTGTTTGATTCGCTTCATCATTTCCAGGTTAGTAATCGTTCCAACAAATCCTACATTTTAAAAAATCATTGCTGCGCTAGGGAACTTTATGAAAATACATAACAGTTTGTTGCCCTTTGTTTTTTTTTTTATTTTGTTCCTGTTTCTTGGGCATTAAAAAAAAAAAAACATGATTTGACATCTAAACTTGACATTTCTTATTTTTGTATTGTACTCGACTAATTTAGCTCTGCAAATATTTTTCATGTTGTCTGGTATCTGAATTCGGGTGTGGGATAAACCGGCAATATACGTGCCTTCAACATATTGAATAATATATGTGTCGTGGCCACCCGTGTGTTACCGGGGCCCGAAAGGGGAGCAAAGAATAGTAACACTGTACCCTACCAGGCATGTCGTAAAAAGCGACTAAGGAGGGTTGGGCATGGGGCTGGTTACCCCATCCGTAAAAAAACTTGTTACCACAAAAACTTCAACAAACATGGGCAAGTCAAATAAAGAATATAAATCAACTCAGCCGCCCAAGACAGAGAAGAGAACTGGAAACAGAGGTGAAAATGATGAGGAAAACATGGAAAGAACTTGAGCTGATGTCACGTGACAGGAAGACTTGGCATGTGTTTTTTGAAGGCCTATGCTCCTTGGGGAGCTAAAGGGTATTGATTGATTAATTGATGTGTCGTGGCAACAATGTGTACACATTTGGATAGAAAAATAAGGATACCAAAACAGGATTAGACAAGATGAGAGGAGCATTCATTACAGTCGTTAAATACGTACATGGAAATCGCAAGAAATCAAGCACAAAAAAGAAGACACTCTGCTCCAATTTGGATTTAGTCTTATTTATATGGATCTGCAACGTACAGAAAAAATTACAACAAGAAAGGTATTCACCAGTGGTGGCTTGAGCAGAATAGAAGGATGAAAATTATATGTCAAGATCAGTAACGTTAAACTTGTGGCGAGATGGATGTTGCATAGAAAAAAATATAGAAAGTTATTTCAAGAAGTGAAGAAGAGAACTGGTAAACATAAATTACGGATGACACAGGACAAGTCAGATAGTTAACTGCATAGTTCTAGATGGTAGCGGTAGAAGAGAGCTGTGGAGTAAAGTCACCTTCTTGTTAGACCTCTCCTATGCTCCAGTGGTGTTATATAAATATGTGAGTGCAGCTCGTATTTATTCCTTACCAATTAAAACGTAAAATTTCTTTGACCACACAATACAATTATAACTGGAAATAATTCAGTAACAGCACTTATGAACAAATCAATACACTTTATTGATTAATGATGTATAGTAAAAATGTGCACCTTGGTATATCAATATCTTACACAATTTTACACAAATTAAAAAAACAAAGCTTAAGGTCACTGTTTAGTCATTTTCATCACGTTATTGACCTGAATGAAAGGATGAACGAGTTAACGAATCAATGATTGGTTTGGTTTTAAGGAATATCTTAATTGTACAACTCCATCAGTGCTTTGATCTTCTCAGATCACACACGGAGAATCTCAGCACAGTGCACGAACTCCGTAGCACCGGCGATAATCCCAATGTGTGTATATATGAATCACACATTCTATAAACATGTTTGTGGTGGGTAGGTGTCTAATTTTTAAATTGTGCCAGGGCAGCGGCCTTATGGCCAACTCTTTACGATTTCTAACTGCCGTTGGATTTTAACGTGCGCAGCTTGCACACGGGACGTCCTGTTTCTTCGCCTTTATCCGAGAGGGCTAGGCATCAGATCCCCCTACCCAGGAGACCAGGGAGAGTATGACATCATTAGGATCACTGGTTCAGAAAAAAAGTTTACATAAATTATATTCCTTCTATTAGTAATCGAACCCGGCACCTTTAGAATTCGAGGCGGACGCCATACCTCTTAGCCAATCCGACTTCTTAATGAATCTCTGAACTAATAAATAAATCAACAAATAAGTAAATGAATGATCGAATGAATGAATGAACGAGTGAATGAATGAACGAGTGAATGAATGAACGAATGAACGAGTGAACGAATGAAGGAGTGAATGAATGAAGGAACAAATGAACGAACGAACAAATGTATGAATGAGGGAATGAATCAATGAACGCCATATTGGCAAGGGGATGAACAAGTGAATTTTGAAGGAATAAATTCATTGAACGAACAAATGTATCAATGAGGGATGAATCAATGAACAATGATGAATTAACGAATGAACAAGTGAATGAATCCGAAGGAACAAAGGCGACGAACGAACAAATGTGTGAATGATATGAATCAACACGGATTGAATGAACGAATGAACAATGTTGAATGAATGAAGGTAAATGAATGAACGAACAAATTTTGAAATTGTCAATGAACGGATGAACGAATGAACGGATGAAGGAATGAATGAAGGAACAAATGAATGAACGAACAAATGTATGAATGAGGGAATTAATCAATGAACGCATGAATGAATATACGGATGAACAAGTGAATGAATGAAGGAACAAATGAATGAACGAACAAATGTATGAATGAGGGAATGAATCAATGAACGAATGAATGAATGAACGAATGAACAAGTGAATGAATGAAGGAACAAATGAATGAACGAACAAATGTATGAATGAGGGAATGAATCAATGAACGGATGAATGAATGAACGGATGAAGGAATGAATGAAGGAACAAATGAATGAACGAACAAATGTATGAATGAGGGAATGAATCAATGAACGAATGAATGAATGAACGGATGAACAAGTGAATGAATGAAGGAACAAATGAATGAACGAACAAATGTATGAATGAGGGAATGAATCAATGAACGAATGAATGAATGAACGAATGAACAAGTGAATGAATGAAGGAACAAATGAATGAACGAACAAATGTATGAATGAGGGAATGAATCAATGAACGAAAGAATGAATGAACGAATGAACAAGTGAATGAATGAAGGAACAAATGAATGAACGAACAAATGAATGAATGAGGGAATGAATCAATGAACGAGTGAACGGATGAACGAGTGAATGAATGAACGAGTGAATGAATGAAGGAACAAATGAACGAACGAACAAATGTATGAATGAGGGAATGAATCAATGAACGAATGAATGAATGAACGAGTGAATGAATGAAGGAACAAATGAATGAACGAACAAATGTATGAATGAGAGAATGAATCAATGAACGAATGAATGAATGAACGAGTGAATGAATGAAGGAACAAATGAATGAACGAACAAATGTATGAATGAGGGAGTGAATCAATGAACGAATGAATGAATGAACGAATGAACGAGTGAATGAATGAAGGAACAAATGAATGAACGAACAAATGTATGAATGAGGGAATGAATCAATGAACGAATGAATGAATGAACGAATGAACGAGTGAATGAATGAAGGAGCAAATGAACGAACGAACAAATGAATGAATGAGGGAATGAATCAATGAACGAATGAATGAATGAACGGATGACGGAATGAATGAGTCAACGAACAAATAAACGAATGAATGCATGAATGAATGATACCCACATGAAATTTAACAAAAAGAAGTGTTAAATACACACAAACACATATCCGCTTTAAGATAAACGACTTTACAAACAATGGCATAAACAGACAGACATAAATCTTCACTTCTAACTTCACACATCTTTCACACGCAGCTGACTAATCCATTTTACCTTTGCCTCCATCATCTGCAGCTTCCATTACCTGTCGGGTTTTCAGTGTCTTCTGTAATTATGTTCACATTAAAAAATGTAAGAGAAAAAAACCCCGGCTAAATGCTTAGCGTGCAGACATCTTCCCATCTTTGAATTTCTTCCTAAATTTGCAGACTTTCTGTGCGGCATAAAGTATTAGCAACAGTAGTATCTCGCTTCTGGTATGAGGGTGATAAACGTGTATTTTATCCAGATTTGACACTATGACGTTACGCATTTAGGCTGCGAAAGCGTCAAAAGTTCATCAGGTTACGCAGTGTTTGCGGAAGCAATTCAAAAATGATTTTTATGTAGTATAACTCCATCGAGCGTCTGACTGACGTAGTTGTTAGAGCGCTGGTTCGATTCACGGTATAGTCACGCTCCAGGTGTAAATGAGTTGCTGATTTTACTCTTCTTAAATTAGGGAGGGAAAAGGTAATGAGGAAGGAAACTGGTTATCCCATCTATCGATGCTTGATCTAGCTTAGTGGAGTCTCTAACACTTTACTCCTCTACATCAGTATGTTCTATGGGACCACGTTATTTTTAATAACCCCATCAGGAATTATTCATTCACATCATACCAGATTGACAGGTCTTTTATATTGTCACATGGTTTGGTTTGGTTTGAACGACCATCTCCATTGCACACAGACTACTTGTTATATGCTGATTTCTTTGTGGTTGATTGAGTGCGTGCGTGTTGGAACAATCACTCACAACACAGGTACGCACGTAGAAGTCATTTATGGTTATAACGGCAGGTGTACTGTTAACGAATGTTTAATACACCACAACACGCCACGTTAACACAGAATACACAGTTATAGTCAACTACAAGTTATAGCAATACAATAATAAAGTACTTCTCACATCTCAGAATCATGCAGATACTACAATATCCATGACCTCTTTAAAGATACTCCTCAACTCAGCGCTATCCACCTGTCCTCACATTAGCGCTATAATATTCTAAATATGGCCTCCTCACAGATAGCAAACGGACATCATCGCCGTGCTACTGCATCACTATGGTATCCTCCAGATACTCCTCCTGCGCTATAAAATATAATAATGGATCCGTAAATATGGCCTCCTCACAGATAGCAAACGGCTCACATCATCGCCGTGCTACTGCATAAATAGCATCCTCAAGATACTCTCCTGTGCTATAAGATATAATACTGGATCCGTAAATATGGCCTCCTCACAGATAGCAAACGGACCACATCATCGCCGTGCTACTGCATAAATATGGTATCCTCCAGATACTCTTCCTTCCTCACAGATAGCAAACGGCTCACATCATCGCCGTGCTACTGCATAAATAGCATCCTCAAGATACTCTCCTCACATAAGCGCTGTCATAATCTAATGAGTCCTACCAGCAATTTCTCACACGACTCCATACCTGGCAGTCTGCAATGATCTCGCCTTTACTCATCTTAGCGCTATTATATGACATGTGTAAGTTAATGGATCCTTATCAAAATATTCACAATACCGCTCACCCAGCAGTTTGCAATAATATCACTTATCAACATGTCTTCACATAACACAATTATCCTCTCTAAGGAAATAATGGCCTTACACAAATCATGGCCTCTTATTCAGCACTGTACAGGCTTACTATCAAGAACACACTATGGGGCCGACTCTCTCCAGTCGATGCCCAAAGTCACTGCCCACGGGAATACACATCTGCCGCCTAAAACAGCTACGAGACCCGGCTGTTCAAAAACACCGTTCAGTCTCACTACTTGCACGGGCTAGCCACAAATAGCTAAACACCCATAGCTCAAAACAGTTCGGAGTGAATAAACCTCCACAATTGAACTGACTAGCGTTCACACGCTTTGTAACTTTACTTCTACTATTACAATTTAACCTAACATTAAAGACAATCACGTCTTCAAGCAACGACAACCCATAATCTA
The DNA here is from genome assembly GCA_024509875.1 of Oreohelix idahoensis. Classification (NCBI taxonomy): domain Eukaryota; kingdom Metazoa; phylum Mollusca; class Gastropoda; order Stylommatophora; family Oreohelicidae; genus Oreohelix; species Oreohelix idahoensis. Next base: position 102,165 of record JAMPIV010011551.1, read on the forward strand.
ATCTGCTCACCTAATATTTTCCAGATCACGTCCCCTTCCATTAAAATTACTGGCAACAGTTTGCCACCCCGTCCGGGAAAAAATGATTTATCATTTTTTGAAAATTTAAGATCCAAAAATTTAAAGGTTAATGAAATTATATGAAATACGTACAAAATTAAACTCCCAAAAATTTAACTGTCAATGAAGTTATATCAAATATCTCTTTAATTAATTCCCAAAAATTTAAAAAAATTAATGAAGTTCTATCAATTACCTACAAAAATATACCTATGACAAAAGAACATAGCACATCTACAAAAATATCATCAATAAATGTAAGATAACGACTAAATCATCCAACATACTCATTCAAGCATACCAAAAAATTTAATCTAATACAAACGCAAATTAAGTATACATAGTACAAACTAAACAGAAAATAAACTATCGTAAGAGAAAAAGACAAAATATGAAATGGGAATATGATAAGCATCAAATAGAATCATAAGATGACAATGAAGACAACAATTCCATACATGTAAAACAAATAGAACTATAAGAACCAATTACATTATCTAAAGTCATATAATTAATTTAACACTACAAAGAATGAAAGTATAAATAGCGTAACACGAAAAAAAGTATACTAGAAGTATGCATTACATCAAAGATGAAACACGGAAGCATAAACAAAATGTCAGACAATATTGAAAAGACAACAGAAAAGATGTAAAGAAATGACGAATAGTCAACAAAGAGAGATGACAGTAAAGATGCAAATGTAAAGAAAGTTGGTAACAACACCTAACAATAACTATCCAAGTGTAACAACGTATTGTAAAATACAAAAATGCTAAAGTATATTTATATACTAACACAAAAAAGAAAGCTAATGACAAGCACAGCATAATAAGTAATTTAACTAAATTATAAAGTTATACATAACTAAAAATAAATTACATCAAATATCACCCAAACAAAAAATTATTAACGATAACACAAGTTTCGCATTGACGCATAGTCAAGCGCTAAATACCAAAAAATACATCCAAACATCAAAACATTTTCAAAGAATTAATGTCACTACATAATAGTAACCTTAACATGCAATCTAGCGCTGGCGCAGAAAAAATAAATATCACAATGTCCAAAACACATTTTTTCAAAAAATTACAATACAAAAAAAAATGTTTCTTATCGTTAGGTTAAATAAAAATAGTATTTTTATTTCTAAGTAATATGTAGCTATAATTAACGACTAACAATTAAATTAGCTGAGTAACATAAAAATAATCTTATCTTTAAACAGCCACACATGAAAAACGTGTAAGTTTTTTTCCTTCTTTTTAAAAAAAAAATACATCACAGAAACGTTACATGGGGTAACACACTGTTGAACTGCTTACAAAGTTATAAATATATAAGTGTAATATTATTTATCTTAACTATGTATTATAATCAGATATCTAAATTCTTTAAATGGACAAGAGTATCAGCCGTCGCTGTTAATTCTACCCGCTTAATTTAATTCGAAATTTAAGTTAATTCTAACTGACAAAAAATCAAATTGTTTAAATTATCAAATGTCATAATTTAGAAAAAATGAAAACCAAGTTTCAGAATACGTCCTTAACTTCAACGCAAAATCATTAATAATACATACAAGTTATGTTTAAAATTACCTTTCACTAAACAATTAATTTAAATAATCTGAATATAACTATGTTAACTAAACATGGTATGAAACCCATGATGAAAGACAAAACCAAAATTTTAAGTAGTGCATAAAAATACTCAGGACTATCTATGAAAATGACTATTACATAGTCTCAGTAAATAAGTTTGTGCATAGAAATTATTTAATGCATAATTAAAATACAGTCATATAAGTAACAACCAAAAAATAATTATGGCAATCAAATGTTACAAAGATTACATAATATTCTATTAACCACATATAAAGTTCTATACTAAGGAATACAATAACATTCAGTGTTTGTAAACAGAACAAAAATAAACAGGACCTTTGAAAAAAAAAAAAATTCCTTCGAGGTCTTGCGAACATCTCATCAACACGCAAGGTGACATCATGACACGGTGGGTTAACGTACTGTCTAGGCTCGCTTGAATGGATAAATGGTACATAGTGATCTATATCTCTCGCAGGTAATGTCAAATTAGAATGGTGATCCCTCGCAAAGTCGCTCGCTGTGAGACAATACAAATGAAAATATCTATTTTAATCCATGGTAAGATTATGAGGAAACACGGAAAAGTTCACTACACAATTACCCGAACTCCGTGGTGTAAGGTTGTGGCCCTCCTGCGATGTCAACAACTCTCGTCACATAGCAGACAACATAGGGACAACCTGACCTATAATTCACAGCTGTCAGTGCGGTAGGCTGAAAAAAAATGTACTACCTTCACAAGACCGAGATGATCTCTCAAATCTATCAGCATGACAAGCAAAAGCATTTAAGAACCTATTACCGTTCCCATTACTCTGATTGCTAATAATCTTGCTCTTATGTGGAGCACAGTTAACCTGGTTGCGATCTGTATAATTTCTTTTGAGAGCATTGTTATTTGCTCTATTAACACCGTTGTACTGATTTAAATCCCAGTTACAATAGTTATTCTTAATACTTCCTCCCAGATAACAATGTCTATCAGATAGAACTGGCTTTTTAGCAGAAAAATTATTACTTGACTGACGAACTTTCATATAATTACTTCTGCTATAGTTTTCAAAACTTTTAGAATCACAATGTTGAGATCTGTCACATTTTTTCTTGTTTTTAGGCGAAGAAACGTTACCGTAGGATGAACTCCCTTGGTACTTTATAACCTTAGGGTTATGTCTCCTATCAAAATTATTTTTTTCTTTGCTTGTGGCAATGTGTTTAAAAAATGAGTCACACTGCCTTGACTGGGTATGACTAGAAGGTTTGACAATCTCTTTATTTTTTTTCACAACATTTGTTTCCTTCATGGAACAAGCAGTGGTATGTTTGTTACTTGTAACCAATTTATCAGATCTGTCAATAAATACGCTGTTGGTTTTTAACACACTGACTTGAGATTTAGCACTGTTTCTTTCCTTATCCACAGGACTACTGGCTATTACTGTAGAATTCTCTTTGTTGGACTGTCGCCAAGAAACAATATTATTGGAAATAGCATTGGTATTGCGTTGGAAGTTATATTTCCCACGAAACGACCTATGTCCATCATTCTTGACCGTAGAATCCGCAAAAAGTGTATAAGGCTGGCTTTTTGCTTTAGTGCTCTGATGATAAGAAACTTTCTGTCTATCATCGTCAACACTGACGGAAGACCACATCTTGTTCTTCAAAATAATGTCAAGCAGGCCATCCACTCGTTTCCTGGCCTCTGAAATCTCAATGTCTCTAAGTGCAATCTGTTCACTTAATTTCTTGTTTAAATCCTTAACTCTTAAAACTTTGCAGCTTTCCTCTGCTAGCGAATTTTCAATCTTAATCAATTTGTCTTTCTCCATCATTAACTCCTTCACTCTCTCTTTATCAACCCTCTCAATCTCAATATCATGACTATTCGTAAGCCTATCAACCTTCTCTAGGGATATAGTATCCTTTTCTTTAATTTGGCGACCACAAATCTCATCGTCACTTAACAGATCAGTAAGTGTTTCATTACACAACTTCTCATATTTCTTAATCTGAACTTCTAATTTTCCACAAATCTCCGTCTTCTCTTGAACTTTTTGAGTTAGATTTCTAACTTCGCCATTTTTTTTCCCCATCTGAGCTTCCATCTCTTTAATTTTGCCTAATGCCGAGTCTAATTTTGCTCGAACACAAGCAAGCTCAGAATTTGATTTACATAAATCACCTGTAAGTTTAGTCACTTTTTTATGTAGCTTATTCACTTCAGTAGTACTTTTTAAGCAACTTTCCCTTTGCTCATGTGTACTCTGTTTTATGTCTCCTATTTGCTTCTCATCCTTTAACTCCTTTTTCTGATCACTATGGATGCCGTCGCGCCATAACGTACGCATAATCTTCAATATGTCATCACGTTTGTTACCAATATGCTTGTCCAAAAACAGACGAAGGTCCAAAACTAACAACCTCGCTAGATCCTTAGCCATACTCACATGAGGAATTGACTGAAATCTCTCATCAGCAAACTCTCTTAGAGCTCTTGATGCACAGACCAAAAACCTGTCCATAACATGTGACTCAAGCTCTGGGCCTTTTAATACCTGATAATCTGTCCCCTCTTGAAACAGATACTCTAATACAGGTCTCATATCCTCCGGATCTGTATCACAATCCATTGTGACTTGTTTACTTAGTCAACCATATATGTCTTAATTAAACTTTCATTATACCAAATCAAGTTTAGATCTCAAATATTGTATCATCAATCCCTGTACATCATCACATTCTATAATTAATCGATATAATTATCGACAACAACAACAATAGTTATCAATAGAATAGGATAGTGCAGATTGAGGCTTGTTGACATGGACAGAAGTGGCAACATTTACACACAACAAAACCACTTAACTGAAGGTAATCCCGACCCTTTCGCCAACATACTGGATATCACAAAGTTCTGACGTTAAAACTACTCCACTGCAGAAAGGTAGAAGGACTAAGCTCTCTTGTCTTCAGATCTCTGCCACCGTACAGTATGTCCTCAACAATGCATCAGACGACAGGAACTGTACACAGCAACCCCGCAACTTGTTACTTGAGGCATACGTGCAGACGAACTCTCCAAAATACTGCACCCACAGTTGAATCTGCATATGGAAAGACTGGAACAAGCACTGTAACAATTATGGCATCAATGTCGCTATCAGATAACAGCTATTTGATATTGAAACCAACTGATAAAGTTAGTTTAGTTGCCACACACGCCAAGATATGAGGATGGATATGCGCAGTCAGCTGATACCTGTGTACAGTTGAATTAAGCCACGCCCACACAGAGCAAAACATAACACAGTTCAGTGTTCCCACTTGTAATGACTGGTCCAGAATCTGACCTAATTTACTCTCTTATCATGCGAATGTAATATGGGTGTTACGACCCGTTGATTTGGTCCACCACTGATAAAAGTTAATCCAGAACTGATAGTTACTATGCTGGATGTCTTTATGGTGAAGAAGGTGAGTGTGTTTTGGGACAGTCACTCACAGTAGATACACACAATAGAAGCATGGAAGGGTGTAACGGCTGGTGATAGTTAACGAATGTTTAATACACCACAACACGCCACGTTAACACAGAATACACAGTTATAGTCAACTACAAGTTATAGCAATACAATAATAAAGTACTTCTCACATCTCAGAATCATGCAGATACTACAATATCCATGACCTCTTTAAAGATACTCCTCAACTCAGCGCTATCCACCTGTCCTCACATTAGCGCTATAATATTCTAAATATGGCCTCCTCACAGATAGCAAACGGACATCATCGCCGTGCTACTGCATCACTATGGTATCCTCCAGATACTCCTCCTGCGCTATAAAATATAATAATGGATCCGTAAATATGGCCTCCTCACAGATAGCAAACGGCTCACATCATCGCCGTGCTACTGCATAAATAGCATCCTCAAGATACTCTCCTGTGCTATAAGATATAATACTGGATCCGTAAATATGGCCTCCTCACAGATAGCAAACGGACCACATCATCGCCGTGCTACTGCATAAATATGGTATCCTCCAGATACTCTTCCTGCGCTATAATATATAATAATGGATCCGTAAATATGGCCTCCTCACAGATAGCAAACGGCTCACATCATCGCCGTGCTACTGCATAAATAGCATCCTCAAGATACTCTCCTCACATAAGCGCTGTCATAATCTAATGAGTCCTACCAGCAATTTCTCACACGACTCCATACCTGGCAGTCTGCAATGATCTCGCCTTTACTCATCTTAGCGCTATTATATGACATGTGTAAGTTAATGGATCCTTATCAAAATATTCACAATACCGCTCACCCAGCAGTTTGCAATAATATCACTTATCAACATGTCTTCACATAACACAATTATCCTCTCTAAGGAAATAATGGCCTTACACAAATCATGGCCTCTTATTCAGCACTGTACAGGCTTACTATCAAGAACACACTATGGGGCCGACTCTCTCCAGTCGATGCCCAAAGTCACTGCCCACGGGAATACACATCTGCCGCCTAAAACAGCTACGAGACCCGGCTGTTCAAAAACACCGTTCAGTCTCACTACTTGCACGGGCTAGCCACAAATAGCTAAACACCCATAGCTCAAAACAGTTCGGAGTGAATAAACCTCCACAATTGAACTGACTAGCGTTCACACGCTTTGTAACTTTACTTCTACTATTACAATTTAACCTAACATTAAAGACAATCACGTCTTCAAGCAACGACAACCCATAATCTAATCTGCTCACCTAATATTTTCCAGATCACGTCCCCTTCCATTAAAATTACTGGCAACACTACTCCATCAGTGCTCCAATCTCCTCCCTTAGATCACACAAGGAGGATCTCAGCACAGTGCACGAACTCTGTAGCATGGGCGAGAATCCCAATGTGTGTAAAAAGGAATCACACATTCTATAAATGTTTTTGTGGTTGGTTTGTTTCTAATTTTTAAATTTGTGCCAGGGCAGCGGCCCGATAGGCCTACTCTTTACGATTTCCTACTGACGTGGGATTTTTAACGTGCGCAACTTGCACACGGGACCTCCTATTTTTTCGCCCTTATCCGATCTAACGACTCAAGAGACCAGGGGGAGTATGATATCATTAGGACGACTGGTTCTGAAAAAAAAAGAAAAATTCGATAAATTGTATTCCCACAACTGGGAATCGAACCCGGTACCTCTAGAGCTCAAGGCGGACACCATACTTCTTAGCCACTCCTACCCCTCCTATAGAACCTAATATAACCGATGTACCTCGTGTCTAGGTAACGCAGGGTGTGCCTCTGCCAAAACAAAGCAAAAATCTTTAAGAAAAATCACATGGTAATTCTGGAAGTCTCTGAGGAGGCTAATAATAGGATTGCTGCTCCTGCAGGCATGACGTAGGAGGCAAATAATAGGATTGCTGCTCCTGCAGGCATGACGTAGGAGGCTAATAGTCGGATTACTGCTCCTGCATTCTTGACGTAGGAGGCTAATAGTAGGATTACTGCTCCTGCAGGCATGACGTAGGAGGCTAATAGTAGGATTACTGCTCCTGCAGGCATGACGTAGGAGGCTAATAGTAGGATTACTGCTCCTGCAGGCATGACGTAGGAGGCTAATAGTAGGATTACTGCTCCTGCAGGCATGACGTAGGAGGCTAATAATATGAGGTTTCACATGTGGTTGACAACCAGCTTTCATAACACGATTGCTACATAAATCACCTCTGCAGCACTACAAGAGCACTTGAATGCTTTGCTGCAATGTTCCTGCATAAGGTTCAGCTACAATTGTAGCTCAAGGCTGGAGAGAGAGAGCGAAGGGGAATTAATGTAGTTGTATATATAACTTACTTACGTAGTTATTCCTCTTCCCTGTGGTGTATAGATTTGCCAGAGAGAGCACCTTACTATCCAATCGGTTGCTTTCTTCCTGGCCTGGTTCCAGTCTAGTCCTCGGTTCTTCAGAGATTGTCTGATGTGGTCTACCCAGCGGACTCTGAGTCGTCCAGGAGGTCAGGATCCATGTCTCTTAATTTCCCATACTTGTCGTGGTAGCCGGTCTAGTATTAAATAATACTGACATTAAATAATTTAGGCTACCTGTCAGAAAAAACCTGGCGTTTTGAAGTAGACCAATGAGATGTCGTGAACTTTCGTTTTTAACGCTGATAAGTGGGAGGCAGGGAACTGGTATTTTGGTACATGGTAAATGAGAAGTAAATACAAGAAAGAAATATAGGTAATTGACAGACACTAGTTGGACGGAAAGAAGAACACCCGATAACAAAAAAGAAATATAAGTGTTAGGCTTACTGGGAAGCGAACCAGAGGTTCATCCAAATGGCACCATCGCTTTGATCTGAAAGTAAATGGTGAAAGGACACACAGCCAATTTAGCATTTTGTGCATACAAATGAGAAGTAGGGAACTGGTGTTTTTGTGTAGGTAAGTGAAAAGTAGGGAGTTGGTGTTGTGACGTAGAAACACGTGAAACACGGAAGTTGGGTTTTTACCTAGATAAGTGGGAAGTAGGGATTTTGTGTTTTATGTAGATCAGCGTGAAATAGGAAACTGGTGTTTTTAACGTAGATAATTGCGAATTAGGAAACATGTGATTTCATCTAGGTAAGTGCGAAGTAGGGAACATGTGATTTTATCTAGGTAAGTGGGAAGTTGGGAACTGGTGATTTCATCTAGGTAAGTGCGAAGTAGGGAACATGTGATTTCATCTAGGTAAGTGTGAAGTTGGGAACTAGTAATTTTCATCTAGGTAAGTGGGAAGTTGGGAACATGTGATTTCATCTAGGTAAGTGCGAAGTAGGGAACATGTGATTTCATCTAGGTAAGTGTGAAGTTGGGAACTAGTGATTTCATCTAGGTAAGTGTGAAGTTGGGAACTGGTGATTTCATCTAGGTAAGTGGGAAGTAGATAGTTGGTGTTTTCACTTTGATAAGTGGGATGTAGAGAAGTTGTGTTTTCACTCAGATAAGTGGTAAATGGAAATTTGGTCTTAAGGACTATCTTCGTTGCACACGGGCAACACCATCAGTGCTCCGATCTCCTCCCTTAGATCACACAAGGAGGATCTCAGCACAGTGCACAAACTAAGTAGCGCCGCCGGCGAAAATCCCAATGTATGTATATAGAAATCACACATTGTATAAATATTATTGTGGTGGGTAGGTTTCTAATTTTTAAAATTTGCCAGGGCAGCGGCTGTATGGCCTACTCTTTAAGATCTCCAGCTGCTGTAGGAGTTTTAACGTGCGCAACTTGCACACAGGACCGCATGTTTTTTCACCCTTATCCGAGAATGCTAGGAATCCGATCTATCTACACATGAGACTAGGGTGGTATGACATCATTAAGACAAAATGGTTCTCAAAAAAAGTCCATAAATTATATTCCCTAACGGTACCTTTAGAATCAGAGGCGGACGCCATACGTCTTAGCCACTCCGGCCCTCAAAGGGGATAAATAGGGAAATGGTGTTTACATATAGAGAAGTGTCATATAGGCAACTGATGTTTTCACGTAGGTAAGTGGAAAGTAGATAATTGGTGTTTTCACGGACAAACAACGCTAATCTTAACCCATAAACTATCAAAGTAGCAAGCCAAATAAGTTTTTGAATCCTCTTTTTCTGCTGTTTGTAAACCATGCATTAGTTTTTTGTTTTTTTTTAAATAGCTTGGTCTGAAGGCAATATCTAGCGATCATAACTGTTTTCTTTGACACAAATTCTCAAGACGTTATCTCAAAAATTATACGTCTTCTAGATAGACGCATGCGCAAGATAACGTCTCATAACTATAAACACTTCAACTTGAATAACGACAGTTTCGACCAGCTGCAGGGAAAGTTAAAATAAATAAACAAATATACTCAGCGTCTCTAGAAAATATATATGCACGGTTTATTCTCTTTTTCTTTTTTCTTCTTTTTTCCCCCACCGTTTAAACCCATACTATATATATTGTTTTTATTTTGCTGCGTTTAGGAGAAAAATTTTGTTGACTTTGCATACTTTTAGCGAGAAATCATACCAGATAACCTCGTGTTAGCTAGCACGTGGCAGATCAGCTGTAAGCGCTAACTCTTGCTAACCCATGCGCCACGTAATGCGCCACTTTATGTTGTATATATCACCCAAAAGCCGTCATGCGCGCCAGACTCGTTAGTCTGATTTATTCATGTCTGCACTTTACACGATATTAACAAGCCTTTTGTTTGCCATTGAGTTGAAGGGGAGTGAAGTGTTACAGAGTGCACTATAGCTGGTCTAGATTTATTTTCCTTTTCTCGAAGCATTTGCCTTCTCTAACTCAAAGAGTAGAGTCAAGTACCAATTTACGGCTGGGTAGACTTCAGCGTGACGATACAAGGTTTTTATCCAGAAGCTCGGTAACCGTGCCGCGAGAGAAAAACTCTCTAAGCACTTAGCTAATGGGACGCTCGCCCATCTTTATTCATCATCATCATAATCAGTTGCCATCTCCACAACGAAGGTTGGCTGTAATAGATCTCTAACGTCTTCTGTCTCAGATCTCCAACGTCTTCTGTCTCTTGCCTTAATGGTACACTCTAATAGACTCTGTCCTGTCCATCTCTTCACGTTATCTTCCCACTTATAGCGCCGTCTGCCCCTTTCACATTTGCCTTCAACTCTGCCTTCTATTATGGTCTTCTGTACGGTGTTATGTCTTTTTACATGGCCAAAATATTTTAGCTATCTAATTGAAATCTCCTTCATTTCTTCTCTTTTTATTCCGAAGTTTTCTAGGACCAATATTATGAGGCGTTTTTATTACACCGGTGAATCGTAATCCTCGTTAATTTGTTTTCTATCTCACAGCAAATAAATAAATAAATAAATAAATAAAATAAATATAATAAAAACGATTTACAAATTCACAGATAATTCCAACACATCACACAAGATAGTGTTGGAGTAATTCACAAACTTGTGTAATGTTGAACAGTCTTGATGGTGAAAATATTTCTTGTTTGTGTGTGAAAGACAGGGAATAAAAAATATGGGAAACAGGCAAAATTATCCCCGTGAAGCAAAATGCTTGCTGTCTCTCATTTAAGCGCAATTTTTTAGCTTCTGGTGATGTGTGTTTTCATCTGGAGTCTGGGAATCTATTTGACAGTGTTTCTCAAACTTACAATACTCGCGTACCCTATAGGAGAGTTTAGTCTTACCGATGTACACTTCATGCGCAAAAATAATTTTAATACTATTGTATCTACATCAGGGCGTATATAATCCCCCATTTACCAATTATCTTTCTGAAATGGTGTATCCAACAATGAAAAAAAAATCCCACCAACTTTTCGGGAAAATACAGAAACTGCGCGCATTGCACCGTGAAATCTGAACTGAACACCGTTTAAAACAGCTAACAGGCCTTTAAATTTTTTTTCACGGTGATTTCACCATTGACTATAAGCCATGATCCATTTGACATCAGAGGTCAAAAGAAGTTGAAATGGAATGAGAAGTGGTGAAATTACTACAGGAGATTTAGTGCCGTCGTTTGCTGAAAGAGTACAACATAGTTATTTCCCCTTACATTTTGGCGGCTTAATTGGTCCTATATACAATTAGCCTAATTATATACGAGGGCTATTCCCCAATCAACCTCCGATTGGCTGGTAAAAATAAAATGGTTGCCATAGGGACACGGCGCATTGCCCGCAGCATCAGTATAGTGTTATCTCGCTACACGCAAACCCATAGTCCCAATTGTTCAGTTGTTCACGAGTAGCGACCGAGTAAATATGGACTCTGTCATCGACACTCCCGCCAGCTGTGAGTTCCGTGGTGTGATTCGTTTTCTGCAAGCAGAAGAACACAGCGCCGCCGAGATTCATCGTCGATTGGGTTCCCCAAAAGTCTGAATCCATAGAGAAATGAGATAAATAATTTATTTAAATATTAGAAATTACAGGAAACGTCTTACGTACATGATAGCAACCTCTGTGCATTCATCCAGCGTTAGTATCCATACTGCCAATAAAAAAAAAAAAAAAAAAAAAAGATTTTTTAAGGTAGAAGAGAGACAGAATTTATATACAGTACATTGTTAAGGAATCCAGACTTTTGGGCCACCTTGTATAATAAAAATCATTTCATACATGTTAAAAATAGAAATAATTATTAAAAAAATAACAACGTAAGTAACAATAAAAATCAACAAGTGCCGTGCACCCTTAAACCAGGGATCGGCAACCAGTCGATCTTGATCCACCAGTAGATCCTGATAAATCCATTTGGTAAATTTGTAGGTGATCGAGGGGAAAAAAAGAATGTTTAACTTAAGGTACATTTCGGACTAGCCCTCTCTGAGCAGCACTTAAAAGAGCGGTGTACCTCAGGCTTAAGGTATTTTCACAGTATTCCAAGTGAAAACCCGCAAATTAGCTTACAACACTTTACTTTATTCGTAAAGTGTATGCGGTAGAAAGTTATCTTTTCTTGAAAGTGAAGTTAACATTCGGTAAAATATTTAGTTTTAGTTTTCCACAATTCCGCTGATGGGATTACAGTAAGCACATCATATGGCAGAGAAAAATGTTACATCGGTAAAATATTTAGTTTTAGTTTTCCACAATTCCGCTGATGGGATTACAGTAAGCACATCATATGGCAGAGAAAAATGTTACATAAAGGCTCGACTTATTCCAAATTCCAGATACAGTCAATCCTCGCTATTCACAGTGTTCTGTATTCGCGAATTCGCTCATTCGCGCGAGATAAAGTGTAACCAATTTTTTGCTTTTCGAGGGCATCTCGCTGGTATTCGAGGGCACGCGCAAAAAAAAAAAAAAAAAAAAATTTCCAGCAATGAGTTGCTGCTTCCTTGTTGTCGCGGCTTTCGTTGTGTTTACAGGTGTCTTTCTTGAGCATCTTTTCTTCAACGTTTAGCAGTTTTACGCTGTTTAAAAAAAAATATTTTTGTAATTAATAATGGCATTCAAGCGTAGTGCAAGTGTGTTGACGAATGTGCTTAAGCGCAAGATGGCTGTGGTGAGCCTAAAGAACGTGTGTTGAATAAACTTCGTTCTGGGATGTTTGCTTTATTGTTAATGCAATTTTTTTTATTTGTAATTTTAAGCGTTTTCTTTACACGTTTTCAATGTTAATTAAATTTTCTTTATTTCTTAGTTTTAAATGTTCTGTGAACATGTTTTCAATGTTTGTTGTCCACGGATTTTGTAATAATGTGTGTATTTTTGCGTGTGGATGTGTGAATGAGTAATGACAGTGTAAGTGAATGGGTGAGTGAGTGAGTATTGTTACACCAAAAGATTGTACATACTGTACTGTTAGAAAGATAAGAGTGTGTAAAATACATTTGTAAAACGAACAGTATAATAAATAAGCCTTTTCTTTACAAAAAGGGTACACAAAATGATGAGTTTATTGGGATCGGTAGCAAACGTGTATGGTGAACAGGGTCACGCAGCAACCTAACCCCCTTTTTCCCATAGGACCAATGGTTTCGTATTTGCGTATATCCGTATTCGCGGTATTTTAAATGAACTTACCCGCGAATAGCGAGGATTGACTATACTCTGAAACTAGAAAACGGGCATGATTTTAAAAAAAATATATCTTTAGTGAGCTCAGTATTCCTAAAGTAGAACCCAACAGTTCCTGGGTTACCGATCCCTGCCTTAAACCATTTCATGTGTCCTTGAGGGTACACGTACGACAATTGGGGAAACAGTGCTGTAGGAAATAAAACCTGCTATACGTGGAAGTGAAAGTTTTCGTTTGAGTTCCAGGGAAGTGTTTTTCAAGACAAGGTAATTAATTTCATTAGCTCGCTTTGGAGGCAAGTAGAAGTGAAGGATAGAAGAAGGGACAGAGAGAAGAAGGGGTAGTACAGGGTAAATTATTTCAAGAATTATGGTTTACATTACGGTTGGACATTTTCAACCTTCCACTTCTTAGTTGTCTTCCAACACTTGTCAAACACCTCACTGTCCGCCCTTTTAATATTGGCAGTATTTGTTCTGCTTTTCACTTAATTACCTTTTAACTCCCCACGAAGTAGTGGCTTACAACAAATCCAAGCCACTCCTTTCTGTTTTCTTGCGATCAGTTCAAGGTCTGTCCATGTCTTCTTCATTCCCTTCCAGTGAATGACTAATTATCTTCTCCGTGTGAATTTTGTTTTCCTCTATTTTTATTTAACGTCAGATTTGGCTAAACGGTTAGACGGGTTTCCTCTCGCAGCATATTTATGTGACGACAGTCTTGTTTCATTCGTGCCTTTTTCTGTGACCATCATTGCTTCTTTCCACTAAGTCAGTAAATTCGATACCCATCCTTTTGATACACTCTTCCATATCATTATTCACTGGTCATTATCTTTCTTTTACGCTTCAGTCTACCGATAATTATCTTATCGGTATTTCACCGGCTTGTCACCTTCCGGACCTGTTTATCTTTTCTTTGTTGACAGTCGGCGTTTAGCAAAGTAGGTGGACAACACCACATTTACCTGTCTACTCAAGACGCAGACAGTAGACGTATTTTGATTTAAACGAATTAGGCTGTCTATCACTCCATTTAGATTGCATAATTATTTCCAAACAGCTTGAGAAGATAGTAATTGTAAGATACCAAGTGTCTAATTTGGCAAGAATGACTTGCACTAATATGGCCCATCCCTCTAACAATCTTGAAGTATTAGGACTGGAGGAGATATGATATAATCAGTTCTGGCAAGATGTGTATCATAATATACAGAGATGGGAAGATGAGATAACAAGATTGTGGAATTAGGAAAAGGCATGTGACATAATGATTTCCAGCATATCACATAATAATTAGTTGCAATACCTTATATAGATATGGTTAAAAATTATCGTGATGGGGGCAATTTACTAAAATAAGACGCCTTATTGTGTTGTTGGCTTAAAATTAGAAAATAAATTGCGACAGGGTTCCACGCAAGAGAACCTCGCAAGGTTGCTTTTTGAATGGGCGAAAATGGGAACTTTAAAACCTACAGCGTTTTGAAGTTTGCCCACTGCATTTTCCATCTTCATCAAGGAGATCAAGGACAGCCAGAACAGGAGTTAGTAATAAGGAATTCCATTATAGGACAGGCCAAAGTGATAAGGAGTAACTTATGAAATTATAAGTATAAAACTTATGTTATAAAACTTAGAAACCCGTAACGTGTACTTAAAAAGAGCCTACAGTAATCTGACAGCTTATTGTAACCTTACAGCTGCTCTCTGATTTGCTAGCTAAACATGCATTTTACCAACTGTCTATATCTGCAACGTACCATTTTGTCCCTGCCTTCTTTTCTTTAAACACTAGCCAAAGCAGTGTTTACAATCTTCTTTGACCTATCAGTCATAACTGGGAACAAATCAAGCTTCGGTTTATCTCGTTCCACTCACGCGAGCTTATCTGTCAATCATATAATACTTGACAGACAGCTCGTGAGGAAGGTACACATAACATACTTCTTTGAAGTTTGCTCAGGGGAAATCCAAAATCCCCAATACCCTTTGATCTGAGAACACGGGCATCCTACAAGAAAACCCGATAGTAAACAGAAAGTCTTTTGATGTCGGTCAAAGCTCTAGACGAGATACCCTGGAAGACCGAAACACGAAGTCTGTCATCTTGATACCTCTAGCTTCTGAATTTTTGTCTCACACAGGAGCGCGAAAATAACGCTTTAGAGATCAAGGTAAATTTAGTAATATATATACAACTGTCTCTATAACCCATCTATCAGTCGTCACTCAGAGTTTGAGAAGAATCTAGCGCGCAGCCTTAAACCATTTCTTTTGGATTATTGGTTAAAAAGTGATTCGTGGAGATTTTTATTCTGGAATTTCTGGTAAATAGTGCTAAGTGTTAGACGTGTACTACAGTGATAGCATTTAAAGTTAAACACTTAAATACTTTAAACATACAGTTAAATACTTCATTTAGATCTTTTTCTTGCTAGTAAGGTGAATTAAATAAAATAACGCGTAGCGATTTCCGTAACCAGATATTCAATTAAAATTTTAGACCACGTTCCCGCAACTATATAGCGAACAGTACAGTCAGCTGGACAAGAAAGTTAAACGCCAAACCCGAGCCAACAAAAGGAATTTCCTAGACGATCTTGCAAGACAGGCAGAAGAAGCAGCACTGAGAAATGAACAAAGCACAGTATACAAAATAACTAAATTCATCAGCGGAAAACGAGGTGCAAACAATATTACATTAGTAAGAGATAAGCAAGGAAAGTTCATCACGACAGCAGAGGAACAGGAAACAAGATGGGCAGAGCACTTCAGAGAAACTGTGAACAAGGAACCACCAGAGACACAATTGAATGTTCCTGAGGCTGAAAACGATCTAGAAGTTAATACAGACATTCCACGAAAAGAAGAAATCATCACAGCAATCAAAGGGTTAAAGAACGGAAAAGCTCCTGGCCATGATAACTTAAATGCAGAGCTATTTAAGACAGACCCTGAGCTAGCAGCAGAACTATAAGAACCACTATTTGCACAAGTCTGGAAAACGGGGACGACACCATCAGAGTGGAACAAAGGAATAATTGTCAAATTGCCCAAGAAGGGAGATCTTGCAGACTGCAATAATTGGAGAGGAATCACTCTTCTCTCAGTTCCCAGCAAAATAAAAGGCAGGATAATTATACAGAGAATTTCAAAAGCAGTAGACCACAAACTGAGGAAAGAACAAGCAGGATTTAGAAAGAACAGAAGATGTGTAGATCATATATTCACTCTCAGGAACATTATAGAGCAGTGCTCAGAATGGCAAAGACAGTTGTACATTAATTTCGTTGATTTTGAAAAGGCTTTTGACAGCATACATAGGGACAGTTTATGGAAAATACTGAGGGCTTATAGAATTCCAAGCTGCATAGTGTTAATCATAAAATGCCTCTCTGCCAACTTTACGTGTAGTGTTGGGCAGAGCAAACTAACCTTTGAGGTGAAGACAGGAGTACGACAGGGATGCCCCTTATCAACCACTCTATTTTTAACAGTCATAGATTGGGTGATGCGCCAGACAACAGAGGGCAGTCCAAGACGAATAAGATGGACAACATTTTCTACATTGGAAGATCTGGAATATGCAGATGACATTGCACTACTAGCACATTCACATCAACACATCCAGGAAAAAACGGATAGACTTAATAAGTTTAGCCAGCAGGTGGGCTTGAACATCAATTTAAAGTAGTCAGAGGTCATGACGCTCAATGTGAGCAACCCTGAGCCCATATCAGTAAGGAATCAGCAACTGGTACAGACAGACACCTTCACATACCTAGGATGCATAGTAACACCAGACGGCGGGGCAGGAAAAGACATCAACATCAGAACGAACAATGCAATAACAGCCTGTTTTAGCCTAAACAACATCTGGAAGTCCTCTCAATCCAGCACAAGCACACAATTAAGATTATATCAGAGATGTGTGCTTTCTGTGCTTCTCTATGGTGCAGAATGCTGGAGAGTTACAGAGAAGGAAATGTCGAAATTGTCCTCTTTTCACACAACATGCCTAAGAAAAATTCACCGAATCTTTTGGCCGAATACCATCACCAACCAAGATCTGCTTACTCTGAGCAAGCAAGAGGACATGCACACCATCATAGCTGGCAGACGCTGGAGCTGGGTTGGCCATGTCCTCAGAAGAGACCCCGATGCCATCACAAGAACAGCTATGCTTTGGACCCCTGAAGGAAAACGAAAGAGAGGCCGACCAAAAACAACCTAACGGAAGATTGTGGAGGCTGAGATGCAAAGAATGAACCAGAGTTGGGGCACTGTAAGAAGAATGGCCGCCGACCGAGCAAAGTGGAATCAATTTGTTGTTGCCCTACAAGACGCCACTAGGCGTGTTTGCCACTGACTGCTTTGACGGTCGGCCGCTAAGGATCAAAGAAGAAGACGTTCCCGACCGCTACCTAGCTGAGACGAGACGGTAATTTGTGTTTACAGTGTAGACGGTTAACCAGACCGAACTTAGAAGTGTTAGAACGAGTGACAGTGGGAAGACAGAATACGGTATATATTTCATTTTTTTAATTATTGTTATTATAGCGTCTATTATTTTTTGGAATGCCATACGACAAATTAACAGACACCGACAATTTACTAGATACTAAATGATAGGTAATAATTTGTTCGTGGCGCATCGTGAGAAGAAAATAATAAATAACACACTGTGCGTGTGACTGCCAGCCGCGAGAAGAGGCGGAAGAGTCTTCATTGACTCAGTCTGACCCACCTCCGCGGCCAGCGGTGTCTGTGTGTAAGGCGTATGGAAAAACACCGTGTATCTTTTAAATTCGTCAGGATTTGACAGAGCGGAGGAGAGACTATCGTGTCCCCGAATATGCATATTTATATTTACATAGAGTGGTAGCATTTTCCCATAAAATGTTTCTTGTATTTTAGCAGACCTGATCCCAAGTGGACGAACCAGCGGTCTTTTCTTTTCCTTTTCCATTCCTATGGTTAAGCGTCCCAACGGGCTGATCACCCGTTTGCCAGTCACTTTGATTACGGAAACAACGACAAACGGATTGATTTGTCGTTGCCCTAAAGACGCCATTAGGCGTGATGGGAACAACGGCAAAGAAAATCTATTCGCTGTTGCCCTTAAGACGCCACTAGGCGTAATGGCCACTGCTGACTGCTTTGCCGGTCATTGGCTAAGGACGGAAGAAGAAAAGATGGTTAAGCGTGTACAAGCCGAGATACTGCATGACTTTAAATTATCCTACTGGACTTACAAAATCCAGAATACTATTTTATCAGCCAACAGTGGCGTATACCTGAAATATTATTATTATTTTCTCCAACACCTGACAGTTGTAATCCAAGTGGAGTACTAAAATATACACTGTGCAGGACTGGCACTCTGACAAAGAGTCGGCCATAGAAAATCCATCATCATCATTTGTAACAACTGGATTTTTTTCCAGATTTTCTAGAAGTGTTCCACTCTCTTAAAAACGGTAAACACCAAGGACCCTCACATAATCAATATTTGTAGTAAACCCTATATATATCCAAATAGACGTTCCAGCCGAGCGGGAAACAAGACTGTTTTCCCCGCCCGCCCTCAACACTGCAAGAGTTGTCGCAACGAAACAGTTCAGTTGTAGTTCCTGTATCTAGAATCACATTCCCATGTCCACCCATCGGAGGAACAGTGCTAGATTTTTTAGAACAGTGAAGACACCCCTTTATGACATATCGTCACCAGGATTTAACGTGGACGTAAGCTTATTCGGCGTTTATCTCATTAGTTTTTGGGATGAACAGGGGCCAATTTGTATCCTCGACAGCTGGGATGATACATTAGTCAACAGAAACAGTAGGGATTATGTTCATGGAATAAGTGTTCCAAGGGATACCACAGACCCAAGGGAAGAAATACAAAATAGGTAAGAGTGTGAGAGGTGGCCACATGAATGAGAGAGTGTGTGTTGATTTTATTGTTGCTGGAAATTATCAATTAATCGTTGGTGGTTTGATTTGATTCTGTTTACTTTACTTGGTCTTTTATTGTACTAATATTGTTATTTTGTAAACCTAGTGCTAACCTTCAACCTTTGGGCAAATATTTTCTTTGGGTTATTTTTCCTATACGGTGAAGGCGCACCATTCTTCTTTACTTCCTCTATATTTAAATGCTTTTCTTGATATCTTTGGGTAACTTGATGTTTTAAAAACAGTTTTAGTGATAATAAACAACAAGAAAACTTAAAATAAAGTGTGTTGGTCAGACCCATACTCATTTATCCTTAGTTTTTCCACGTTTGTGTGTCATTGTTGTCACATATTGTTGTGTGTGTGTAGAGTAACCTTTTCTTTCATTAGACAGTGAGGCAAAGACTGTCTTATAATAAAGCATAGTTGTACGGATAGGCTGCATGAGAGAAACCTACTCACTCCAGAGACATATCTTTCCCTCAACCTACCACCTGTGAAATCTATTTTCTATACATTCTCGTGTATCTGTCAACTTTACTCTTTACATAGACTGGGCCCAATAAACCAGTTAACCTACCGTACGACAATTAGCCAGCTGAAATATTTTGGCCATATAAAAAGACATAACACCTTACTGAAGACTATAACTGAAGGAAGAGTTGAAAGCAAACGTGCAAGAGGAAAACAGGGATATAAGTGGGAAGATAACATCAAGAGATGGACAGGAAAGAGTCTATCAGAGTGCACCACCAAGACAAGAGACGGACGACGTTGGAGATCCATTACAGCCAACTTTCGTTGCGGAGATGGCAGCTGATGATGATGCTGATGAAATATAAAGAAAAAAAATAGTTAAAGCACCGATCTCTCATGTTATAGAAGGCGACTATTAAAAGGTTGTGCATGGAGCTAACAACGCCATCATGTTAGAGAAACTACAACTGCAAGATCACAATAGAAGAAGGTTTCCCGCAAGAGGGCATTCCTTTATTGAAAGACTACCGTCCTGACTTCCATTGCTGTTAGTTAGTGACTGAGTTCGTGAGTGGATGAGTGAGTGAATGAATGAGTGAGTTAGTGAATGAATGAGTGAGTTAGTGAATGAGTGAGTTAGTGACTGAGTTGGTGAGTGGATGAGTGAGTGAATGAATGAGTGAATGAATGAGTGAGTTAGTGAATGAGTAAGTGAGTGAGTGAGTGGTGAGTGAGTTTATGAGTGAGTTAGTGAATGAATGAGTGAGTTAGTGAATGAGTGAGTGAGTTAGTGAGTGAGTGAGTGAGTGAGTGAGTGAGTGAGTGAGTGGTGAGTGAGTGAATGAGTGAGTTAGTGAATGATTGAGTGAGTTAGTGAATGAGTGAGTGAGTGAGTGAGTGAGTGAGTGAGTGAGTGTTAGTTAGTTGATTATTTACTTATTTATTTAGTTAGCTGATTATTTATTTAGTTAGTGAGTTAGTAAGTTTATTATTTATTTAGTTAGTTAGTTAATAGTTAGGAGTTGATTATTTAGTTATTTAGCTAGTTAGGTAGTCGGTTGATTACTTATTTTGTTAGTTAGTTAGTTGATTCGTTACTTAGTAAATTAGTTAGCTAGTTAGTTAGTTATTTATTTATTTAGCTAGTTAGTTAGCTAGTTAGTTAGTTGATAATTTATTTAACTAGTTCGTTAATTAGTTGATGATTATTCATTTAGTTAGTTAGTTGATTATTTATTTCGCTAGTTAGTTAGTTAGTTAGTTAGTCAGTTAGTTAGTTAGTTAGTTAGTTAGTTAATTGATTATTTTTTTAGCTACATAGTTGATTATTTATTTAGTTAGTTAGTTGATTATTTATTTCGTTGAATATTTATTTAGCTAGGTAGTTGACTATTTATTTAGCTAATTAGTTAGGTAGTTGATTATTTAGTTAGTTAGTTAGTTGATTATTTATTTAGCCAGTTATTTAGCACTTTAGTCAGTCAGTTGATTATTTACTTATTTAGTTAGTTAAATGATTATTTATTTAGCTAGTTAGTTGATTATTTATTTAGCTAGTTAGTTAGTTAGTTGATTGTTTATTTAGTTAGTTAGTTATTTGATTATTTCTTTAGTTAGTTAGTTAGTAACTAAGTTAGTTAGGAAGTAATTTAGTTAGTAAGTACGTAAGTTAGTTACAGTTAATTAGCTAGCTAGCTAGCTAGCTAGTTAGTTAGTTAGTTTGTTAGTTAATTAGTTAGTTAGTTAACAAGTTAGTTAGGGCAACCACTAATGCTGTTTTTCGAAGGTACTGAAACCATTAGAACTGATATTCTGTTGAGTTCAAAGTTCAATGATGATACGATAAGAGGCTGGCTTGCCTTTACCGCAACAAAGAAGGTCATACATGAATAAACACTTACTTATCTCTATTTTTCCAGAGTTCTCTCCGCTTAGTAAGCATTCTTCTGTCCCCTTTTTTCTTTATATGTTCTATTCGTTGTCTTTCTAGTACTTCTTCTTCCTCGTTCGTCCTGAAAACGACGTTGGTTGCGTTGTGTCCGTTTACAGCGAAGCTGCGATATTTCCGTCTTTCGGCCGACACATCTGACTTCCGCACGGCCGTTTTTGGGACCGGTTTTCCCTTCCGTCTTCGATCCCTACTCCTCAACCAGACTGCAGTGATGCAGCCTGTTTCCAGGACCACCACGTGGAGGTGGAGTAGGGTCTTGGTCAGCTCTGGTTCGCTGACCCTGACGCAGGCAGTCAAGCTGTGGGTTGCTTACTGCATTCCTCACTTTTGATGCGTCTTGTGTCCCTCTTTCTAGTACACACTTGTTAATAGCAAGTAACCCGCTAAAACAAACACACACACAATCAATCAAAAGGTGGGGAAAAATAATTACGGCGTGGGCTCGTTATTGTTTTAATATTTGTAGCCATTAACACAACCAGTGTTGCCACTCCTAGGTGGATTCACCTTGATTTAGGTTTTTTTGGGCCTGTGTATGTGTCAGTTTCTTTCATTAATTGAAAAAGGCCACCTAGATTTCGCCCCAAATAGGCCAAAAATGGACCCAAAATCGTTCCAAGATCGCCCAAAGTAGCCCAAAAAGCGCAGAAAATAGCCCAAGTCGCCGATATCAATGTTTTTTGTTTGTCAGAATTCAGAGTAGCAGCACTGAACA
Source organism: Oreohelix idahoensis (assembly GCA_024509875.1). Taxonomy (NCBI): domain Eukaryota; kingdom Metazoa; phylum Mollusca; class Gastropoda; order Stylommatophora; family Oreohelicidae; genus Oreohelix; species Oreohelix idahoensis. Next base: position 124,504 of record JAMPIV010011551.1, read on the forward strand.
CAACTTGAGTTGTCGGTTCAGTTTTTAAATTTAGGGTTATGCTAAGAATTAGAATTCTGGGAAGGTTAAGACGGCCCGCGGGATGCTGACCACATCACCCCTAGTGTGCCGATGGTGCTAACACCATATTCCCAATATGCCTCAATGGGCGTGTAACGAGATCTTTAGTGTTAGAATGAAGAGAGAAAATATACTCGACAACGCTAACCTTAACAATGTTTCGATCTTTTTAAGAAAGAAAAAAAAATAATGTGTGAAGAAAGTTTTGGTTTTTTTAAGGACTATTTTCATTGCAAACGGACAACTCCATCAGTGCTCCGATCTCCTCCCTTAGATCAAACAAGGAGGATCTCAGCACAGTGCACGAACTCCGTAGCACCGGCGAGGATCCCAATCTGTGTTTACAGGAATCATACATTTTATAAATATTTTTTGTGGTGGGTAGGTTTTCTAATTTTTAAATTGTACAGGTCAGCGGCCGTATGGCCGACGGGAGAGGGGGGGGGGGCGGAGTGGCTAAAAGGTATGTCGTCCGCCTCAAATTCTGAAGGTACCGGGTTCGCTACCATTACAGGGAATATAATTGATGGAAATTTTTTCCGGATCCAATGGTTCTAAATGATGTCATAATCCGCCTTGATCATCTGTTTAGTGACAACGGATGCCTAACCTTCTCGGATGAGGGCGAAAACAATAGGAGGTTCCTTGTACAAGCTGCTTACTTACTTACTTATTCGTTCTTCTTCTACCGTGGGGTGTAGAGGTTTGTAAGAGAGAGCGCCATACTATTCTATCGGCTGTCTTCCTCCTGGCCTGGTTTCATTCTAGTCCTCGTTCCTTCAAAGATTGTCTAATTTTGTCCTCCCAGCGGACTTTGGGTCGTCCTGGAGGTCTGGATCCCTGGCTCTTAGTTTCCCATGCTTGTCGTGGTAGCCGATCTTCTCCCATTCTGCAGACATGGCCAAACCCTCTCAGTTGCAGGGGTTGGGTTTTTAGGCCTTGACCAATCTCCTATCTTTGCGGACCATGCCTCTTCTTGTTACTTCAACCACCTTCCTCAGATACCTCATTTCTGAGGTTTGGATCTGGCTTTTGTGGGTTGTAGTCATTGCCCATGACTCGCATCCATACGTGAAGATTGGGACATAGGTGGAGCTGTATACAGCCATCTTCGTCTTCTTACCAACTTCTCTTTTGCTGAGGAATCCTCGATTTATGGCTTGAAAATTTCTCCCAGCTGCTGCTCTTCGGGAAGCCAACTCTTCTTTGATGCCTCCCTTCCGGTCTATGACAGCTCCAAGGTATTTAAAGTGGTCGACCTGCTCCAGGACCTGTTCTCTCAGCTTAATCTGATGTCTTCTTTCCTCTCGTGATATCACCACGGTTTTTGTTTTCGAGCTCCTTATGATCATCCCTCTCTTCTCCAGCTCTACCTTGCAGACCTGCAGGTTGGATTGAAGATGTGCCTCTGATTTAGCAATCAGGGCAACATCATCAGCAAATGCCAGCTCTGAAATACAGACCTGTCTCATCAAGTTGCACAATATATATATATATATATATATATATATATATATATATATATATATATATATATATATATATATATATATATATATATATATATATATATATATATATATATATATATACTGAAGCACATTAAAAACGCACCACCTGTATAATCCAGGAACAGAGTGTGAAATGTAAATATAAGTGTGTACAAGTTTACATATTTGGAATCTTTATTCATTTTCCTATGAATCCATGCTGGTCATTAATTTGTACATTTGATTGTTATGAAATTCATTGCATTCTGTGCAGGCAAGGGAGAAAACCAAAAATACAAAAAAATGCACGTGCGTTATCCTGCTGGAGAAGCTGCAAGTCTGGATAAATTGTGAACGCAGGAGCAGCCAGTGCATCCAGAACCTCATCTCGATATGTCACAGCATTAACATTTCCACGGAAGACGTGAAGAGGCAAGCGATGGTGAAAACTAAATCCTCCCCAAATGTGAATACTGCCACCTCGAAATCGGTTGACACAGCAATCTGCAAAGCGCTCTTCACACCGTCGCTAAATCCGCATACGTCCATCTGCAAAGGATATGTTGAATCTGTTCTCGTCTGTGAATAGGACAGCATTCAACTGCAGTCTAGTCCATCTGATATGTTGCTCTGCCCATTGCAGGCGCTGCTGACGATGTCTGTGAGTCAAGTTTGGCCCAACATAAGGTCGTCTTGCAGTAAGGCCTGTATCTCTGAGTCGTCGTATGACTGTCATTCGAGAGACTTGCCCATGTCTACCCACTATTGCTCTTGCTGTTTGACTTGCCGGGAGAGTCAATTCCTTAGGTGACTCAGCACAATATGACGATCTTGCGCAGGGGTAGTAACTCGTGGTTGGCCACTCCGAAGTCTATCCCGGGCACTGCCAGTGGTTCCGTAACGTTCATTGAGACGTACAATAGTGCTGTGGTGGCAATTCATCCTTCTGGCAATGGCCCGCGAGCTCATTCCGGTCTCCAACATACAAATGGCTCGTTGGCGGTCGTTTTCAGATAGTCGTGGCATTTCAAGCACATGTACTGGGTGTTTTGTCTCAACGGCCTTTTTATACCGAGTATACTGCCACAACGCGTACACATTTTCAGGGTCATAGCTGTTGAGAATCGTGTTGCACGTGTAACTTTCATCGTTTTCATGTAGTCTGTACACACACCCATGGGTTGAATCTTGCACTTTCCATTCCAGCAGCCATTCGCTCTCTACCGCATGGCAAACACGGGGAAAATCCATTCCCACACTTTTTTTTGCCAGCTTCTCGGCATCAGTATATATAATAGTGGTGCGTTTTTTAATGTGCTTCAGTATATATATATATATATATATATATATATATATATATATATATATATATATATATATATATATATATATATATATATATATATATATATATATATATATATATATATATATATATATATATATATATATATATATATATATATATATATATATATATATATATATATATATATATATATATATATATATATATATATATATACATAGTAGGTGACCTTTCTATGTACAGTGCATGTCGCGAGGGCTACTTTCCGGAGGCAAATGCGAAATTTGAGATTCGCGTTAATTGATATATACATAACGTTCTCCATAAAAATTCATTACGGAGCAATTAGAGGTATGCATCTGCAAAGTAGGTAAAATACAAGTTGGAAAGACATTTCACAAGAAACATGTCAGTAAGAAGATGAAGCGAAAGAAACGCAAAATAAAAACACGAAGTTAGGAATTTTCATAGCCGTTACGATAATGTTTTTGAATTATTTTATTTGCTCGCGTTATGTTCGAAATCCCATTAATTTGAGTGCTCATCGTACATCTGTACATAGCTATAGCTCTATCTATCTATCTATCTATCTATCTATCTATCTATCTATCTATCTATCTATCTATCTATCTATCTATCTATCTATCTATCTATCTATCTATCTATCTATCTATCTATCTATCTATCTATCTATCTATCTATCTATCTATCTATCTATCTATCTATCTATCTGTCTGTCTGTCTGTCTGTCTGTCTGTCTGTCTGTCTGTCTGTCTGTCTGTCTGTCTGTCTGTCTGCCTGCCTGCCTGCCTGCCTGCCTGTCTGTCTGTCTATCTATCTATCTATCTATCTATCTATCTATCTATCTATCTATCTATCTATCTATCTATCTATCTATCTATCTATCTATCTATCTATCTATCTATCTATCTATCTATCTATCTATCTATCTATCTATCTATCTATCTATCTATGACAGTTAATGAAGTGTGTAACTATCTTCTAGGCCTTAAAGAGAATAACTCATCAGGACTTGATGAAATCAGTAATCGAATACTGCGCTATACTGCGCCAGTTATTAGTGATTCCCTAACATACATATTGTCACATATATATGTAAATAGTGCAACAGTGACCGTTCCCCTTTGCTTCCCCATCTGAGGTTTATAATTTATGCTACGCGAAAGATGCAATTCGCTGACGAAATTCACTGACTATAGACTCACTTTGAAGCCACGCCTATTTCTTCTGTTATGCGCTGACAAGTTTTACCTTCGTTCAGACAGGCAAAAATAACAGCCAGCGGAGCCATGATTCGCTATCTAAATTATCACGCGAGCCGATTTGGCAATTAGCATTGTGGAACAGACAGGAGGGCGCGGTTAGACGTAATTGGGTTCTTTGATCAGGGGGAAACGCGAGCACGAGTGTGCCGCTAACGGTTTGATGTCCCAAAATTTCAGGGGACTTAAGCGAATGCAAAAAGGGAGATAATAAGATTTACCGACCACATTTGTTTGTTCGCGATCTCAGGGGAGAATAATCTGATCATACAGCAGAAGAGACGAGATCAAATGGGTCTTTTCGCTTAGCTGATTTTGTGTTGTTGATCGGCACCAGGGGGCAGTAAATCTTATATCGAGAGTCGAACGAGTTGATTCCCCTGATATGGACGAAGGCGCGATTCTCGCACCCGTTAGTGAAATAAAAGCTGTTCCGTATGTATATTCCGTCCTACCAAAGTCAGTTTATCAGTACGCTCAGGATATTTTGGATATCTAAATCGCTATTCTAAGAGCCATTGTAAAAAGTAGATTACTAGATTTTCGTGGAGATTGTTTCACTTTTCTGTTTGCGTATTGATCACAAAACCAGCCTGCCAGCGGTCTAAGTCTACGTCAAAATCTAGGTTAAGCCTAATAATACCAGTAACATTCTTATTTAATATCGGGTCTTCGAGGTTGACCTGTTCGGTCCTCTTCCTCTTCTATTCCTATACCATAGTGTTAATCTTTGACCTTTTGGGGTTCTTAACTTCTTGCGGGATCTTTTCTCAACAGAGGGGATGACACTTATTGGGGTTATTTTCTAAATTTTGTAACCTATGATTTTATTGATATATATATATATATATATATATATATATATATATATATATATATATATATATATATATATATATATATATATATATATATATATATATATATATATATATATGTTCGATGTTGTGAACAGTTTATATGATAATAAACTAAACAAAACTTAATTAATTGCGTTGGTTAGCTCAGCCCAAACCCATACTCCTTTTACCATAGTTTTTTACGTTTGTATGTCTTGTTGTCACATGACTGCGTGTGTGGGTGTGTGTATAGTTAAACATATATGTTACTTGCATGAAGAGTAGAATGGTCTGTTAACAAATTACAGTCGTAAAGATAGACAGGACTAGAGTATCTTCGCAATCCAGTGACAGATTCTACCCTTAAACTATTCACTCGTGAACTCTATTTCTCATACCTTAATTCTCATTTATTTACCACTTTGCCTGTTCTATCCAGAAGGACCAAATCTATCTCTACTACCTATCAAATGTACGACACATATACAATCTATGTATCGCACAGAGTTACTTCCCGTTGCACTTTAAAGTCGCTAAGGTATATCCTCTTTTCAAACCTGGTTCCTCTGATACTCATAACCTTGGTAACTATAGGCCAATCTCTCTAATATCATCGCTATCCAAACCACTGGAAAAACACATTCATAAAATAACACTACAACACCTAGTTAACAACGACTTGCTAACTGATAGTCAATCGGGGTTTAGGCCTAAATATTCTTGCCACACTACTCTAACTAAGATGAAAGACAACTGGCACCTAAATATTAACAACGATAACATGTGTGGGGCAGTCTTTGTAGTCTTTAAAAAAGCATTTGATATGATAGATCACGCTATTTTGATTAGAAAACTAGAAACATCAAAAGTAAACTTTCTACTGATGTCAATAATTACATCATTCCTGTCAGATAGAAAACATGTAGTTTCTTACAATAACTCATATTCTAGCCCAGCAGTAATAAATACTGGCATTCCTCAGGGTTCTATACTTGGTCCTCTACTTTTTACCATATACATTAATGACCTTCCTCTTCACATCAAGCACTCATCCTGTGATCTGTTTGCGGACGACTGTACTGTTTACAAGAGTGATAAAAGTTGTAAAACACTCGAACTATCGTTACGAAAGGATACGGGTAATCTGATTAAGTGGAGCAACGGTAATCGCATGCTAATAAATATCATTAAAACAAAATGCATGTTAATATCAACTAGACAAAAATTACAAAATTCAGAGAAAACAACACTTCAGATCTACATTGATACCTCACTAATTGAAAACGTTAATGAACATAAAACTCTAGGTATAATCGTTGACCAGCATCTAAATTGGAACTCACATGTACATGCACTGACCAAGCAAACGGCACAGAAAGTTTACCAGTTTGCTAAAATCAAACATTTCCTAGATGAAGATGCACGAAAATTGTTCTATATATCTCACATACAAGCAAACCTTGACTATTGCTCCACAATCTGGGATGGTTGCTCAATGTCCAACACAAAGAGACTCCGTTCACTACAAAAGCGTGCAGTGCGTCTAATCTCTGACAACTGCCTAACTCAGTGTGTAGATTTCTATAAAAATCTCCGAATATTGCCCTTAAGGAAGCGCCTTCTGTTTAACAAAGCTAAATTTGTTCACAAAATCCTGTCACACAATGCTCCAGCATATCTGGGGCCAATGTTCAATTACAATGATAGACGCAGTCTACGCTTTAACAGATTGCAATTTCCCAAGCCTAAGCTTGACTTATTCAAGAAATGCTTAGCGTACTCTGCTGCTCATCTTCGGAATTGTCTTCCACATAACCTAAGAAACAACCTCAGTCCCTATTCATACAATCATAGACTTTTTGAATACTTTCTGAATTCTGATTACATGCCCCCCTAATCGGATTATTTTTTCTTGTAACATCAACTGTAGGTTCTAATGACGATGTTTGTACTTTTCAATATATGTTATGTTATGCTTATAAGTAATTAATTTTAATATGAGTGTGCTATATTATTATTTTACTTTACGTTGAATTTCTTGAAATTGATATATAACATTCATATGAGAATAAATGAATTCAGTATGAAAGGTGAGCGAAAGGAAGGGCAGAATGTTAAACGGGCCTGTGTGCCCAATTCTCAACCCTTTGAAAATAAAGTTCGTTCGATCGTTCAATCTATCTATCTATCTATCTATCTATCTATCTATCTATCTATCTATCTATCTATCTATCTATCTATCTATCTATCTATCTATCTATCTATCTATCTATCTATCTATCTATCTATCTATCTATCTATCTATCTATCTATCTATCTCTCTCTCTCTCTCTCTCTCTCTCTCTCTCTATATATAAATATATAAATATATATAAATATATAAATATATAAATATATAAATATATAAATATATAAATATATAAATATATAAATATATAAATATATATTTATATATTTATATATTTATATATTTATATTTATTTATATATATATATATATATATTATATATATATATATATATATATATATATATATATATATATATATATATATATATATATATATATATATATATATATATATATATATATATATATATATATATATATATATATATATATATATATATATATATATATATATATATATATATATATATATATATATATATATATATATATATATATATATATATATATATATATATATATATATATATATATATATATATATATATATATATATATATATATATATATATATATATATATATATATATATATATATACAGAAGTAGAATTTCTGCAAAAAATGGTGAAGTCCCAGTGTATGAGAGAACTACTGGTATCACAAATTAGTTACGGCTGTGAATGATCTGATCTCGAAAAATTAGTAGAGTGGAGACAGTCATAAAAATTTCACCACGCTGTGTAACTAACACAATTTCCTTATTATTTATTAAGTATATACACTATCTACTCTTGTGCTGAAAGGTGGATGTTGGAAGATGGAATGTAATGGATTTGTAAGTTGTTTACATATGATTTACATATATATATATATATATATATATATATATATATATATATATATATATATATATATATATATATATATATATATATATATATATATATATATATATATATATATATATATATATAATATATATATACATATATACATATATACATATATACATATATACATATATACATATATATATATATACATATATACATATATACATATACATACATACATACATACATACATACATACATACATACATACATACATACATACATACATACATACATACATACATACATACATACATACATACATACATACATACATACATACATACATACATACATACATACATACATACATACATACATACATACATACATACATACATACATACATACATACATACATACATACATACATACATACATACATACATACATACATACATACATACATACATACATACATACATACATACATACATACATACATACATACATACATACATACATACATACATACATACATACATACATACATACATACATACATACATACATACATACATACATACATACATACATACATACATACATACATACATACATACATACATACATACATACATACATACATACATACATACATACATACATACATACATACATACATACATACATACATACATACATACATACATACATACATACATACATACATACATACATACATACATACATACATACATACATACATACATACATACATACATATAGAAAATTTATTTCACATATCTATTTTCTGTATCTACACTTCTCTTTTACCCAACTTTCATCTACGTACTTTTGTTAACTTAAACCATCCTACATTCTGAGATCTGCCTTTTCTTTCTAATTTATCATGCCTAACTTAGTGTTATGCGCTATTCCCTTTGATGAGAGTTTGCCAGCAGACCTGGTTAGCATTTAATTGTAACACCAGCGCCAGAGATCAAATCGTTGTAGAGATCAGACAGCGATTAGATTTGAATAAATTTGAGTAGATATTGGGAACTTAAGTGAGAAATCTTTATTACCTTTCCCTGAATCCATTCGTTTGATGAGATTGTTTCCTGTTGCATCGCTCTGTAAAGAGTTTCCTATCATAGATTCATGTCAAACCAGTGACGATCGTGAAAAGACCGATTGACTTCTGGAAAGACAGATGACAGTGGAAAAGATTAGAAACCGGCTGACCGGGTTAGCACCCCGTAAGCTGTATTCAATTGCTACAGGATCCAAAAATGATAGATGCCCCCAGGATTTACCGAAAGGGGGGGGGGGGGAGAATGATGAATCCACAGGCGCCTCATTGGAATCGACCAGACCCGTTACAAGGACTTCGAGCTCTGAACAACGGCTGGAATTTCCATGTGCCTGTGGTAGGGAATTCTCTACTCAGAGAGGAATGAAAATCCACCGAACGAAAAAGAGGTGTGGGAGGTCATCTGGGGGAGATCAACAGCGCTCTGTCTCGACGGATAAGACGTTAGAAGAACGCAGCCAGGAGTCAATCCACAGTGCTGAGTACATTCAAGTTGATCTGCCTGATGATGATCTCACACACTTCTTGGACGGGAAGAGAGATGCAGTCAAGTTTCCACCTGCCAGTGCAAAAGGGCTTTGAGAACAGCTGGGCGAAGCCTTGGCAAAAGAGTTGGATAACAACCTGAAGCAGATAACTTTGGAGAAGAAGCTGGAAATCTTCGGCGACATAATATATCTGCACTGTCGCAAAGTGTTCGGAGTGAGGGAGGCAAGGGAAAGTAACCCACCACGAAAAAGTAGAAGACAAATTAAAATAGAAGAAATCAGGAAACAGAAGAAGCATGCCCGAAAACATTTCAAGAATGCAGTTGCCACAGAGAAGGAAGGGTTACGACAGGTTTGGGAGCACCTGAAAGGCCAACATAATGCCCTTTGTAGAGCAGAAAGTTTGTGCAGGAAGAGAAGGAAGACTCGAAGGGATAGGGAAAGATTCTTCAGGGAGCCCTTCAAGTTTGCCAAAGAACTGTTTGAGCAGCCACGGTCGGGTACGCTAAACATCAAGAAAGAAGACCTGGAAGAACACCTTAGAATGACATATTCAGATGGTCGCAGAGATGAGCCGCTCAGCAGCATAGCAGGCCTTAAATGGCTGAGTAAGCCAGGGGCTGAATTTAACACCAAGTCCCCAACGGTGCAAGAGGTAGAAAGCATTGTCCAGAAAGCTCGGTGCAAGTCAGCTCCAGGTCCTAATGGTGTTCCATATGTGGTGTATAAGAGATGCCTTGAAGTGCTCAAACGACTGCTCCGTTTACTGAAGAATGCGTGGAAAACCCAGCTTGTAAGCAAGGAATGGAGAAAGGCGAACGGAGTCTACATCCCGAAGGAGCAAAATTCCACAGACATCAGTCAGTTCAGGCCAATCTCACTACTCAATGTGGAAGGGAAGATATTCTTCTCAGTGATGGCGAAAAGACTCACTACATACCTCCTGGGAAATGGGTGCTTAGACATTACCATTCAGAAAGGAGGTATCCCAGGTACACCAGGATGTCTAGAGCATGCCACAATGATCTGGGAAGCAATCCAAAAGGCAAAGTCTGACAGAACAAACCTCCATGTAATCTGGTTGGATCTAGTGAATGCTTATGTATCCGTTCCACACCAGATGTTGTGGCAGGCCCTAGAAATGTATCATGTTCCACAAGAGATTGCAGCAATGCTGAAGCTGTATTTCGTAGGGTTTGCTGTCAGATTTTCAACCAGAGAGTACACAACGAAGTGGATTGGCCTAGAAGTTGGAATTGCGATGGGGTGTACCATCTCTCCGATACTATTCGTGATGGCTATGCAGGTAATCCTCAATGCGGCTGAAGGAATGGCTATAGGTCCAAAGCTCGGTGGAATGTGTCACATGCCACCGCTCAAAGCATTCATGGATGACACAACAATTCTGACATCAGATGAACATCAGGCCCGGAGGATGTTAGAACGCCTGGATGAACTAGTCAGCTGGTGCAGAATGAGCTTCAAACCCAAGAAGTCGAGAAGCCTATCAGTCAGGAAAGGGAAGATAGCAGAGGACATATTCATGGTTTCCAACCAAAGAATCCCTACTGTCATTGAGGAACCTGTTAAAAGTCTTGGCAGGGTGTACGATGCATCATTAAAAGACTCGAGGGCAGTGCAACAGACAATAGAAATGGCAGACAGAGGGCTACAGATCAAAGACCAAAGTAGACTCCTGGGAAAGTTCAAACTGTGGTGCCTCCAGTTCATGTTGATACCGAAGTTGCTGCGGCCACTGCTTATATATGAAATAAGCACAATTACAGTGGAAGCTATAGAGCAGAAGGTCAACAAGTTCACGAGAAAGTGGCTAGGGGTACCACCAGGTCTGTAAGATGTAGCACTGTACTGCAAAAAGTCAAAACTTCTGCTTCCTTTCAAGTCAGTTGTTGAAGAGTACAAAGTTGGAAAGGCAAGGCTTGCAATGATGCTACGCGAGTCAGCTGATGACGTGGTTAAGTCCATTCAGCCCACACTGAAAACGGGAAGGAAGTGGAGAATGGAAGAAGCTGTTGATGCTGCCCAAGAGTCACTCAAACTGAGGGAGGTAATCGGATACACACAAACGAATAGACGGGGATTTGGTCATGGAGACATCCGCTGGTGGTCCAAGGCATCAAGCAGGGAGCGCAGAGACATGGTAGTTCAGGAGATACGAGGAGCTGAGAATGATAAGAGGTTTCAAAAGCAGTGCAGCAGGTCCAACAAGGCCAATGGACTACATGGGAAGGAGCCCTGCAGAGATCCTTGACATGGAATGATATATGGCACCTCTTAGGCTCAGCTTCGTTGTTAGATCAATGTATGACCTGCTGCCGTCGGCCACCAACCTTGTGAAATGGGGAAAGTCGGATAATGAGCAGTGCCCCCTGTGCCAGGAGAGGCAGACACTCGAACACGTACTCTCAGCGTGTAAGGTGTTATTAGGGCAAGGGCGATACACTTGGCGCCATAACAAAGTGCTAAATGAGCTTGCTGCGACAATAGATCTGGCAAGGATGAAGGCGAATAGCAAACCCGGGCCGAGCACCGCAAATACATACTTTCTGAGGGCAGGAAAGTCAGCACACCCTAAACCGAGTAAACCTGGTAGCAGTTTACCATCTCTTCTTGACTGTGCAAACGACTGGGAGATGGCGGTAGACCTACCTGGACGAGGGGCATATCCAGAGAGTATCACAAAATCGCGAAGACGGCCGGATATAGTGCTTCATTCTTCAGCAACGCTTCAGGTCATACTGATTGAACTGACCGTGCCATTTGAATCCAGATTAGACAAGCAACATTCGTTCAAAGAGGCCAAGTATAGTGATCTGGCCGCGGATCTGAGACACGATGGGTTCACTGCAAGGGTCATGGCTGTTGAAGTGGGCGCAAGAGGGCTTGTGGCTGCATCAGTGTATGATCTATTGAAACTGTTGGGGCTGAAGGGACAGTCGAGAACAAGGGCACTGAAGAGGCTTAGTGAAACTGCCGAAAAGGCATCAGGCTGGCTGTGGAACAACCGCAATGGGCAATGGAAATCGTGACAATAAACACTGCGGTACAGAAAACACCAGGAATTTTTTTCTAAGTCCACAATACGCTGAGTTTTTAGGCATACTAGTGAAAGGGCTGTGGCTGAGAGGCGACAGGCGATGTATACTATAATGGGTGTCAGGAAGAATTTCAGCGGCGAGCTCGCGTCAAGCGATCTTTGTCCTCTCAAGGCTGTGTGTTGTCCCGGTTACCGGGTCTTCCCAGTTTAGTAGAGGCAATGCTATGTGTGACCGTCCAGTTAGCGTCCGCAAGTGGAGTGGTAGAGGCTCGGCGCTGGCTGCGCATACGTCAGGTAACGTCCGCAACGATGACTGGCTGCTCTGCCAGATACTGCAATTTTGTCTCGAAGATATAACCCCCTTTGCAGGGTAGAGAACCTCTTTTCTCGTGGCATTGCACCCTCGCTACCCGACAAGAGGTTCTCTGGGGTTGCAACAAAGCCCAAGACCGCTCCTCGTCTCGGAAATATAACCCCCTTTTCAGGGTAGAGAGCCGTCAAACCTCGGAACATGGCACACACTCCATAGTGGGACTGGTGCGTTATGTTTCCGAGTCTAGGATGCTCCCTGGGGTTGCAAGAAAGCCCACTGTTGACAACCATATGGTTGCGGTGGCTTCGGCACTGCGCCACTATGCTGTCTGGCTGCTCGTGCCATGGCCGGTGACTGATTGCTCGTGTCAGTCTTGTCTCGGAGATATAACCCTCCTGCACCGGGTAGAGAGTGTCAAACCTCTTGGTATCGCACGCACGTCAACATGGGCTTGGTGTACCATACCGCTGAGTCTAGGATGCTCCCTTGGGGTTGAAACAAAGCCCACACTTCACCTCCCAAAACTGGCTCAAGGGTATGAACGAGTGAATAACTCGTCCCCTAAAGGGCAAAAGAGTGAATAACTCGCGCCAAGGGAATAAAAATAAATCAATCAATCAGCGGCGAGCGCGCAGTGTCATGTCTCGTCGGTTTCACGCAGGTGACTCAGTGTGTGTCCGTGGTTGTGATGTGATGTGCTACGGAGCGAATGGAATAATTTGTCTTCTCGTTGTTACTTTCACAATTGCCTCCACGGCTGGCGGAGTTGTGGATTAAAGTTGCTACCATAAGTGAAATGGGTTCATTTTCGATACAAGACAGCAGGAGGCAAACGACGCTTGGGAGTCATGACCCAAGTGGGCCCGCCCCCTTAGAGTGTAAAGGAGTATGTAGGGCCGAAACACTTGTCGGATCGGGGGACCCTTCTGATGATCAGATTGCTTCCTGTGGTATCGCTCTGTAAAGAGTTTCCTATCTTAAACACGGCAAATCGGAAGATCTAAAGACATTGCTCGCTTGAATACGAGCAGAGACGTGAAGAAAACTCACACTGATTAGCGAATTGCCGATGTCTGATCTAAGCGAGAACGAAGATCCTGGGGTTTCGGCTTTGAATTACGTAGAAAGCCGAAAACTGAACGTAGAATTCACCGTAGGTGTGAACATCTGGCAAGAGTCTGGATTTTCGGTCTATATATATATATATATATATATATATATATATATATATATATATATATATATATATATATATATATATATATATATATATATATATATATATATATATATATATATATATATATATATATATATATATATACAAGGTTTGTAATATAGCTGTCGATTTTTCTTTCCACAGACGTCACGTGTGTAGCCAAGAAAAAATCATTGCTGAGCCAGTTCCTACTCAACAGTCGTATATACGTGCTGTCTACAGGAAGGATCTACAACGGTTTGTTTAACTTTTTTTTATTAATAGATTGTTGTCCTTGTATACCACTTTACGTAATTCACGTCGCCTATTTGTATACTTCCGGTAGTCATATTAAGCGTGAATTTGTTGTTGTTGTTTAACTAGGGCTGCTGAGCTTTTCACTATTTTGCAGCCAATACCAGGTTGAAGACTCCTTGGTATTATCTACACTGTAGATCTAGGCTTTTCCTGTGGTTTTCCTGCTATTCCGAATCATGCTGAGTTGAAGTCATGAGCTCCAGTTTTTCCTACTTGGCTTGCATTTAAAAGATCGTCACATCTGGTCCCAAGGTAGGAGTAAGAAGTGTGTGGTTATACTGTGCATTCCCCACCATTTAAAAGGACACTCCAACGTAGCAGAGCTAAAATACTGTGCTCTGGTTCTAGACTCTCTCAAGGAATTGTCACGTCCTGCACAGAGCCAATTCTCAGCTCCCCCTGCATATCATTGGGTCCATAATGTGATCTACCTGCATGTATAATCAACCAGGTTAAGTCAAAGAATCACATATGTAGCTCAAGTGTCTTCTCCACGCTTAGTGTGCAATTCTGGGTTCTCAACATGTTTCACCACAGGAGGTATCCCTGGAAATGTGTGGGTGAATTCAATGAGGGTGTAATTAGCTTCACAGACAGAGGTTCACTTCCACAAATGTATATTGTAGGACTGTGCATAGCTGGTGGTCATATAAGGATGACTCCAGATATGCTTCCATACATTTGGTAGGAATATGCGCTATCGCGTAGTGCACTTCGTGGAGGACGCTGAAGAGACAAGGAAAGATAAGCACTGCTGCATCCTCACGCATGTCGTAAGAGGCGACTAGTGTGAGGTTGAGCACGCGACTGGTGACCTCATCATGTAAAACAAATTGTCACATGACCCACTGCTGCTAGATAATATGACTGCTTGGTGCATTCTTCTGGAAAGGGAACCCGCTGTAGTTGTAGTTTCATGCACTGTAAAACGCGCAAGAAATATAATGATGTGCTGGCATCTGATCTGTTTAATCTGTACAGTGAAATTATAATGAGGTCCATAAAGGACATGTCAGGATTGTCAATCGGTGGACATAATATAAAGAACCTGAGATACGGTAATGATATCTTCTTAATAGCAACAAGTGAACAAGTTTTACAAGAAACAATTAAGGGTAGGAAACGCAGTGCATTTAACTCTTTGACTCCACAATTATTTTCCACCCTGTGCCGTAATTTTAATTCGTGATAGACTAAAAACAACGCTCAGAGAGTTGTTTTGGTACGGGTGTCAAATCTGACCAACGCTCTGAGCGTTGTTCCGGAGTCAAAGAGTTAAGTCAAAATAGGGTAAAAATGAAAATTGGGATTTTGCTATGTTCTGATGAGAGCGGTGGTGGCGCAGTGGTTAGTGCACTGGTTTCCTAATTCAACGGTCCGTGGTTCGATCACAGTTGAGGTTTGATTTTTTAGACAGCAAACAGCATTGGGGGTCGACCCAGCTCAAGAATTAGGTACCAGAGCAACTCTGAGAAGGTTAAGGCGGCTGGCGTGATGCTGACCACATCACCCCTAGTGTGCCGATCGTCAAGAAAATATGGGCCTAACACCATATTCCCAATATGCCTCAATGGGCATGTAACATGATCCTTCTTCCTCTCCTTATGTTCTGATAATTCATATTCTTCTGAATCTAAATATGTCAAAGTCATTTGCCAGAACATATTTTAAGTAGGTGTATTTTGATTTTGCAAATTGTATTTTCTTAAGAAATCGGGGCTTTCCAATGAAGAAAACCATGAATTTCTCATAACTTTGTTGTATGTTACGGATTTTCTTATAGCTTGCATTTTTCTTTCTCACTCAAGAAGAGATTTGGCACAGATACTTTCCATTATATAATAACACTTTTTCTTTTGAGATCTGATTTCTGATATGTTATCAAATAGATTATTTTTTGCAAAAAAAATGAGTAAAGTTTAAAAAAATCTCACTCTTTTCAGACACTAACTGAAACGTTGTATATGTGAGTATCTACTAAAGTTATCAAAAATCTAATGTGATAACAGTTTTAAAACACAATGATGAGCTTTTTTTTTCAACTTTGTTGCTCCTAACAAAACAAATAAAAAAATCCTCAGTTGAAATACATAATTAAAAGACAGTGTAGCCACCGTTTCCATGGCAACTTATAGCATACCATCTAATGCGTTTGTATGTATAGAAATTCCTGTAAGTTAACTTTGTGTATTTCTATCAAAATCCTATTTATGGAAGTAGCATCCCGTTCAACCCGCTACTGGTTATAATTAGGATATTGATAAGGGACGTTTTGTTGCCATGTTTGATGATACTGCTTTCATAAGGTTATGAATGGTCAACTCTTCCCGACACAGTGTAAAGTAGTTAGGTATATAGGTCACCTTGTCCGTCAAGTGTTGAAGCGCTGACAAGGGACAGTGTTTACATGGAGTGAGAATGTAGATGTAATTGACGCGAATGGGTGTACAGTTCTGTTAAGTTGACAGGTCACTCACTCAATCATAGTTTGAAGTCAATAAAGGGTATACTACTGCTGACGTTTCATACATTTAATAATGGACGTACACTTCGACATCACGGTTACAGTCATTTGAACAGGTTGGCACAAAAATCATCGTATACTTGAAAAATGGGTGACAATATCAGATGTACATTCATGTAGTGGTAAATATAATGGAACGATAGTAGGCAAGCACTCAATATTCTGGTTGTCTGTCGTCTCATGCTTCAACTGACTAATCGCGTCAGTTAAGGTGGATACATAATCATCAACAATGGTTCACTGTCAGAACCTTCTCCTGGCTAAGTTTCTCAAGCCGTAAATTCATCAAATGTTTATAGCAACAATGTTAAACCACAGTAGTGGGTTTTCATAATATGTAGATCTCTGTACCATCATCAGATAATAAGACCTTTTCTGTTCTCCGACGATGATCCGCTTACAATGGCGGGATCCAGAAAATGGCTCTCCTCCGTGAGCTTCGCTCACCCAGGATGAAACATTATGAAGCAGAATTAATTCGTAATTCGTACATAAATGTCCTCATTGGGCTTCTAGACATATCTGCTATCAATAAGGCTGGTTACATCAAGTGATCTAGTGCTGCTAGATAACACGTCATCTTCATCTGTAATCAACAATCCTAAATGTACGATAATACGTCTCCCATCTAGGCTTAGCAAAAAAGTTCAGCAAAAAGGTTGTGGTTTTACCAGCTTTAGGAAAAACACATACAAGCGAATAACGCACGCCATTCCTAGGCGTTAATAATGGACATTAGGAGAATCTCTGATAATACCATAATACAGAGAAACAATCTCCTTCCTAGAATAAATCACAGAGATCAGTCTTCAAACTTTCTAATCGACCAGCCCATAGTAGCGACGACATGACAGCCTTTCCTTCCGTACACACATACTAAGCCTATGTGAATACATCAAATCCACCAATTTCTCAACTCTTGTTCCACAGTTATGGATGAATCACATGCCTTTTTTACTGTATCTCCGCCCCTTAATACAAATCTGTATAGACTGAAAGTGACAATTAGTTCATTAGCTTATATGGCAAAATAAGACAGAAGTAAAATGACCATCTGGAATAGAATGACTTTCCCAGAATGCACTATCAAAGTAAATGGAACAGTTTTCGTACAAGTCAGTAGATTCAAATATCTGGGCACGTTAATAACATTGGATAGAAGATGCATCTCAGAAGTGAAAAGTAGAATAGCACAGGTACAAACAGCGTTCCACAAAATTAAAAGTATTTTATTCAACAATTCTTTGTTAATAGAAGTAAAAATTAAATTATCAAGTGTTACATAGAATAAATCTCTGACAGACAATAATATCAAAATAAGAATATAAAAAGCAAGAGGAGCTTTCATTACATTGGGAAATATACAGAGATCAAGAGAAAAGTCCAACACGAATATAAGAATCTTCAACTCAAATGTGAAGTCAGTCCTATTGTATGGTTCTGAGACATGGAGAACAACAAAAACAACAACTAAAACATTACACAATTTCATAAATTGGCGCTTGCGTAGAATAGAAGGATTGAAGTGGCATGACAAAGTCACAAATGTGGAATTGATGACAAGAACCAGACAAGTGCCAGTGGAACAAGAGTTGAGAAGAAGACGCTGGCGATGGATAGGACACACATTGACGAAGCCTGTTGATAGCATTACAAGGCAGTCCTTGTTCTAAAATCCCTAGGCAGCAACAAACTGTCTCCACTTTGCTCGGTCGACAGCCATCCTCCGTATGGTGTCTCAGCTCTGTTTTATGGTTAGCATCTGTGCCTCCGCCAGGTAGCTTTTGGCAGTCCTTGCTTGAACTTTCCTGCTGGAGTCCATAGCATGGCAGTTCTGGTGATTGTGTCAGGATGTGGCCAACCCAGTTCCAACGTCTGCCCGTTATGATGGTGCGCATGTCTTCTTGGTTGCTCCGAGTTAGTAGTTCTTGGTTGGTGCTGGTGTTTGGCCAGAAAAATCGAAGAGTTTTCCTTAGGCAGGTTGTGTGGAAAGAGGACAATTATGGACATTTCCTTTTCTGCTACTCTCAAGCATTCTGCACCATGCAGAAGTAAACAGATGAGGCAGCTCGCATATATTTTTAATTTAGTATTTGCACTGTACTGACACAGATAGATAGACAGACAAATAGATAGATTATATATATATATATATATATATATATATATATATATATATATATATATATATATATATGGATGGATATATGGATGGATAGATAGATAGATAGATAGATAGATAGATAGATAGATAGATAGATAGATAGATAGATAGATAGATAGATAGATAGATAGATAGATAGATAGATAGATAGATAGATAGATAGATAGATAGATAGATAGATAGATAGATAGATAGATAGATAGACAAGACACTTAACAGTTTGACATCGTGGTAGGTAAAGAAGTCAACAACAGAATTGATCTACAATACTGGAGACAAGAAGTTGTGGAGAGACACGATCACATAATCAGCGTAGCATGATACTTGAAGAAGAATTTAGAATATACATGTATAGGCGTCATGAACTTTAATTAATTCAGACCTACAGATTTTGGAGTTTATGTCTTAAAATAGTCCAACATTTTGGCAAAGATTGCAACATCATGTGCAGTAAATGAGATACAATATCAGAAATCTTTGAAATGGATTGTGTTCTATCCATCTGCAGTGGCATGTGTTCTTAAACATCTACATTGATATGTGTTCTATTCAGATACACCGTTATTTTTACTAGCGATCTACATTGGAATGTGTTCTATCCAAAAAGACAGTTGTTTTTTCGAGAGATCTATACTGCTATGCGCTGTGTCGCAGAGAGATTTATGATTAATAAATTTATATATCTTTTCTTTATTCTACCCGTGTCTTCTACTTTATTATCGCTCTTTTATCCTTTATTTCGCATTTGTTTGATTGTGAAAAATATAACTCTCCCATTCAAACCTTTGCCTATTCTTTTCTTATTTAGCAACACATTTTTATTGCTGTTAAGCTAAGTCCTTGATAAGACGAAATCGTGTGAATTCGTTCTCGACAGACTTATGATGGCAGACAATCGTCTAACATTTTCATCTGACACGAAGTTTCTACGGTTAAGTTTCTCGGTGATCGGTGTGAGAGGCGCCAACATGCATCGCTCAGGAATGACCAGAGGTAGTGGCAGGTGTTAGAACGAGCACTGGCAGTTTTATTGCCGGCGCCTGAGTTAATGTGAAGTGTTAAGACGGGACGCTAATTTCGGGTTTTCGAGAATGGCGTGCATCCTTTGTCTGTTTTCAGATATTATACCAGAGTAGTTAGACTTCATTCATTCAGTCCTCCTACGTTGCAGTAGACGGATCGCTTCGTGCTAGAGAATAAGCTTGTATAGCGAAGTTCTTAGTTTTTTCGACAATTTTGCCGAGCTTCTAGAATACCGATATAAGTGAATAATTCTAGTTTCGTGGTGATCGCCTGTAGTTCTGTCTGGAGGTAATATTATATATCTAGTAGTGTTGAGTGATTTAAGTGGTAAGTCACCTATTTTATTTCACTAGTTAGATTTCTGTGCAGAGGGATTAAATTATATGTCTGTTATATTCTCTAGTTTACGCGTGACAGTGGATAGCAGAATAAATTATATTTCTAGCTTAAACTCATGCAGCTGTAAATAAATTTAGTTAAACTGCTAGTAACTAGTAGAGAATATTTTAACTAAACTAAATTAATGCACTGAGTCATCATTGAGTATTGACGAAATATGTACGTATTTATAATTCACGAGGATTGATTTTTGGTAATGACTATAATTTATTTCACGGGAGTTTTAAACGATGAGACAAGCTTAAAGCTTATAGTTTCTGATTTTAATTAAATAACCGAAGTAAATATATATGTTATTGTACGCGAGGTAGACATAGGATATGTGTATAATATTATGTATTCTATATGTTTTTCTTTATACAGCATTCTGGGGTAAACCCAACCTCTACCAGCGGTGTAGTACATATGAGTAAAATCTGAGAAGAAAAAAACATTTGTGTCCTTAAATACGTGGGTTTACAAAGTAAAACCTTTCTGGCTGTGCGTTTGCATCCAGAAACGACAGAGTACCCATTTCACGAACTTTAAGACTAAATGAAGTAACTGGGCCTATCGCGCCAGATTAAATTCTTCCTAAAAAAAATCTCTAGTACATGCAGCCCTGTGGCGAACTATATTGCAAACAATAACATTTCCGACATTTTGACTAATTGTGGTGTGACCAAGAACATATATACATATTGAGAGAAGTTATCAACCTGGCATTTCCGAAGTACTGGAAACCTGGAGTTCTAACACTGTGAGCCCATTTAAAATTTCTTATCTGACCTTATTCAAGTGACACTAACAGTAGTCTGAAAATACAGTTAAAGGGAAAACTCCCCGGAACATTGGATGAAACCTGATCTGCAGAGCTGGGTTTCACTTTACCAAACGAAATACAGATTTACGTTACAGTGTGTGTCCTCAAGTTTGCGCCAGACGGCGAACGCCAGCCAGATTGTAGGTACGAAAGTACGACAGGGGCCCCTGCTGATTGAACCGAGTGAAAGCGGAACGAGTGATTCTTTCAATTTGTTTGTATTTATGCACCCACTTTTGGAATTTCTTTATGCAAGTTTGTTGCTAATGATATTTCCCTCGTAGAATAGATTAATGTATCAACTCTGTTCTTAACCTTAGAGGGAAACCTTAGACTATAGCGTATGAATCCGTGACTCTTTGGGGCTATCACTTTTCTTCTAACAGGATCGTGGGCTAAACATCGGGGGAAAAGATTATACCTATGGGTCTATTACTCTTTTAGTAATTCATTAACCTATGTATATTTATATGTGATTGATATTCAAATTTACGGTGTGGGTACATTGTCTTAAGATAATAAAATTTACATAAACTTATACCAGTGTGTCAGTCAGCTTGTCCCAAAATATATTTATATTTCATTGTTATAGTTTTCACGTTGGTACGTCTAACTGTCGTCACTTATGTGGTTGTGTTTGTGAGTGGTTGATATATATTACATCTAAATATATATACTGAGGTATTTGTCTGACTAATACTTTCTGTTGTAGAGATAGGCTGAAGGAGAGAAAAACTACTCAAATTCAGGGACAAAAATTACCTAGTTTTCACCATTTCACTCGTGAAAATCTATTTCTATTATTATCTCCCACAGAGCTATCACCTAATTCTATTTCTATTCAGAAGGGACCAATCTATGTCTTAATTCTCCCATCAAAAATCTACTACACGCTGCATCCATCGACATTGTTAATCTACATTGTTA
Source organism: Oreohelix idahoensis (assembly GCA_024509875.1). Classification (NCBI taxonomy): domain Eukaryota; kingdom Metazoa; phylum Mollusca; class Gastropoda; order Stylommatophora; family Oreohelicidae; genus Oreohelix; species Oreohelix idahoensis. The sequence goes on from JAMPIV010011551.1 coordinate 146,819, forward strand.
TGTGTTCTATCCATCTAAACTGCAATTTGTTCTATCCATCTTCGGTATTATAAAGTTTATCTATCTGCACTGGCATCTGTTTCATCGATTTACACTGGCATTTGTTATATCAATCTACACTGGTAAATGGTCTATATATCTACACCAGAACGTTTTCTATCCATCTACACTGGTGTGCGTTCTATTTACACTGGAATGTTTTTTATCTTTCTACACTGCTAAGTGTTCTAACTATCTAAACTGCAATCTGTTCCATGCATCTTCGTTGTTATGGATTTTATCCATCTGCATTGGCTCCTGTTTAATCGATTTACACTGGCATTTGTTAAATGTGTTCTATCCATCTATTCTGATGTGTGTTCTATCTACAATAAAATGTGCTCTATCCATCTACTCCGATGTTCGTTCTATCTACAAAAAAATGTGCTCTATCCATCTACTCTGATGTGCGTTCTATCTACAATAAAATGTGCTCTATCCATCTACTCTGATGTGCGTTCTATCTACAATAGGATGTGCTCTATCCATCTTCTCCGATGTGCGTTCTATCTACAATAGGATGTGCTCTATCCAATTACTCTGATGCATGTGTTATCTACACTAGAATGTGTTCTATCCATCTACTTTGATGTACGTTTTGTATACACTAGAATGTGTTCTATCCAACTAATCTGATGCGCATTTTATGTACACTAGAAAGTGTTCTATCCATTTACTCTGATGTACCTTCTATCTACACCGGCTCCCGGTAATTTCTGTTGTGCAACCGCGTATTAGTAGCCTAGTAGGACATGCTTGATAGAGCACTGGTCTTATTTTTTTCATTGTGTCATAAGAGACCCACGTGACTACACGGGGTTAGCTGATCATAATTATCATCATACCATCATCATCATAATCATCATAATCATTATCATAATCATCACCATCATGATCATAATCATCATCATACTTATCTTTAACATCATAATAATCAATACTATTATCATCATAATCATCATAATAACCACCAGCATAATCATATTCACAATAATAATAATTATTATTATTATAATCATCATCATAATCATACTAATCATAAGCATCATCATCACCATTGTCACAATCATCATTATAACCACCAGCATAATCATATTCATAATAATAATAATAATTATTATTATTATTATAATCATCATCATAATCATACTAATCATAAGCATCATCATCACCATCATCATAATCATCATCATAATCATCATCATGATAATCAACTTCATCATAATCATCATAATCATCATCCTGATAATTAACATCATCATAATCATCATCACCATCATCATAATAGTTGTCGTATGTAGATAGGTTTTAAAGTTATTTAAGGTCCCGCCTGAGTATAGGAGATGGTCATAATACGTGAAAAGTAAAGTGTAGGAAATAGAGTTTCACGAGTGAATAGTTTAAGGAGAAGATCTGTCTCTGGACTGAGTAGTTTCTCTAGTCCAGACTATCTATACGACTAAAATTTAGTATAAGACAATCTTGCAACCCCTCATATTGAGAAATATAAGTTACCTAAACACTCACACACACACAGCTATGTGACAACAAGACACACAAACGTGAAAAACTAGGGTAAATTTGGGTATGGGTCTGACTAACACACAAAGGTTAGTTATTTTGTTGTTTATTATCATTTAAACTTTACAACATCGAATATCTAAAAGAAAAATCAAATAAAATCAGAATTACATGCATAGTAAATAACAGAATACATATGTCCTGCCTTCCTTGAGAAGAAAAAGAACCCAACACGTTAAAAACCCCGAAGGTTAAAGGTTATCAATAGGTTACAGTATAGACAGTAAAGAAAGAACACAGTTCCCACTAAACGTTATCCAATAAAATTAAACACTAGTCAAACAGAGTGCATGTGTTACAATGTTTCCTGTACTAAAGAAAATATTTCACTCTCTCTCTCTCTCTCTGTCATACATGGCCACACACTCTCGCTTCTTACCCTATTCTTGGTGAAACAATCCGTTGGACGTAAAAATCCATGAATATTTATAAAAGGTCCAGAGTAATTATCGTCCGAATTTGGCCCCAGTCTGAGTATTTCAATAATTAAATTTTATAAGGGGAACGCCTAATTTGGTGGTTGATTTCCTGGATACACATGTCACCTTGGATAGTTAATGCCGAGACTCTCTGAGATCTGGTGTCCACAGTAAACAGTAGGAAAACATATGATTGCTAAAACTGTCAATTATTGTTATTTGATGATGTTGGTAAATCCTATCGGCTGGCTCTGGTGAGTGCCGATTCTGAAATAGCGTAACTCTTCTGGATAAATATCCACTTGGAAACGACTATCAAGTGTCGGGAGAATTGTTATATCTGTTACGCCCCAGTGGGATGAAAAAAAAAATGCAAAAAAATATTTATCTGGGTATTTTGTAAGTCCAGTTAAAATTTACTATTAAAATTATCGTTAGTCTCTGTGGCCCGTCCTGTTCACAACTGAACTGGGAGACGTGAAAGCCAATCAGTAAAATTGAGACAAGGCCCAAGATAAAGCCAAAATAAAAACCGCTGGTCGCCGTTGATCAGGTCATGCCTAAAGAATATAGGAACATTATGAAAAAAATACTGCTAATAATATCTACATATAAGCACACGTTGTCTCTAGCCTATTCCTATCTGGTCAGTTATCATTTAATTTATCCATACGCGCACTTTAACAAATATCGCCTGTCGCTGAGTAGCTATTAGAGGGTCGGCGTCGGTTTGTTTAGTCGCATGATATTTAAACAATAGTCACTTACTAAATTACACCAAATGAAATAAACGTGAGTTCTATTCCGTCAATTATCCGTCGCCTAGTGTATTAATTAGTCAACTAAACCGTCTCTTTCTGTGTGATAGCGGGTGATTAAATTAACATTACAACTGAAACATCTGGAATAAAAATAGCTACGCGTTATTTAATTCACTAGTTCCAACTCCTAGAAAATCGCAGTGAATTTAAGATGCTAAAACTGTTAACACTTTAATACGCTTAAGCACAAATTTATATATTACCAGAAATCCAGAAAGAAAACACCACGAACTATTAACACATTTATTCCCAATGGTTCTAGATAACGTGTTTAGACTCTCCGAAAAAATTCTGAGCGACTCTGATAACTGATTTGAGAAAGACGCAGTTTATATACGATCATGTTGTTATGATTGAGTCAGACAGGCAGAAAAATGCGTGACTTAGTTAGCGAATCTTAAATACTACGCCGAGGTCACGAAAGGCTGTAGGATACAGCAGGCTATATTTCAGTTATACGTCACAATAGTCTTCAACATCATCATCACAATAATAGTCATAATCATCATCGTAATCATCATCACCATCATCATCACCTTCATAATCTTCATCACCAGCATCATAATCATCATCACTATCATCATAATCATCATCACCAGCATCATAATCATCATCACTATCATCAAAATCATCATGACTGTAGCAAAGTTTGATTTGCTGGAGAGGTTATGATGGTATCCTAAAAGAATGAAATCGGTGTCTGCAATAACCGTGTGAGGTCAAGCACATGTAGGCCCCTGACTCTAAAAGATGATGATGAAATATTTGCAGGAAACCTAACGCTACCTCCCTAGATCTCACACGGTCACTATTTTGGCTCTAGTGTCTGGTGTATGATGTAACTAGTGTCTAGGGGAGAAATGAAATGATGGTACACAACACAAAAACAATTTAATTTTCTATGAGGAAGTGAATAAAACCAGTGGTTAAGTTTTTCTTTAAAATGAATGTTTTTTTCTGTACAATTTAATCTGCCTGTCCAGCCATATCTTTTGGACAGGTCTTTGAAAATGAGGACAAGATAGTTTACAGAAAAGACCAACTAAAAATGTGTGGACAATTTGCCCAATAACTATAAAGTCACTATATATCTTTCCTGTTGGAATGTTCACAGCTTACACTTTATTCATCTAAGAGAGAGAGAGAGTCACTGTGTATGAGGGGCTGTAGTTTCATCACACCCCATAAACTTCCTGAGTATGATTTTGAAACACCAGAGTTTATTCAAACGAAAGTGTCAGATATACCCAGATGCTTAACACATCAGCTGGGATTCCTTGTAGAATGATAATACAATATGAAGTTGCAGAAAATCTTAATCTCTCAAAATGCCCAAGCTCCTCCCGTTATCTTTTGACAGCATAAACGAATGGTCGGAGACTTGATGGCTTTATTCTCACTCAGCAGGTTTCCTGTTACCGGCTGGCAACAGGAAATAAAACCTTTGCAACAAAAGGACACCCTGGCTTTTTATATCTGATCACTTATTATATATATTATTTTCATATGGTGGTATGGGGTCAGCCTCGCGTGCCTTACAGATGCACTCGCCCCTAATTTTAAATGACTCACACCTTGCTGTGACCACCCCTTAGGTCCCTATGGCAGATACGCCACTGTACGTTTACATAGTTTTCCTCAATAAAATAATGTGGAGTAACCACATTTCCTTTGGTATGATTTTCTCTTCTTTTCTTTTTTAAAAATAAATGCTTCAGGCATGTTAAACAGTGTTCATGGAACACAGAGGCTTACTAACATATTCTAATGCAATAATTATTAAAACACAATCATGACAACCTACATCAGTTAGATGCAGTTCAACGTGAGGACTCAACAATGTCTGCTCCCGGTACGTCCTTCACTTTTCCCAATAGCAGTATCTAACTTTGGCAGTGGGATTAAACATATTAAATTCATAAAGCATTCTTACCACAAATTTCAAGAAATATAAACAAATGACGCTGACTTGCAAAGAAGTGGCCTCAGTTTCTTCTGCACTGTCCAGACTGTGAATACTTCTTTATTTAATTTTAAAATTAACACAGCTGATCTCAGCGTATTTGAATGAAAAGTTTTGTTCAACTGGCAATGAATAATGAAAGTGTTTTGCTAATATTTATTAGCACTGGCCAATCGAAAGCTTGCGACTACCAGAATTCAAATGTAGTTTTTGAAAAACAAAAATAATTCCATACAAAATCTGCGTCTGGTAGTCGATTGGCCAGCCTGCTTTTTAGTATTTTCTCAATAACTTGGCTAATACTTGGACTACCATATTATTTAAAACACATTCTTGCTCAGTGGACTCTAAGCTATACTACCATATGATTTTTATGGTCAGTTTCATTATGGTTTAGATTTTCAATTTTGTCACGGTCAATCGTCAAATAAAAATTTTACAGAAGACGGCCATCTTTCCCCTCTCTCATCTCTCGCTAGCATGTATTTTCAAATAACTACTTGTTTTAGTGACGTCAGAAATACTACCGCTAGGAGGAAATAAAATTGTCTGCGTGTTTGCCTCTGTTGGCTTTGCCGCAGCGTGTATATATGCATGGCACAACGTGTCAAGCGAAGCGGGGTGTTGCGCGGCGGGTATTTGAATAGGCGTTAAATATTTGTATTGTCTCGTGTTACACTACCAAAAAATGTAACGATTACTACTTATTACCAGCGTTAAAGTTAAATATTACGTTAATTCAGACAGTAGTTTGGCGGCACACTTCCGCAAGATCGTTAATTGTAAGTTTTGCCGCAGTCTCTATCAGATCGGGCAAAATGTTAAAAATGTACGTCACAAGGAAAGCGAGTAGGTTTAAACGGTGGGATAGGTTCTAAGCCGTTCCATGGCACAAAATTCAGCGCTATGCTGGCGTGTGAGAGTATCACCGTCAGACACAATAGGGCGGGTTTATTTATTATCATTTTATGACTAAAATCTTACTGAAATGGGCGATTATTCTCGCAGATTTTATTACACATCTCCCATCCAAAAACATGCATTCCTTTGTAGGTTATAATCTGCTAGATAACTTAGCTCAATGAAGTCTTACGCGTTTTTCTGATCTTCATCATAAGGATGTCTACTCAAAAAGTCTGCACCTACGTTCTGAGGGCCGTGAATATATTCAATCAGAAATGAGTATGGCTGTAATAATAATGACCATCTCAATAATCTGGAATTTTCATGCTTGGCTTGTGACAGGAATACGAGAGGTGAATGATCCGTTTGGACCACAAATGTCCTGCCATATAAATAAATCTGGAATTTTTTTATAGCCCATATCAACGCGAGACATTCCTTTTCACTTGTTGAATAAATTTTTTTTCCGCCTTGTTCAACTTGCGGCTTGCATAAGCGACTGGGTTCAATTCCCCATCTTGTGAGGAGGACCTTTGCAACAATGTAGCGCCCAGGCCTACATTGCTTGCGTCACTTCTCACGATAAATTCTTGATTCAAGTCAGACAATTGCAATACTGGCCTGCTTGTGAGTTTTTCTTTTAACTCCTGGTAAGCCAATTCACACTGTGCGGACCAATTTATTGTATCAGGTTGACCTTTGCGAGTTAAATCCGTCAGAGGAGCACATATAGAGTTAAAATTTTTAATGTACTTTTGGTAGAAACCACACAACGACACGAAAGATCGCACATCTTTCTTTGTTTGTGGCCTAGGTGCTCTTTTCAATTTTTCCAGATTCTTGGGATCAGGGGTCATGCTACCCTGATGTACGGTATGTCCCAAGAATTCCAACACTTTACAACCAATACAACATTTTGTTGGCCTAGCGGTCAGGTTAGCCTCTCTGAGTCTATCAAACAGCATATTCAAAGAGGTAACGTGTTCCTCAAATGTTTCCGTAGCAATGAGGATATCGTCCATAAAATTCGAAATACATGGATTTTTCAGGGGATCCAACAATTTTCGCATCATCCTAGAAAACACACTCGGGGCATTTTTCAACCCAAACGGTAACATGTTGAACTCATAATGACCTTCCGAGGAGCTAAAGGCTAAATAAGGTCGAACCTCAGGCTTTACTAGAATTTGGTAATAGCCTTTGCTAAGATCCACCTTAGAAAAATATTTTGCCTTGTTCAGCCTGGCAAATAGTTGAGTAGTATCAGGTAATGGATCCACCTGACCTTCTGTGACAGCATTCAGTTTCCTGTAATCTATGCACAGTCTATGTTCTCCCGATGGTTTTCGCAACAAAACCACACAGGAACTATAAGGAGACTCCCTGTGAGAAATAATCCCTTCTTGTAACAAATAATCTATCTCCTCTTTCAAAGCTTTTTCCTTAGCGAAAGGAATGGAATAGGGCCTCATACAGATAGGTGCTGGGTCTAGTAGTTTCATATCATATTCCAACAAATTGGTGTGCCCCGGTTTATCCGTTAACACATCTGGATGTTTCTCAAGGACCTGTTGAACCTTCTCCTTCTGTCCTTTTGTCAGGTGATTACTGATCTTCACCTGTGCAAACGTTTTACTGGTTTTCAGTCGATATTCAAATGAGGAGAGAGGGTCATTTTTCATTTCGGTTGCAATAGACAAGGCCAGTAGGTGTGTTCCTTCCTGGATTTGGTTGTTCAGATATTTCTTCAAAAGGTTCACATGATAGACTTTTTCCTTTCCCTTTTTGTCTATCTTATAATTTGTTCTGGATACCTTTTCCAAAACTGTATATGGCCCTTGCCATCCGATCTGAAGTTTATTGCTGCTGCCGAGCAATAAAAGAAGCACCTTCTCCCCTACAGCAAGCTCCCTATCCTTAGCTTTCTTATTATAATAAGCAGCATGCTTTTTCATGGCTTGTCTCAAATTATCATTTGCCAGTTTCCAACTAGTTTTTAAACGAGTGATCAGTTCGTTCACATATTGATAGGATGAGGTAACAGTCTCCTCTGCCTTCTCATCTGTCCAGGTCCTTAACAAAGCTTCTAAAGGACCTTTTATTGGCCTCCCAAATAACAGGGTTGCGGGTGCCATTCCGGTTGAATTATGTGGAACTTCCCGGTACGCAAACAACGCGGCGGGCAAGTATTGGTCCAACGTATCAGGTTTCTCATGTGCCATCTTTCTCAGGATAGAAATGAGAGTCCCATTGAACCTCTCTACCTGGCCGTTCCCTTAGGGGTGATACGGACTACAATGAAAGTGCTTGGCTTGAAACAACCTAAAAACCTCTTCTGTTAGTTTCCCCTTGAACTGTGAGCCATTATCAGTCAAGCTTTGATGCGGGAATCCTAACCTTGAGAATATCGTAAGTAATGCCTCTGCCACATGTTTCGAATCGATTGACGACAGGGCTACCGCCTCTCCCTACATAGAACAAGTGTCTACCAGAGTAAGGATGTAACTGTTCGTCCTCTTGGTCCGAGTGAGAGGTCCCACAATATCCACTGCAACTCTCTCAAAAGGGGTTCCCACTATGGGCATTTCCCCTATAGTTGCTGGAGCAGTCCAATGCTTTGGAGCTACTCTCTGGCATTCTGGACAGGATTTTACATATCTCTTTATGTCTTCCGTTATCCCTGGCCAGAAATAATGACAAGCTATACGCTGTCCTGTTGCACTAATCCCCATGTGACCACTGAAGGGGATAGTATGACCTAACTCCATCACCTTTTCTCTATATGAACTGGGAAGGACCAGCTGTCCGTGACCAGCTAAACCAGTGCCGGCCTTCCTATATATTAATTTATTCTTCATATAGAATTCTCCTTTATTAGGAGGAGTATGGCTCTTTGGGAGTTTCTTATAACACGGCTTTAGTGACCTATCTTTAGCCTGTGCCTTTCTCATCTCCTCTGGATGAGTATTTATAGGCTCATCTTCTTTCTTTCTGGATTGTGATCGGGTCTGGACTGCTGCCAGAACCACAGGTCTCTTGGGATTCCCCAAGTAGACATAACGACACCCCAATATCAGAGGGTAGAATGGTGCGTCTATCACTGCTGCTCTGATTATCCCTTTCACATAGCGAGTTTTCACTGTTATCCTTGCAATGGGAAGTTTCATGAGTGGTAGGTCCTTGGTCGCCCCTTGTATCTCCACTGTTTCTGTGGTATACTGATCTGGTTTCACCAAGTGCGAGCTCACGACAGCATCAAAATCTAAACCTGTAATATAGAGGCACCTAATGGTGACATCATTGCATACAACATCCTCACAAACTGGGGGGTGATAAGGTTCCTGCTGTCCAGCAGGTTTGTCCTTTACTTCCTGGTTCCCCTTTTTCATAGCAGCAAATCCAGCAGGTTTACTTTTACAAAATTTAATGTCATGTCCCTCCTTCCTACAATGTCTACAATATAATCTACCTTGATGAAAAGGTTTTCTTTCATCATTCTTTCTGTCATTGAAATGTGAGGTTTTTTTTTAAAAATCATTTCGAGGCCTATCAAAGTTCTGCTTACCTCTGTTATCAAATTTATTATAGTTTTGAGGAGCCTTATACTGATCTACTGGTTTTTTCTTGATGCCAGCTACCTCTGCCTGGGCTGCCTGATACCTCTCAGCGACATTAATTATCTCACCCAGCCTCTCCGCGCCCTGTTCCATGAGAAACTTTCTCATGTCTGGAGCCATGGACTCTCTCATCTGTTCTATGAGTATCATCTCTTTGAGATCTTGGGTTTTCCCCAAAGAAGCCCATTTCTCCATATACGTTTCTAACCGGGCGGAGAACTGGTGATAGGTCTCACCCGACAGTAGCCTGGCATTCCTAAATTTCTTTCTATAAAACTCTCCGTTCTTTTCGTATCTTAACAGAAGAGCCTGCTTCAACATGTCATAGTTGTCTTGGTCATCCCTGCTCATTTTGGAAAACACTTCATAAGCTGTTCCCCGAAGACCCTGAGACAACTTTACCCCCATCTTTCTCTTTCTAACCCATAAGTAGTGGCTAATACTTCATATCTGCTCAAATATGACTCAATGTCATCATCCTTTTCTACAAAATAGTCTAAATGGAACCCCATGGCTGAGTTGGAGGCCCCCTGACTAGCAGTAGCATCAGAGGTAGAGGGGCTGTGACCATTGTCCGGAGCAAGGCCTTGCAACTCTAACTCCCTTAGTCGCAACTCATGCTCCCTCTGTAATCTTTTATCTTCTGCTCTGCCTCTCAGCTTTCAGTCTTTTTTTCTTCTGCCTCCCTTTGCAGTCGTTTTTTCTTCTGACTCCCTTTGCAGTCGTTTTTCTTCTGCCTCCAATTTTCTCTCCTCAAATTGGAGCCTCTTGATCTCAGCCTCTCTATCAGCCTCTAAGGCCCTAGCCTCCTTCTCAGCCTCAATCTGTAACCTTTTAATTTCTTTCTGCGCCTCTCTATCTAACTCTAATTTCTTCATCTCCCTAGCATCTTCTACCTGCATTCTCCTCTCTTCAGCTAACCTATGTTCTTCCCTAGCAATAAATTTATCACATTCTGAGGTGACATAGTCAATCAAGATTTGTCCCTCCATATTCATTTCCCTGGCAGTCTGCACAGCCGCAGAGCGAAACTTGGCCAGATCTGCCATCCTGATAAATACAAAATGTACTAACTAAGTTTCTAACTAAGTACAAATTTATTTAATTAATTCTGGGTTCTGACACTTTCTTCACTTCCCAAATCTTGGGTAATAATATATGGGGATTCCCTGGGAAAAATAGAATGTTGTTAATGCTAACCCAGACCCCAATGTATGTAGTACTAGGAGAAATTCAAATCCCCGGACAAGCCTACCAATTTATGTAGCAAAGTTTGATTTGCTGGGGAGGTTATGATGGTATCCTAAAAGAATGAACTCGGTGTCTGCAATAACCGTGTGAGGTCAAGCACATGTAGGCCCCTGACTCTAAAAGATGATGATGAAATATTTGCAGGGAACCTAACGCTACCTCCCTAGATCTCACACGGTCGCTATTTTGGCTCTAGTGTCTGGTGTATGATGTACCTAGTGTCTAGGGGAGAAATGAAATGATGGTACACAACACAAAAACACTTTAATTTTCTATGAGGAAGTGAATAAAACCAGTGGTTAAGTTTTTCTTTAAAAAATGAATGTTTTTTTCTGTACAATTTAATCTGCCTGTCCAGCCATATCTTTTGGACAGGTCTTTGAAAATGAGGACAAGATAGTTTACAGAAAAGATCAACTAAAAATGTGTGGACAATTTGCCCAATAACTATAAAGTCACTATATATCTTTCCTGTTGGAATGTTCACAGCTTACACTTTATTCATCTAAGAGAGAGAGAGAGTCACTGTGTATGAGGGGCTGTAGTTTCATCACACCCCATAAACTTCCTGAGTATGATTTTGAAATACCAGAGTTTATTCAAACGAAAGTGTCAGATATACCCAGATGCTTAACACATCACCTGGGATTCCTTGTAGAATGATAATACAGTATGAAGTTGCAGAAAATCTCGATCTCTCAAAATGCCCAAGCTCCTCCCGTTATCTTTTGACAGCATAAACGAATGGTCGGAGACTTGATGGCTTTATTCTCACTCAGCAGGTTTCCTGTTACCGGCTGGCAACAGGAAATAAAACCTCTGCAACAAAAGGACACCCTGGCCTTTTATATCTGATCACTTCTTATATTTATTATTTTCATACGGTGGTATGGGGTCAGCCTCGCGTGCATTACAGGTGCACTCGCCCCTAATTTTAAATGACTCACACCTTGCTGTGACCACACCTCAGGTCCCTATGGCAGATACGCCACTGTACGTTTACATAGTTTTCCTCAATAAAATAATGTGGAGTAACCACATTTCCTTTGGTATGATTTTCTCTTCTTTTCTTTTTTAAAAATAAATGCTTCAGGCATGTTAAACAGTGTTCATGGAACACAGAGGCTTACTAACATATTCTAATGCAATAATTATTAAAACACAATCATGACAACATACATCAGTTAGATACAGTTCAATGTGAGGACTCAACAATGTCTGCTCCCGGTACGTCCTTCACTTATCCCAATAACAGTATCTAACTTTGGCAGTGGGATTAAACATATTAAATTCATAAAGCATTCCTACCACAAATTTCAAGAAATATAAACAAATGACGCTGACTTGCAAAGAAGTGGCCTCAGTTTCTTCTGCACTGTCCAGACTGTGAATACTTCTTTATTTAATTTTAAAATTAACACAGCTGATCTCAGCGTATTTGAATGAAAAGTTTTGTTCAACTGGCAATGAATAATGAAAGTGTTTTGCTAATATTTATTAGCACTGGCCAATCGAAAGCTTGCGACTACCAGAATTCAAATGTAGTTTTTGAAAAACAAAAATAATTCCATACAAAATCTGCGTCTGGTAGTCGATTGGCCAGCCTGCTTTAGTTATGCCAATACAAAAAGATGTTTAGTTTTGGGTAACAATTTTCCTACCGCTCCCCTCTCCTTTTATACTCTTTTTACCCAAGCGAATTTGAATTTACCTCAATGCCTCTTTTCTAAGCTGGCGTCCCCACTAACGTTATGGAAAAAAAAACGAGCAGGAACAACAGTCTGTCTGGTTGCGCCAACGTAGACATTTAGTATTTTCTCAATAACTTGGCTAATACTTGGACTACCATATTATTTAAAACACATCCTTGCTCAGTGGACTCTAAGCTATACTACCATATGATTTTTATGGTCAGTTTCATTATGGTTTAGATTTTCAATTTTGTCACGGTTAATCGACTATAAAAATTTTACAGAAGACGGCCATCTTTCCCCTCTCTCATCTCTCGCTAGCATGTATTTTCAAATAACTACTTGTTTTAGTGACGTCAGAAATACTACCGCTAGGAGGAAATAAAATTGTCTGCGTTTAAACGGTGGGATAGGTTCTAAGCCGTTCCATGGCACAAAATTCAGCGCTATGCTGGCGTGTGAGAGTATCACCGTCAGACACAATAGGGCGGGTTTATTTATTATCATTTTATGACTAAAATCTTACTGAAATGAGCGATTATTCTCGCAGATTTTACTACAATGACCATCATCATACTCGTCATCACTATCATCCTAATCAACATCAACATCATCGTCATAATCATCATAATGGTCATCATCATCATAATCATCATCACCATCATCATAATCATAATCAACGTTAACAACATCATAATAATCATCATATTCATCATCATCAGCATAATCATCATCAGCATAATCATCTTCATCATAATCATCATAACCATCATCGTAATCATCATCATAATCATCATCATAATAATAATCATAATAATAATCACCGTCATCACCATTTCCCTATGCACTCAGTTACGGAGCAAGGGGCCACGTCTCTAGCTGGTTCCACTGAAATACGCCTGCCCAGAGCACTCATAACCTCTTGGAGTGGTGGTTCCTGGGTCAATTTGTTGTAGGTGATAAGGTTGCTAGCCGTATGCAGGCTAGCTGATGATCATGCCACATTTCTTTCGTTTGCCTGTCTGTCTGTCTTTCTTTCTTTTTATTTTTTATTTCCTTCTTTCTGTCTTTCTTTTTTTCTTTAGACACACATACACAATTCTACGTTTTTTGAAAATCAGCGAATGAGATCAAAGTTAGATAAATAAAATCTTGTGGTTATATATAAAAAAATGATGATAAAAGTGATGATGGAAGGAAGATTTGAAGGTACACGTGGAAGAAGAAGAAGACAGTGCTAAGGGTGGCAGGATAACATCAACAGCTTGATAGGAATCTTACCAATTTGTGTGCTCCACATGTTTCGAAACAATATTTAATCCCATCTCCCTCTTAGACGCTGTTGGAGAACACCCGTGGAACAAACTGATGGGCATGTGAGAACAATTGTTCTGCGTGTCCTACTGTTGTTATAAAAATTTAAAAAAAAACCTGTCAACGTCAAAAATATATAAACATCTTTATCATGTTGAGCCTGTTAACGTGTTGATTCTGTGCGCGTGTTGTTTCTGTTATCATCTCATGAACATCTTGTGTTTACGCTGCAATAATACGAATGTGTGTGGCTATTTCGTTTTCCCCTGGAAAGAAAATTTGCCTGGTGCTTATAGGCGTGACTTCTTTGGTTGGACAGATTCATAGATTTAGCGCAGATATCTGTGTCTGACTGATATTAGAAGGATACATTCCACTTTCTTTTGTCAAGCTAAAAAGGTAAAGTTAGTCCAATAGCAGATCCTGGCGTAGGAGAGTGAAGTGTTAGAGACCTCACTATCCTAGGTACAGTATCGAGAGGTCGGGGTGACTAGTTCCAATCCTCCCTGCGTTTTCCGTCCTTAACTCAATAAAAAAGTCAGGTACCCATTTACAGCTGGATAGACTAGAGCTTGACGATACCATGAGTGGAACCCGGCACTTTTGCTGCGAGAAACCAGCGCTCTAACCACTAACCACCAACCACTCTTCGGACTCTCTTGGTCATGTGACCACGTCAAAGACTGAAGGAAAGAGAGACAGAGGACGACAAAGAATCGACATCATTGCACACCGGGCAAACCCATAGGTGCTCAGTCTCCTTCAGTAAATGTCGAAGGGTATGAATGCTGCTTGCTCCTTTAGCGTGCTGGTTGTATATACGTCTAACGCACTCTCTAATACGTCTGACGCACTCTCCAATACGAATGACGAACTCTCTAATACGCCCATACCAAATAGTATCACCCTTGATGCCAATTTTTAGTAGTTTTAGTCGTTTTACAGTCTTTTCTTTAACTTGCAACGTATGTCACTCTCTTGTCACCTTCAAATCTTGCAATCGATTTTTCAATCACTTCCAGATGAGCAATAGCTCTGAAACTTGGCACAGTTGTGTATTCCCCATCTTCTTCTTCTTTCTCCTCGTTCGTCCTGAAAACGGCGTTGGTTGCGTTGCGTCCGTTTACAGCAAAGCTGCGATATTTGCACCTTTCGGGCGACACATCCGACTTCAGCACGGCATTTTTGGGGACCAGGTTTGCCTTCCCACTTCGATCCCTACTCTCTCAGCCAGACTGCAGTGATGCAGCCTGTTTCCAGGACCGCCACTTGGAGGTAAAGTAGGGTCTTGGTCAGCTCTGGTTCGCTGACCCTGACGCAAGCAGTCAAGCTATGAGTCGCTGACTGCATTCATCTCTCTAGCTGCGTCTTCGGTCCCGTATTCCCCATGACAATACAATAATCAGTCGTAAAAATAATAAAATTAAAATTATTTTTGTTGTTGTTATGTATTATCAGTGAAATGGGCGATAACTGCAAATAATCTATGTGTATTCTTTCCAACAATATTGTCTCTCTTGAGAGAAATATTGAAACTTCTCTCCCCCTCCCCTTTCCACACACACACTTTCGCACACGCGTGCACAGACATACACACAACTGACAACTACATTTACAAAAATGTAATTTACAACTCTTATCAAAGTCTTAAAAAAAAATTAAAAAAATAAAAATATTAACTTTCCGTGTAATATACTGAATAATGAAATTTTCTTCCTGTGCTCTGGACTCGTTTATCGCAAACTGATAATGTCATTAGCGGATCTAGTACATTTGACTTAAATTTTAAAACAAATAAAAAAATTAACACTAAAAAGAAGAAAATATAAAATATAAAAAATATATTTTGAACACAGGCACTAAAAAGCCACAAATAATTTTTCAAGAAGTTTATAGCTTGCAGTCAAAAAATGTAATATCAAATTGACAAAAAACGTGTGGCGCTGATTCTGCAATGAAATTAACTTCTACTTTATACTTCATTAGACACTTATTTGTGGGAGCCTTGGGTTGACTACTGCCTTTATTAGAGTCATAAATGTAGAAGTCTGAAGGCGAACGAGGAGGAAGAAGAAGAAGACACTTATGAATAAAATATATGATAAGCGCTTAAAAGCGCCACACGCTTTTTGTCAATTTGATGTTACATTTTTTGACTGCTAGCTACGAGTATAAACTCCTTGAAAAATTATGTGTGGCTTTTTTGTGCATTAAAAGCCTTTGTTTAAAATATTCTTTTAGATATTTTTGATTGATTCATCAGTTAAAGCTCGGTTCTCTAAGAGTCCACCGTTAATTATCTTTATTAAGTGTGATTTACAATGGATGGGTATGGGGAAAAAAAATCGAAAAAAGGTGATTCATCTTACGAGGTCAAAAGTCAAAAAAAAGGTGATTCATCTTACGAGGTCAAAAGTCAAAGAAAAAAAGGTGATTCGTCTTACGAGCACAAACGACAAAGTCCTCGTAAGACGAATCACCTTTTTTCAATTTTTCTTTTCATACCCATCCATTAATTATCTTTTGTATGTCTCCTATAACCATATCCAGTGTCCCCACAATGGTTGCTGTCGAATCTACTCTGTCAGCTCTCTCATTGCAACGTACACCTACCTGACCAGGATCACTGTCACGTACACCTACCTAACCAGGATCATTGTCACGTACACCTACCTAACAAGGATCATTGTCACGTACACCTACCTAAAAAGGATCATTGTCACGTACACATACCTAAACAGGATCATTGTCAGGTACACCTACCTGGCCAGGATCATCGCCATGTACGCCTGATTGACCAATGACAGTAGATCCATACCAATTCCTGAAGACTCAGAGTTTGTACGTATGTTCTCCTTACATGTTGTAGCCATCCGTGTCGGACCTTTGGAAAAAGGAAACATGGATACACGAAGAAAAAGAGCTAAGGGAGAGACGAAGAGAAATATAAGGAGAAACGCTAGACTCAGAAAGAAAGACCAAGAAAGACACAGTACTGGACAGTTTATCAACGCGCCGTTGAAAGATGTCAACCACGGCAATGTTAAAAAAAAAACACTGGAGACAGGAGAAATTGAGAGAAATGACAGCCTATGTCGCCGAACATGGAATTGGAAGAAGAAGTTGAACATATGCCAATCAGGAGTAGTTTTCAGGGAGTATATTCATTACTTTATTACCTGTTACGGTGGGCATTTTATTCCACAAACGGGACATTGTCTATTGTTAGTTGTGTTCGCACTAAAATGCACCAGGGATTGTTGTCAGATGACGTGTTTGTTCGTTAGGAGAGAGGTTACGGGCTGTGTAGGTCAGAAGCTTGCAGTGTTTATCTATGGACGTGTGGCTGGCTATAAAGGAGAAAAAAAAGATCCCATTACATACCCACTGTGGCATATTGGGAATAAGGTATTAGGCCCATATTGTCTTGGCCATCGGCACACTAGGGGTATTGTGGTCAACATCATTGTTACCAACAGATTACTGGGGACAATGAAGATGTATATATATAGGAAGATATTTATTTGTTTGTATACTGGTTATGTTTGGAAATATTTGGAAATAATATTTTGAGTCTGAGATTAGAACTCTAGACAAAGGGCGAATACTCTGTATTTGCTTCGTATGAATGTAATATATAGTTGTCCCACTTGAATATAGAGTTCAGAGGTTATCTTTAACGCATGCCCAGACCGGGTGTGTTTTGAAAAGGGTCTTCCGTTATGTTTTTTCTGCGATGGCTGGTCTGTACCAGGGAAGTCCGAAGATGGGATCTTTCCGTGGTTTATTTGGGGAAAGGAGATAGTTTCTCTATATGACTGTTATGTCGGTAATCCTCCCCAGTGTTTGTTCCTAACGCCAAAAGATGGTGTGAGCTATTCGCCAGTGTATTTCCATAACAAGGTAACGAAGCCAGTTTATGTACCCTTCTGCAATGCCTAGATGGGCAGACGTTTCGTCGTGCCTAGATTATTATTGACTACAGAGGAAGATGATATGCTACCTAGCAGTCCTATGTTATTTGATGTGACCAGCATTATTAATTGCAGAATATTCAGAGCCCAATCAGGACATTTATGTATGAACAGCATATTTAATTATGCTTCATATTTTCACCTTGGGTGAGCGAGGCTCACTGAAAAGTAAAGCCATCTTGGATCTCATTGCCAGTTTAATAAAATCATCTATCGAGAACAGGGACAACCTTATTATCTGATGATGATAGAGATCTGTTATCTATAAGGAAAATAAAACCCCACTACTGGTGGTTTAAGATCGTTATCATGAACATTTGCTGGATTTAAGGCTTGTAAGACTTAGGCAGAAGAGGGTCTGATAAGGAGCCATTATTAAGTAATATTTATTGGCTGACGCGATTAGTCAGCTAAGGAATGAGACTATAGGCAGATCAGAATACTATGTGCTTGCCTACGACCATTCCATTATATCCAGATGCTATGTATTTCTTCACGTATACAACAATGTGTGTGTCAAATTGTTCCAGTGACTGTCAACCGTAATGTCAGAGTATGTGTCACAATAAATATATGAAAACGTCAATAGCAGTTCAGGACATCATTGACTTGCATACGAGTGTATGATTGTATTCTAACCAACATGTCAACTTCAGAACATTCTACACATTCGCGCAATTGACATTTATACTTTCACTCATTGTCAACATCACCTGTCCAGGGCCTCACTACTTTATGGACCAGGTGACCTGTATGTACAACCCTGTGTCGGTTAGCGAGTTGACAATCATAACACCTTACACCAGCAAATAGCATTTCAACAATGTGATGACCATTAATCTGCACCTACGATAAGAACATCAATTATACTCTTATCAATCATGCAGACCACCTTTAACCTTCTCAGAATAGCTCTGGTACCCGATTCATTAGGCTGGGTCGACCATTTTAGCCGTTTTAGGTCTAAAAAAATCCCACCTCAAATGGGGATCGATCCATGGACCACCGAGCTCGGAAACTAGTCTACTAACCACTTGTCACCTTTCTTTTTTTTTTTTGTTAAATTTCCTCGCATGAGGTTGCATATTTTCCTTGCATGAGGTTGCATTTGCCCCCGCCCAAACCCGGCTCTGGTCAAAACCACATGTCCCAACACAAGAAGACCCAATGACACCATGTGTCATTGTAGTGGTCTTCCGTGTTTTCACACAAAGGACCTCATGACATAAATGTCACTACTGGTCCCTGTGTGTAGACTTTTTTTTCCCCTCGCATGAGGTCGCATATTTTTTCCTCGCATGAGGTCGCATTTACCCACCCAAACCCGGCCCTGGTCAAGACCACATGTCCCAACACAAGAAGACCCAATGACAAAATGTGTCACCTAGTGATCCTCTGTGTTCTCACACAAAGGACCTAATGACACATGAATGTCACTGTACCGGTCCCTGTGTGTAGACACATGATCCTAGCCAAAAGCCGGATATTAGGCCTTTTTTTTTTAAAATTTCCTCGCACGAGGTTGCATATTTTTTCCTCGCATGAGGTTGCATTGGCCCCGGCCCAAATCCGGCTCTGGTCAAAACCACATGTCCCAACATACGAAGACCCAATGACACTATGTGTCATTGTAGTGGTCTTCTATGTTCTCACACAAAGGACCTCATGACATAAATGTCACTACTGGTCCCTGTGTGTAGACACACGATCCTAGCCAAAAGCCGGATATTAGGCCGTTGGGTTTGCCCAAAGCATTATTTGTGCTTCAAGCAAGGTTTAGATGAACGGTGATTTGGTTTTAGTCAAGTAAAAGAGTGTAGAAAAATGGTTTAGGAAATATGAATGGATTTGGATACAGACTATTTGTCTTAGTTGAAGGGAGATAAAATGAGTGAAGGGATGCTTTGAGAGAAGGGAGGAAACTCCACATATTGTTGTTGGTGGATAAAGGTCTTGAATTAGGGTTAAGCAGATTTAGTGGGTTCTCAATTGTGGTTGAGAAAATTAGCATGTAACGAAGTTGTAGTAAGCTTTAAAGAAAAAAATGTAGAGTTTAGTTAAAACGTCAAAGGGAGATAACGTAGAATTAAGTCCCTTGCAGGTGTTAGTGAGCTGAGGGAAAAAATACACACGGGAATAGAGTGAGAGAAGTTTAAAAATAACAGACTATAGTTCACTGAATTCGCTTACGTTGTAAAAGCGTGAGCATATTTTTTCCAGTGAGGGGAAATAAGGCCGACCAATCGTTTTAGCTGGTAAACAGGGACAGATCAGCTGAGCATTGACTAGAAGTCAAGAGCAGAACAGTTTACGGCTCGCAAGTGTGCGGTCGTGTATTTCTGAAGATGAAGAAACAAGAATGTTGTGCGGTTGCCACAAGTTTGATAAGATCTGTAGAAGTTATCACAGATAGATTAGAAGTGACAAAGTAAACTCATAAGGTATATAGATAAGTTAGGGAGATGCTTGTCCTAGGAAATTCGGAGGATGTGATAAAGATTAGTCAGAACAGTATGAGTAACGTAAGAAGTTTCATAGACAGAGAAAAATGCTACTTAAGAGAATTTGTTTTATAATGTCACTAGTGAGTGTATTCACAGGAGAGATTCAGGGCATCACCTGTAAGTATTGACCTTTTATGAATTAATATGAACTTTGATGAACATGTTTTCTGTCTCGCAGCAGAGAAATCACAAGACGATATGTTAGAAAAAATGAGTAAATGAAATGGTACTGGGCGAGAAGTTTAAAGAAGAGAAGCAATGGAATGCCCAGGATGTACCAGAAGAATAGAAATACAAAGTACTTTGCATAAAGTTGATCAGGCGTTTTAGGCAGATTGGGCAAAATGAAATAGAGCTTTAGGAAGCTAATTAAGTACTTTGAGATGATTACTTTGCATAAAGTTGATCAGGAGTTTTGTATCAGATTGGGCAAAATGAAATAGAGCCTGAGGAAGCTAATTAAGTACTTTGAGATGAGTACTTTGCATAACGTTGATCAGGAGTTTTGAGGCAGATTGGGCAATATGAAATAGAGCTTGAGGAAGCTAATTAAGTACTTTGAGATGAGATAAGCACAAAGGGTATTAAATACATACATACTTTTGAGATACAGAATGTATACTTGAGGTAACTATGATATGACTGCAGGTGTGCTCTATATGAAGAATTACCTGCATCTTTGAAATTTATTTATATTACATGTAAATAAATAGAATTTTGTAAGAGAACAAATGAATGCTTGAGTTGATCCATGAAGGATTGTTGCTGAATGCCTGATCATCAATCACTATAATAACTCCACTATACGAATCAGTCATTGATTAACAACAAAGAAGGGTACGAACGAGCCAAGGGTTGAAAGTAAGAAGGAAAGTAGTTCATCCAAGAATTGTCAACTCTGGCGGAGAGGGCCAGTACCAAACACTACTAACTTAAAACTTGGAAGATATACAAGGAAATGCACAATATTGGGATATATATATCAATCAAGCTCTGGAAGCGATAAGAGTAAATATAAACGAGACGACAGGACTGTCTTTGTTCTACATGCTATATGGACGTGAGCTTACCTTCCCATTAGACAATCTCCTGCAACCTCAAAGGAAGTATAAATGTGAGGATCCCATTGAAGTTATACTACAAGAAAAGTATAGAGCACACCGAGATACGTATAGCTACCAAGCGCCCTTACCAACCTTCGTCACCAGATACAACACCATGAGCGAAGTTGTTACGCCTACCGCAAGAACATGTACGAGCCAGATTAAAAAGAAATCATCGTCAAGTACACAAACCGTCTCTAGGTTTACAACAACATACAAATATTCGTTCGCCCCCTTTCTCCTGCAGAGCGACTATAAATACGACAGAGCAATCAATACCAACTTCGTCACAGTACGACAGTCGCCTCTCCGGTAGAGAAATTATACTGTTGGAACTTGCAAAACAAATCTCCAACTTAGTGTAATCGTCGTAAAGTACTCACTCAGCTATAGTACTAATTCGCAGCACTCACCCAGCAATAGTGTTTAAGAGGTTCTGCAATCAGCATAGTACCCAACGTTAAGTTAATTAATTAAGCTTCTCTGTGGTTAATTTAGTGGATATTGATATTCCGGAGCACACGTAGACACTCACATTACTCACTAACCTTTTTAAAGAGAGAGTATAGAACTTTGAAACTGAAAGATACAGAAAATAAACATATTACATATAATCTCATGAGTGTGACAAAGTAGATTAAATACATATAATCTCATGAGTGTGATAAAGTAGAATAACTACATAGAATCTCATGAAGCCTAACAGTGTTCTTCCCAAGGTACAAGATTCAGCACACCAGAGGATCAAGACTGATAATTATTAATATATATATAAATCGCATTAGATGTATGTTGATGATGTATCAATTTCAGGCATATACTTTTCAGGGACCAGACAAAGAGAAAAATGAAAAAAAAGAGAAGAAGAGATGTGATACAGACTCAGTAAAGTTACAGTAGAGTAAGAAACTCTCTTTGCACTGATGATGAATGTCCCCACTTGCCATTGTAATGGTTATATAGCGACACTAGGGATACGACATGGTTGCAGTATTGCTACTGCAGGTACTGCTTACTTGAGAAATGATGGTAATGACACTTATATAATCAGGTCTACATTAATTTCAGACAGTGATGTTGGGTATTTTGCTAGGTCTGATATACATGGGTATAACATATAGCTTCAGACAGAGTTGACGATTTGACTGGTGCATCCAAGGCTAGAATCAGCCGAGTACATCAAACTCTGACTTATTGACACATATATTTCACTATCGACCCAGGACAGGTATTAGTGCATGCGTATAGCTTCAGACAGAGTTGATGATTTGACTGGTGCATCCAAGGCTAGAATCAGCCGAGCACATCAAACTCTGACTTATTGACATGTCTTTCACTATCGCATTGGGACATTTGTTTATGCCTATTTTGCTCTACTACTTAGGTTAATTCTGCTTATCTGTCCGATATAGTGTATCAACGACATTAACGGCGGATATTTTAAGATATAAAAAGGTACTGACAAACCTCTGTGTCCAGAGGCAGTTACCATGTCGAAAACATGTATATACCTAAATATTATAAATATAGAGTTATGGTTGATTTTTGTTGTTGTATTGGATGAGGTCGACTATGGATAATATACCTCAAACTAAGTTTTGGCAATTGTAATGAGATAAGGTTACACTTGGCATCCTAATTTTTTCCTTGAGATTTGTTTTAGATATTAGGATTTAGACTTTGAGAATGTACATATACAGGAGCAGAGATGGTGGTATACTAAAGGTAGATGGAATTAGTAGTTGATAGAACACAAATGTCTCCCTACGGGATACACTTGTATGGCCCCGGGTTGTATGTCACCGTTGGGTTTGCCCAAAGCATTATTTGTGTTTCAAGCAAGGTTTAGATGAACGGTGATTTGGTTTTAGTCAAGTAAAAGAGTGTAGAAAAATGGTTTAGGAAATATGAATGGATTTGGATACAGACTATTTGTCTTAGTTGAAGGGAGATAAAATGAGTGAAGGGACGCTTTGAGAGAAGGGAGGAAACTCCGCATATTATGGTTGGTAGATAAAGGTCTTGAATTAAGGTTAAGCAGATTTAGTGGGTTCTCAATTGTGGTTGAGAAAATTAGCATGTAACGAAGTAGTAGTAAGCTTTAAAAAAGAGAATATAGAGTTCAGTTAAAACGTCAAAGGGAGATAACGTAGAATTAAGTCCCTTGCAGGTGATAGTGAGTTGAGGGAAAAAATACACACGGGAATAGAGTGAGAGAAGTCTAAAAATAACAGACTATAGTTCACTGAATTCGCTTACGCTGTAAAAGCGTGAGCATATTTTTTTCCAGTGAGTGGAAATAAGGCCGACCAATCGTTTTAACTGGTAAACAGGGACAGATCAGCCGAGCATTGACTAGAAGTCAAGAGCAGAACAGTTTACGGCTCGCAAGTGTGCGGTCGTGTATTTCTGAAGATGAAGAAACAAGAATGTTGTGCGGTTGCCACAAGTTTGATAAGATCTGTAGAAGTTATCACAGATAGATTAGAAGTGACAAAGTAAACTCATAAGGTATATAGATAAGTTAGGAGATGCTTGTCCTAGGAAATTCGGAGGATGTGATAAAGATTAGTCAGAACAGTATGAGTAACCTAAGAAGTTTCATAGACAGAGAAAAATGCTACTTAAGAGAATTTGTTTTATAATGTCACTAGTGAGTGTATTCACAGGAGAGATTCAGGGAATCACCTGTAAGTATTGACCTTTTATGAGTTATTATGCACTTTGATGAACATTTTTCCTGACTCGCAGCAGAGAAATCACAAGACGATATGTTAGAAAAATGAGTAAATGAAATGGTACTGGGCGAGAAGTTTAAAGAAGAGAAGCAATGGAATGTCCAGGATGTACCAGAGGAATAGAATTACAAAGTACTTTGCATAAAGTTGATCAGGAGTTTTGAGGCAGATTGGGCAAAATGAAATAGAGCTTGAGGAAGCTAATTACGTACTTTGAGATGAGATAAGCACAGAGGGGATTAAACGCCTACATACTTTTGAGATACAGAATGTGTACTTGAGGTAACTATGATATGACTGCAGGTGTGCTCTATATTCTTCCTCGTTCGCCCTGAAAAGGACGGTGGTTGCGTTGTGTCCGTTTACGCCTGAGCTGTGATATCTGCACCTTTCGGTCGACACATCCGACTTCTGCATGGCATTTATAGGACCGGGTTTGCCTTCCCATTGCGATCCACACTCGCTCAGCCAGACTGCACTGCTGCAGACTGTTTCCAGGACCACCACGCGGAGTTGGAGTGTGGTCTTGACCAGCTCTGATTCGCTGGTCCTGACGCAGGCAGTCAAACTATGAGTCGCTGACTGCGTTCTCTATTGCTGCGTCTTTGGATCCCGTGCTCTATGTGAAGAATTACCTGCATCTTTGAAATATATTTATATTACATGTAAATAAATATAATTTTGTAAGAGAACAAACAAATGCTTGAGTTGATCCATGAAGGATTGTTGTTGAATGCCTGATCATCAATCACTATAATAACTCCACTATACGAATCAGTCACTGATTAACAACAAAGAAGGGTACGAACGAGCCAAGGATTGAAAGTAAGAAGGAAAGTAGTTCATCCAAGAATTGTCAACTCTGGCGGAGAGGGACGGTACCAAACACTACTAACTTAAAACTTGGAAGATATACAAGGAAACTGGTGTGAGTTACACAACTAGGTCTGCCATCTGCCACCTAGTAAAGATTAAGACGAGGTAGCGCTGTTACACGATACTAATTGATGCCGTAACCAGTACTCAGTCGCTGTTACACACTGCGCTGCAGTGTCTGGCTATATCAACGCTTAGAAGGAATGTATCCCAGAATGTTTAATGTGTCTAAATATTGAAGAAGCTATATACCTCTGGAGTGTCTATTCTTGTTTTGCCACGACTCGCAACGCTACACTTCAGCTCTTCAAGTAGAACAGTCATTCAACAATCTTATGCCTGTCCTCCTGCCGTGTGCCATCAACTCAAGGTCTTTTCACGCTTTCCTCATCCCTGTCATTTCTGTCTTGAGTTCTTTTCTACCTTTCCTTTCGGACTTCCTCTACCTCTCTTTCTCTGGGGGTTCCAGGAAAAGTACTGCCTCCAATTGCTTTCAACCGGTTTTCTCAGTGTCTGTCCTATCTATCCCCAGCTTCTTCTCACCTTTGTTCAATTAATGTGCGAACATGTCAGGTGCTAAATCTGAAGATTATTTTAGAAGAAAAGAAAGTGAGTCAGCAAACCACACTCTTTTCGACTTTCTCTAGGCTTCAACTTAGCCCACTCTGGTAGAGTCGGCCGATAGAAAATCCATCATCATCGTTTGTAACAACCGGATTTTTTTCCAGATTTTCTAGAAGTGTTCCCCTATCTTAAAAACGGTAAACACCAAGGGCCCTCACATATTCAATATTTGTAGTAAACATTATATATATATATATATATGATATCTAAATAGACGTTCCAGGTAAGCGGGAAACAAGACTGTTTTCCCCGCCTGCCCTCAACACTGCAAGAGTTGTCGCAACGAAATTATTCAGTTGTAGTTCCTGTATCTAGAATCACATTCCCCTGTGCACCCATCGGAGGTATTCTGTTTTTAATTGATATGCTGAATTATTTACTTTAATTCTTCTTCCTCTTCTTTCACTCTCAAATACCCATATCGATCTCTCTTACAAAGCTATAAATTAAAAAATAAGTGAATAAAATATCGATTCAGTATGTGTGTAATGAAAGAAAAACAAAGAAAGAGTGAAAGAAAGAAAAACAGAAAGAATGAATGAAGAAAATGTTAGAAAGAAGAAGAAAAAAG
The DNA here is from genome assembly GCA_024509875.1 of Oreohelix idahoensis. Lineage (NCBI taxonomy): Eukaryota > Metazoa > Mollusca > Gastropoda > Stylommatophora > Oreohelicidae > Oreohelix > Oreohelix idahoensis. Next base: position 172,808 of record JAMPIV010011551.1, read on the forward strand.
AAAGAAAGAGGCAGAGAAAGAAAGGCAGATGAAAGAAAGAAAGACAAAGAGAAAGAAACAAATAAAGAAAGACAAAGAGAAAGAAACAAAGAAAGAAAGACAAAGAGAAAAAACAAAGAAAGACAAAGAGAAAGAAACCACGAAAGACAGACAAAGAGAAAGAAACAAAGAAAGAAAGACAAAGAGAAAGAAACAAAGAAAGAAAGACAAAGAGAAAGAAACACAGAAAGACAAAGAGAAAGAAACAAAGAAAGAAACATAGAAAGAAACAAAGAAAGAAACGTAGAAAGAAACAAAGAAAGAAACAAAGAAAGAAACATAGAAAGAAACATAGAAAGAAACAAAGAAAGAAACGTAGAAAGAAACAAAGAAAGAAAGACAAAGAGAAAGAAACAAAGAAAGAAAGACAAAGAGAAAGAAACAAAGAAAGAAAGACAAAGAGAAAGAAACAAAGAGAGAAAGATATCCAATATAAAAAGAAGACAGACAGAAATGATGATATAAAAATAAAAATTACTAATCAAAGAAAGAAAGAAACAAACAAAAATAGACAGACTTACAGACAGAGAGACGGAAGAAATAAAGAAAGACAGACAGACAAACAAGCAAACAGACACACATAATATTTGGACAACAAGTAAACAGATCTCTTTTCATGCGACAAAAAAAAAAAAGTCTGCTCATAAAGGCACGCAGACAGTACTGGAGGTAGAAAGAGAAAATTCCTCTTTATAATGAAATTAGATATGACAAGATAAGGCAAGAAAGAATCTCGCTGTTGTCAGCGGGAGGTTGAAAGAATAGATTATACATTTCAATATCAGTTCAAAAGTTCACGCCGGTAGATACGCCAAAGGTGAAACAGGTTATCTGGAGATGATGGAGTTAGACTGTATATTTGCCGAAGAACAGAAATTAATCAAGAGAGAAATAACGAGAGAGAGAGAGAGAGAGAGAGAGAGAGAGAGAGAGAGAGAGAGAGAGAGAGAGAGAGAGAGAGAGAGAGAGAGAGAGAGAGAGGTAAGGAGAACAAACTGTGAGATAGAAACTGAAAGATAAAAGGATATTTACACAGTAGACCGTGGATTATTCGAAAGTCAATTATCCGTGCCCTTGGTTATACGAACCACCGCCGGCGCCATGAAAAAATGTAGTACCTACTTTAGTGCAGTTATTTTTTTATGCTCTTGCCACTTAATGTATTCTGTTCCAATTATTTATTCGAAGACATGTGCAGTATTGATAGAAATATTCTTAATTTGCCATTAACAGTTAGTTGCTTATCCTTTACAGGACGTGGCAATCAACCCCAGCTTTTATTGGCTGTTTGTGATTTTTCTAGGCAATTTTTTTCATTCAGTAGTTTGCCATTGCTTTCTGAACGGTACGGCGCTTATACCATTGTTAAAAATCCACACACAACGATCTGCTATCAAACCGCCTGCAGCAGGTTTCGAACCTGGTATATCTGGATTATGAAACTGCGTTCATATCCATTAGGCCACAGACGCCGACAATTTGCCATTACAGGAGTTAAAAATCAAACTTTGGCTTTATAATAGCCCCTTCAGTCATAATTGACTATGAGAGTGCGCCCCTGAGGTGACAACCCTCTGCTGCTTATTTTCCTGGGATTCCTTTAGTCGTTTTTTCCTCTCTTCTGCTTCTTTTCGCCCAATCTGGGTGGCGCTGTCACTTGGTGCGATCGGTAGCTTCATCCTCTCACGTTGCAGGATCTACGAGGTATGTCCCATGCTCTCATGTCTCTTTGGCATACATCTTTGAATCTGAGCTCCGGTCGCCCAACTGTCCATTTGCCATCTGTAAACAAACAAGGATGGGAAACCCGAGGCCTATAAACAGTAAATAAATAAAGAAATAATACACAAAACTTTGCCTTTTACTACTGTTCTCATTCTTCTATCACTTACTCACACTACTGCATTTGGAATATGTCAATACCAGAATCTAAAGGCATTTATCAAATATTCCATAAAACCCCTAGTGACCAGCTTCTCGAACTCCTTTGAGATACTTTGGAATATGAATACTTGTGTGCTGGCTTCCGCAATGAGACCTGCCACCAAGGCAGGATTAACCATTAAGCAAAATAAGCCCGTGCTTAGGGCACTAAGAGCTACCATGCCCTTAACTCTTTCACTGCCACATTCGACTTCAGTCGAATTTTTTTTAATTGCCCTTATCTGCCTTGTTTCCATAGCTGTATGTAAATAATTTGCTTATATTGCTCACTCTATTTGGTGTTAAATGAAATAAAAAATTAAAAAGTTTTTATTTAAAATAGTTGTGGGGTCTGGCCTGGAAGAAAACTGAATTTTTCAATCTCTTATTTCACCTTCAGCTCTTATTGAGTCTTAATGTCTTGTCAGTTGAGCAATGAAAGGTCGAGGGGAGCACCATTGTTGGGCTGTGCTTAAGGCATCAGTTAGCCTCAATCCGGCCCTGCCTGCCACAGTGATGATTCTATGATCCACCGGGAAGCGATAATAACAATGATGATGGTGAATGTATACTGGGTCAAGCCATAATTAGTTCTCAAGGAGACAAAGAAAAACTAAGAGAATTTCAAATCTCAGGCACGCACTAAGAGGGTACTAAAATGAAGTTGTGTATAGAGATGGCAACTTCATCAGGCACAACAAATCGCAACAGACAACGCCCACTGCAAGAGCATTTGGAGGCTTTTATATAGGCTTCCTGCAAAGGGACCGGCTGCAGTTGTCGCTTCATACTCCACAGGGAGTGACTAAAGAAAAGAGAGAACGAATAATACTGGGTCAAGGAATTCATGAAAGTGAGAGACTGAGATCAGAGTCCGCTGGGAGGACAACATTAGACAATCTTTGAAGGACCGAGGACTAGAATGGAACCAGGCCAGGAGGAAGACAGCCGTTAGGATAGTCTGGCGCTCTCTCTTCCAAACCTCTACACCTCACGGTAGAAGGGGAACGACTAAGTAAGTAAAAGAGACTGAGATTCTGAAAGCAGAAGTAGAAGATCAACAAGTGCCCGATGTTGGGAACCCCTGAACTAATTCTTGTTTGTTTTGTTTTTGTTCGTGTTGTTTACTAAGTTTGGCTGTTTGTTTTTAACGACTTGTTCACATTTACACTCTTCTTCTACAGAACGATCTACCAGACAGCCTACAAGACGATGTTCAAAATGCAGATCCGTACAGGAAATGTGTCAGGCTGTTGTCCTGGGTGGGAGAAGAAATCGCCAAGAGATCCCAATTGCATGAAGCGTAAGTGTGCATAAAGTTTAACGATTTACATTGAGAAGAAAAATCCACTGTTTAAACGTGAATAAATTGGAGAAACGGTGATAATGCTAAATCTAATATATTTATGTATAGCCTTGTCTTTTTCTCCTTCTTGGATCCTTAACCACTGACTGACAGAGCAGTCAGCGGTCATCATGACTAGTGGCGTCTTGTAGGGCAGCAACAAACTGTCCCCATTTTGCTCGGTTGGTGGACATCCTTCGTGCCGTGCCCCAACTCTGGTTCATGTTTTGCATCTTAGCCTCTACTGTTCTCCGCCAGGTTGTCTTTGGTCTGCCTCTCGTTTGTCCTTCTGGGGTCCATAGCATAGCAGTTCTGTTGATGGTATCAGGGTCCCTTCTGAGGACATGGCCAACCCAGTTCCAGCGTCTGCCCGCAATGACGGTTTGCATGTGTAGCCGGGGCAGGTGTTCCTTAGGACTGGAACGGCACCATGTTACCATCATGTGGCAGTGTCGGTATATGCAGTATTTTCAGTTTACTTTACAGAGAGCAGATGTTTAACTGGCCTAATCACCAGAGATCTAGATTTCTCTCCTAAATTTGTGTTACCAGGTTCGATTTTCTTCTCTTAGGTGTTGATGTAGCGAATTTAATTGAAATGGATAGATTTCTTAGCTTAATCTCAAAACTGTAGTAATTCACCTTTTCAACAGCGTTCGATTTCATGCAAAACTTTTAATATCTTTCAGCATGAAACTTAAAATTTCAACAAAGTCTGGAATTCAGAACATTTTTACAATAATAAGCATAATAAAGTTCTATCATCTCATCAGATGCTTTCATCGATGCAAAAATCCCTTTTTGCATCTTTGTCTCATAGGCCTACTCAATTGTCAAATATGGCGAACCTTCTCATTCCACCGTGTTCCTTCCTTTAAGTTACAGTCTTATTTTGGGTTCGACGACATTTACCCATCTCTTCAGATTTGTCCTTGATTTCTTTATCATCATAAGCATTCCTTGAGTTAAATGCTTTCCAATACAAGAATATTTTCTACTCTACATGGTTTGAGGTGTAAGACTATTTTTTGCAAATTGAATCAAATCCTCGAACCTAGTTCTGCTGCGACTAGGGTTGGGAGCTCTATTCAAAATACATATTGAATGATTGACACTACTTACGCCAGTAAGAAATATAAAACCACTCAATGTCCTGAAATACACATTTTATAATAAATGTTGAAGTTTGATTTCCTCAAACTAAGAAATATGTAGAGCTGGACCAGATACGACCTCTTGAGTTGCGCTCTTTCATTCTACTGCCAAATGGCGTCGTTGTTCCACTTTCCCCGGGGTAAATCTGAGCTATCCGATTGGTCAGGGGAAATCACCCAATTATTAGAAATGGCGTGTAGAAGCGACTCTACCCTAAATATGTGACACTATTTATTATTTTCTGTTTCTCATAAAATATAAAATTATGGGGTGGTCTGTGCTTCCTCTGTCTTGTAAGAATATAGTCTGTTTCCAAAGGAACAACTATGTACACGGCCACACATGCTTTTGTGACTGAACCGCGTAAGCAGTTACTGGTTGGGGATGGCATTCGGTCAAAAAATTCAAAGAATTTTCCTTAGGCAGGAAAAGGGTACTTTGGACATTCACTTTTCTGTTACTTTCCAGCACTTTGCGCGATATAAAATTACAGCAAGTACGCAACTCTTGTATAATCTTAATTTGGTGTTTGTGCTGTCCCTGATAAGATTTCCAAATGTTGTTTAGATTTACAAAAGCGGTTCTGGCTTTATTAATTCTGTTACTGATATCTTTGCTTGTTCCGCCGTCTGGTGTTACTATACTTCCTAAATATCCTACACGATGTAGAATTATACATACATCTTGACAACAATGTAGACAGAAAGGGGGGGGGGACGACGACGACAGACAGTGATATTAAAATTAGGATACCTGAGACAACAGTGCTTCTTTACCTTTCAAATTCCCAAGGAGCATAGGCCTCCTACAAAAGTCTTCCTGCCCCATGTAATAAGCTCAAGGTCTTTCCATCTCTTCTTCATCCCTTACAAAGGAGCTTTCATTTATATGGGAAATGAATGAAAATTAAAAAAATGTTGTTTGTTTGCGCTCGCTCAGCCATCTCTCTTACAACTCTGATTATTCTGAGCGGTAGTTACATTGTAGTTTACAGCTATGCTGCGATATCTGCGCCTTACGGCCCGACACATTCGTTTTCAGCAAGCAATTTTTTCGGGTTTGCTTCCCTGCCACCTCACGCTTATATGTATGTGTTGCGCACATATTTTTGATGCACAGATTACAAAAAATTACGACATGACTAATTGATATGGAAAAAAAGAGATTACTTTGGTTTTAGTCAAAGTTAGATCACCCATGATTTGATTTATACTTTTGATTATGTGGATGATCATTGATTGCGCGGATTAATACCGAATTTATGTAATTTCTCATTTGTTAGGGCCAGAATATAGATTGATCTTGTTCAATATGTTTATGGCCTGAATTTATATGTATTACTTGTCTAGTACAAGAAGATTCAGTCTTATATTGTATATCTTTGTATGTTTAGGTCGGACTATATTCTTTGTGCCGAATACTGGGGCAGGTTTTCGTTTTTCGAGACATGCGTAGTGAGTCTCGATAATGCCGCCGAATATGGCTGAGTGTGTTTCTTTGGGCTGATCCCTTTTCATGGTTAAAAAGTGATTTTTGCATGTTTTTCTAGGAGAAGTTTGTGTCTCTGCAGGAGTCTATGTGTCAGAGATTCTCCTCATGCACTTTGTTATTAATTCGGACTCCAGGTAATACCAGACCCTTTCTTTTGATGATCTCTACGTGGTTAGGCCTAGATGGATCGTATTTTCGAACATCGTCGGTCGTAGATATACCATTGAAGATGACAGGTTTCCCAACAGTGCTGATGTCTACATGTAACAACTTTAGTAATGTGGAACAGTAGGGAAACTCTAGGAAATTATCGATATTCAAATTTCGAATTAACTTTGGCTTATCATTATCCTTCTTATGAGTGAGTGAGCGAAAACTCAGGAAGGCAGCCATCTTGCTTTCTTGTCATCATTATGGATCGCTGTCCTGAGAACAGTATACCAAACTTATTATCGGACAGGGATATGGAGATCTCATTAATATGAAAACCCCTATCGTGGTTTAACTTCATTACATGAATATTTGATATATGTCGCTGGAGAACTTAGTCAAGAAAAAGGTTCGGCCAGTGGACTCTTTATATGTTTACACACCCACACCCACTGATGCGCTCAGTCAGTTAGGGGATGTGGCAATAGTCTGCCAAAACATTGAATGATTCCTTATATTTTCCATCATATTTGAATGCTGCATGAAAGATGATCTGCTGTTCAAATACCTAATGATATATATGTCAACATGTCCCATGACTATGTTCCGTGCTGTCCTGATGTGTGCGTCCCTATTAAACGGTGTGAAATGCCCGCTGCAGTTCAAGTCGTTATTGCCTTGCATGAGAGTGGGTGAGAAATATTATCAAGTGGTCTGTTACAACGAACTATCACACCATTCGCGTTACTTGACACTCCCACTCAATGTCAACATGACAGGTTGATTTAATGGTGCAGAAGTAATCTCAAGTAGGTCCTGCTTCAGTGATGACCAGTACACGACTCTCAACATAACAGACACATTATATCACACGTTATCAGTGGAAGCATTCAGCCGTTTATCAGTATGCTATACCTCATGTCAAACTTCTTCTTCTTCTTCCTCGTTCGTCCTGAAAAGGACGTTGGTTGCGTTGTGTCTGTTTACAGCGGAGCTGAGATATCTGCGCTTTTTGGCCGGCACATCCGACTTCAGCACGGCATTTTTTGGGACCGGGTTTGCCTTCCCTCTTCGATCCCTACTCTCTCAGCCAGACTGCAGTGATGTAGCCTGTTTCCAGGACCACCACGTGGAGGTGGAGTAGGGTCTTGGTCAGCTCTGGTTCGCTGACCCTGACGCAAGCAGTCAAGCTATGAGTCGCTGACTGCATTCTCTATTGCTGCGTCTTTGCGTCCCTCATGTCATACAATAGTTCAGGGAGGTAGCTGCACCAGTGAGCGACATCGGAGCTACAACTGTGCCTCAGATCTGGGAGGCCCCGTTTCCGGGGACACCACAAATAGCCAATTGAGGCAACGTAATAAGCTCAAGGTCTTTCCATGTTCTTCATCCCTTATAAGGCAGCTTTCATTTCTATGGGAAATGAATGAAAATAAAACAGAAATGAAGTCTAACACAAAAATAAGGATCTTCAACTCAAGTCAGTCCTATTGTATGGCTCCGAAACATGGAGAACAACACAAACAGCAACTACGAAATTGCAGGCTTTCACAAGTTCGGGCTTCCATAGAACAGGATGACTGAAATGTGGAACTAATGACAATAACCAGGCTTGCGCCAGTGGAACAACATCTCAGAAGGTGACTCTGGAGCTGGATTGGATACGCCAGGGAAAAAAATGATTAGTAGCATTACATTGCGGTACGCGTCTGGAATCCACAAAGAAAGAGAGTAGAGGGAGAGTAAAATAATACACCTATATTGGAACGGCACACCGACTTGAATGTGATAAAAACAACATGGGAAGACATTGAAAGGTTGGCGCAGGACAGGCAGACATTGGCATGACTTTGTTAGCCTATGCTACTCAGTTAACTGAAGGTGATGAGTAAATGAACAACATAATTACTTATTATTACTGGAAAGATGTAATATTTGTATCTGTCATGTGCATATCTCCAGCTGTTTGTGATGGGAACTATATCATTGCTTGTTATTACTGTACACGTTTAATATTCTTATGCTTGACGTGTGTATATCCATCTGTGTGTGATGAGTTAACTATATCATTACTTGGTGATGAGTTAACTATATCACTGCTTGTTATTGATGTACACGTTTAATATTCTTGTCCTTGACGTGTGTATATCCATTGGTGTGATGCGTTAACTATATCATTGCTTGTTATTACTGTAGACGTCTAACATTCTTATCCTCGACGTGTGTATATCCAATAGTGTGTGATGAGTTAACTATATCATTGCTTGTTATTACTGTAAACGTTTAATATTTTTATCCTTGACGTGTGTATATCCAGAGGTGTGTGATGAGATAACTATAGCATTGCTCGTTATTAATATTCTTATCCTTGACGTGTGTATATCTAACGATTTGTGATGAATCACTATGATATTGGTTCTCAACAATTTCTTTGGCCGAGCTACCTTTTTAAGGTCGGTAAAGTAATCAGTTACCTACCCTCGCTATTATTCTCATACAAATGCTAAGAGAAAGGCGTATATTTTTTTTTCTTTTGGCATGTATTTTGTGTTTTATTACAATGAAACCAAAAATAATCGCTACCCTTAGAATTTCAAAATAAAGAAATGTAAGTATTATTAAGCCTCTAAATCAAATTAAAACTATCGGGTGGTCCAAAAGTCTCCATACATATTGAAAATGATCACTTCTTTAACAAACTGCCACTTTAGATGGTTTAAAAGCCTCCATGGAGTAACCTAGCGATTTAGCCGCACGAGTCGATATGCCCTTAAATCTTGATTCGGAGACGAAGCTTTTGAACTTTTGTTGTATTTGGTTTTTTTTTAAATACGTACCAAGGCAAGATATTAAAAGATATCCTAACATTTACAAAACATGTGATAACATAGCGGTTACCTAAATAGTCAAATTTTAGTCCATTGACCTTTTTCATTTTTCGCTTATGTCATTTTTGATAGGTTGCCCGATAACATCATAACCATTGCATTCAAATAAACGACCACATGAGAGTAAGTGCCGTCATGAGGACACATCCCGTAGAAAGAGTACAACATATTTATGTGGTGTCATGTTTTGGCGGGTTGCTTATTTATTACAGGAAAAGTGTAATATTTTTATCTTTAATGTATTATCTTCAGCTGTGTGCGATGAAGGATGTGAGAACGGAGGTCAGTGTGTCGGACCAGGTCTTTGCGTGTGTAATGAGGGCTATACAGGTCACACGTGTCACATTGGTAAGATGGTCTTTACATTAACGGCTATCTGCAAGTCAGGTTCCTCTGTGTGTTAGACAATGGTGTAACATCGTTAGAATTAATTAACCATTAATACCCTGATGCCATTACAAGAACAGCTATGTTATGGCTCCTGAAGAAAAGCGAAAGAGAGGCCAACCAAAAACAACTTGGCGGAGAACAGTGGAGGCCGAGGTGCAAAGAATGAACCAGAGTTGAGGCACTACATGAAGAATGGCCTCCTACCGAGCAAAGTGGAAGCAGTTTGTTGCTGCTCTGCAAGACGCCACCAGGTCGTGATGGCCACTGACTGCTTCGTCAGTTGGCGGATAAGGATCAAATAAGAAAGAAGAAGAATACTGGCCAAGGAACGAGAAAATGGACAGATCCTGAAAGAAGTCGTAGAGGATCTAGATCTTGGGAAGTTAACTAAATGAAGATGGTAATCATAAAGAGATTTCAGGTAAATTTGAAGAAAGAAGCACGAACACATAATTTGGTAAAGTTACAGAGTAAAAATCAGATCATGTAAGATCAGCTTTCAACAAAGGCCGGACCAATACATCTCTAGCGTTTTTTGTCTCTTCTCTTTATGGTACGCTCTGAGAGACTCATGGTACGCTCTGAGATACTCATGGTATGCTCTGAGAGACTCATGGTACGCTCTGAGAGACTCGTGGTACGCTCTGAGAGACTCGTGGTACGCTCTGAGAGACTCGTGGTACGCACTGAGAGACTCGTGGTACGCTCTGAGAGACTCGTGGTACGCTCTGAGAGACTCATGGTACGCTCTGAGAGATTCGTGGTACGCTCTGAGAGACTCATAGCACGCCCTGAGAGACTCATGGTACGCCCTGAGAGACTCATGGTACGCTCTGAGATACTCATGGTACGCTCTGAGAGACCCATGGTACGCTCTGAGGGACTCATGGTACGCTCTGAGAGACTCATGTTACGCTCTGAGAGACTCTTTGTCCTATCATGTTGTTGATGAAATTTTACCACTCATAGCACTTCTTCCTTTTGCAAGTGTGCCTTCAACGTTTTCTTCCTGGGTTCGAGTCCTGCGGAAAGCCACTCGCGTCTGTAGTTTTTCTGTTGTCTAGTGTTCTACTTCTTTATTTCTTACGAGTGCCTGAAAATATACCTTTACGTTTGTCTAATATTTATTTAGCAAGATATTCATTTTTATAGAACCACAAGCTTTTATTTGTATAACTTTGATGTCTTTTTTTAATTCTTGTTACATTCATAGCCTATCCAGGACGTCTTTATTTGATTGTTTCTCTGTCCATGACATGAACTTCATTCTGTTATATAAATATATAAATATATATATATATATAAATATATATAAATAACTAAAAATATATATAAATATATATAAATATAATTATTTATAATCTTCATTTCAAGTACTAATGCTTTTCCTTCTGCTAGTTCATTCAAGTGTTAAGGTATGTCAGGATACAAATTTAACACGCTAACAACGTTAAAAATTGTGTTAAAGTATAATAAAAATGTTACTTTGTTTACAAAACCCTGAACTATCCCAGTAAACTATTGTAATAGAACATTGTTACAGTTTTGTGGCTTCTTATGCGGGATTTACGTTGTGGGGATTTCATGTAAAACGAAAATCGCCTGGTTCAATATTTTTTTCAAGACAGAGTACTAATTTGTACTTGTTAAGAGGTTATACCATCACCAACCAAGATCTGCTTACTCGGAGCAAGCAAGAGGACAAGCACACCATCATAGCTAGCAGACGCTGGAGCTGGGTTGGCCATGTCCTCAGAAGAGACCCCGATGCCATCACAAGAACAGCTATGCTATAGACCCCTGAAGGAAAACGAAAGAGAGGCCGACCAAAAACAACTTGGCGGAGGACTGTGGAGGCTGAGTTGCAAATAATGAACCAGAGTTGGGGCACTGTACGAAGGATAGCCACCGACCGAGCAAAGTGGAATCAATTTGTTGTTGCCCTGCAAGACGCCACCCGGCGTGATGGCCACTGACTGCTTTGACAGTCGGTGGCTAAGGATCAAAGAAGAAGAAGAAGAAGAGGTTATATAAACCTGCGTGATAGCTTTCCACATACATTATGAAAAAACAAATATATATGACTGAAATATTCGTTAATATGCATTGTACGATAACATTTAATAAAGACTTACAACATCATCGTCATCACCTTTTAGTTCCTTAAAGAGCATAGCCCTTCAACAAACTTATACCAAGTCTTCTTGTCCCGTGCCATCAGCTCCAGATCTGTATGTCTTCGTCATCCCCTTCATTTATGACACCAGTTCTCTTCTCCAATTGTTCTTCAGCCTCCCTTCACCTCTGTCACCATGGAAATTTAAAAAGGACTGGCTTGTAATGCGTTTAACAGCAATATATCATTGGTCATTTTGTCTGCTGGGTTATAATAAGATAGTGACATGATCGCAGTCTGCCGCAGCGGTGGAAATTTCTACTTTTTTCTTATTGACGTTTCTTATTTTTTGTTATTCTGTTACCTGACCGTGTATAAACTGAATTCGTGTTAAGTTAAATCCGTGTAAGATGCCACACAACTGTATTTGAAATATAATTACACGAGTTAATGTATCTACGTCACAATGTCCCCAGATATCGACGAGTGCTCAGGTCGAAACACTTGCCAGCAGAAGTGTACAAACCTGCTAGGAAGTTACGAATGTTCATGCCAGGAAGGATTTAAACTGTCTGAAGATGAATATACGTGTGATTGTAAGTAAATTTGAAGTACTAAGTTAACAATGACATCTTCATTTCTTTCAGTATCCTCTGTCTTCTATCTACTGTCACTTACACTGTCCCTGTGTCTTTTTTTTTTCTTTCTTCGTCTTAAAAGAGTCTTATATATATTTTAATTATGTTTAATGTGGCTACCTTAGTTCTTGTTTTATTTCTATTATATTTTATTTTGTTTGTTCCCGACGAAAGCCTTTGTGGTCGTATTTGCCCCAGTAATACACTTAACCTATTTTCATTTATTATACCTGTGGCAGCATAAGAAAATGCCCGTACTTGCTAAAGGGGTAACTGGCGCAGAACATATGAACCATCAACATCAATCCAGTTTTGGGACCCCAAGATGCAGCAATAGAGACCGCAGTCAGCGACTCATAGCTTGACTGCCTGCGTCAGGACCAGCGAACCAGAGCTGGTCAAGACCGTGCTCCACCTTTACGTGGTGGTCCTGGAAACAGTCTGCAGCAGTGCAGGCTGGCTGAGCGAGCATGGATCGAAATGGGAAGGCAAACCCGGTCCTTAAAAATGCCGTGCAGAAGTCGGATGTGTCGACCGAAAGGTGCAGATATCACAGCTTAGGCGTAAACAGACACAACGCAACCACCGTCCTTTTCAGGACGAACGAGGAAGAAGAAGAAGAATCCAGTTTTTTTTCGTTCGATTGGTAGAGTGGAAAGTGTGCTTCCTCTCATGGCAAAGTTACTAGGTTCCGAGTTTGAGACCTCGTAGGGTCCCGCTCCAATCGCTCAGCTGTTAATAGACACACGACTCTGCTCTTGAGTTAGGGAAACCGAAGGTAGCGGGAATGAGAATGGTCAACCCATCTCATAAAGCTGGACCGAGTTTAATGAAGTATCTAACACTTCACTCCCTACGGTATCTGCTATGTGACTAACTATACAAGCATAAGGAGGAGGTGCTGGTTGTTGCTGTGGTTACTGGATAAGTACATAAGAGTTGCTCTTACAGTTAGGTCACTCACTGATCGGCAAGTTGGATAAGTACATAAGAGTTGCCCCATAGCTAGTTCCCTCAGTGGTCAGCAATTTGAATAATTACATAAAAGTTGTCCCTTACAGTTAGTTCACTCAGTGGTCGGCAAGTTGGATAAGTAAAGAAGAGTTGCCCTTACAGTTAGTTCTCTCAGGTGTCGGCAAGTTGGATAAGTACATACGACTTTCCCGTACAGTTAGTTCACTCAGTGGTCGGCAAGTTGGATAAGTACATAAGATTTGCCCCTATAGCTAGTTCACTCAGTGGTCGGCAAGTTGGATAAGTACAGAAGAGTTGCCCTTACAGTTAGTTCTCTCAGGTGTCGGCAAGTTGGATAAGTACAGAAGAGTTGTCCTTACAGTTAGTTCTCTCAGGTGTCGGCAAGTTGGATAAGTACAGACGAGTTGCCCTTACAGTTAGTTCTCTCAGGTGTCGGCAAGTTGGATAAGTACAGACGAGTTGCCCTTACAGTTAGTTCTCTCAGGTGTCGGCAAGTTGGATAAGTACATACGACTTTCCCGTAAAGTTAGTTCACTCAGTGGTCGGCAAGTTGGATAAGTACATAAGAGTTGCCCCTATAGCTAGTTCACTCAGTGGTCGGCAAGTTGGATAAGTACATAAGAGTTGCCGTTAAAGCTAGTTCACTCAGTGGTCGGCAAGTTGGATAAGTTCATAAGAGTTGTCCCTTACAATTAGTTCACTTAGTGGTCCGCAAGTTGGATAAGTGCATAAGAGTTGCTCTTACAATTAGTTCACTCAGTGCTCGGATAGTTAAATAAGTACATAAGAGTTGCTCTTACAATTAGTTCACTCAGTGCTCGGATAGTTGGATAAGTACATAAGAGTTGTTCCTTACAATTGGATCATTCAGTGGTCAGCAATTTGAATAATTACATAAAAGTTGTCCCTTACAATTAGTTCACTCAGTGGTCGGTAAGTTGGATAAGTACATAAGAGTTGTCCTTACAGTTAGTTCTCTCAGGTGTAAGCAAGTTGGATAAGTACATAAGACTTTCTCGTACAGTTTGTTCACTCAGTGGTCGGCAAGTTGGATAAGTACATAAGAGTTGCCCTTACAGTTAGCTCTCTCAGGTGTCGACAAGTTGGATAAGTACATAATAATTGTCCTTACAGTTAGTTCACTCAGTGGTCGGTAAGTTGGATAAGTACTAAAGAATTGCCCTTACAGTTAGTTCACTCAGTGGTCGGCAAGTTAAGCTTCACCAATACCTAGTACAAAAAGCGTGATACATCGCCGTTACCCCGGCCAACAGAAACTACTTGTTATACTTACGTTTTATTTAAAAATGACATTGTTCTTTTTTATGTTGTTGCATCCAAGACAACCAGGTAAAACATCGTCTTGAAGTACCATACCTGGAAAAGTAGGCGGTCATATCTGTCTACAACATGCTGCTTCTAGTATTACTTTTCTTTTTGATTGTATTTTTCCATACATCAATATCAAATTATTCACAATCTCCTCTTTTTGTCGTCCTCTATCTGTTTTCCTTTCAACCTTACCTGTTGTCCTTACCTGTTGTCATTACCTGTTGTCCTTACCTGTTGTCCTTACCTGTTGTCCTTACCTGTTGTCACGACATACTCCAGCTTTACTAGCTTTCTTCTTATCATAACATGCCCAAAAGTAAGTGGACTGCTTCCTTCTAACATGAGGGATAAATTTCCTTTGGAAACTGGCGTCTTTCAGAACATCCTCATAACTCTTTTTGGCTGTCAATGGTATTTTTCACATTCTTCTGTAAAACCACATCTCTGTGACCTCTAGTACTTTTCCTTCCCGTTTACTAATTATCCATGACTCACTTCCGTAGGTCAGGATTGGTTCTATATAACATTGAAGAACTCTTTCCTACATTCATTGACAAAGAATTGTTGCATACAAATACTTTTAATTGTATAGAATATTGCTTTTGCCTGAGTAACTGGTCTAATGTCTTTGTTGGCACAATGCTGTAGAGTATAGGTTTTCAACAGAATTACGCCACTCCCTCCTGTACTGTGATATCCCTTTTTCGTCTCTCCGTGTTTTCTTTTTTTCCAGAACAAAGACTGCCTTGTAACACTATTAGTGCCCACCCCCACCCCCGTGTATTCCATGTAACGCAAATGTCTTATTCTCCCCTCTTGTTCCAAGGGCATTTATCTGGTTCTTTTTATCAATTCAACGTTAGAGATCTTGTAGTATCATTTCAATCCTTTTGTTGTACGCAAGCACCCATTTTTAAAAAGTCTGTAAATTCCTTTGTTGTCGTTTTTTATACTACTTCATGTTTCGGAGTCACATTGGACATTTGAGTTCGCGATTCATTTTATATAAGGAAAATAATAATTTTAGAAAGGGAGAACCCTCTTCCGCTACTTCCTCGTACATTCTCAGACTTCTACTGGCATATTTTGAAAGAAAGCAAGGGTCAGCTCTCTGAAAATGGTAGTGGTGACGGCCATATATGCTTGCCTATGTTCCTTATCATGGTTGGTATCTTTGAAGCAGATGTTCAGCGGTCGTTTTATCAGTGCCACATTTACACAAATCGGTAGTTCCTATCATTAGCTTGTTGAATAGTAAGAATCTAGACATGAATCTTAAAATCATATAATCTATTTCAACTATCTTTATTTTTCAGTGTGTTTATCCTGTACCGAAGAGTTTCAAAACCTTTATGCCCAGATTGAAACGATTCAATCCATCAAACAGCAGGGCGATGGATTTCGGGAAATTCAAGAGCGGTTGGATAATTTCAGTCTGGTTATAAGGCAGACAGATGAGATTCACAATATTCAGAAGCAGTTAGATAATTTGATGGAGATTACTATTCAGACTGACGGATTTCAGGACCTGAAACAAGAAGTCGATACTCTCAAACTTATAATTGAACAAGCAGATATAGAAGATTTGAACAACAGGATAAATATTTTACAAGAATCTAGCCAATATACTGATAAGTTTCAAGAGATACAAAATCAAATTAACGAACTCACTGAAGTGAAATCGCTCGTCGAAACGGTCCAGATTTTGAATGATACCGTTCAAAATTTACAACAGGATGACACTCAAGCTAAGAAGTTAGAAGAAATGCAGAAACAGATAGAAGATATAGCGATAATTAAAGCGCAGCAAGACGAGGCGCAGACCGACAGGTTTGAAGAGATGAACAAAGAGCTTGAACAGCTACGAGGCATAACTGGTCTTTCTGAGAATGTCAACAGTATGAAAGACCTGTTGGATCAGATATTCAACCGTGTTCAGGAACTAGAAGAAGATAAGGTAAGATCATTTTTAGAACATCCACTACCAGACGCAGCCCATGAAGGTCCCGGGGGGTGTCCGACGGGACACAGAAAGAATGGGACTATTACTCCCACAGCCATGTCGTAAAAGGCGATTAATACGATAATTTGCATGGGCCTGGGAACCTCATCATGTAAAAGAACTTTCTACGGAAACCACAGCTGCTTGAGTGTGTCCTTTGGCATAGGCTTCCTGAAGGAGACAATAGGCAGTTGTAGCTCCATGCTTTTAGCCAGCGAAAAAAGAGATGATGACTTCCAGACCTGCGTATGGTAACCACTATTTATTTATTTTTAAAATCCTTATCATTATTAGCCTTTAGCTCCCCTAGGAGCATAGGCCATGACTTCCTATCATGTGCCATCAATCCAGTTTCTTTCTGTCTCTTTTATCTCTTTCATGTTGTGGCCGTGTGTGCTGGTGTGTGTTGTTGTTATTGTTTAGTGCTAAGTCCGATCACTATCCTAACAGTGGGTGGTTGCACATGATGATGTTTCACGTACGAGCACTTACATTTAACACGAAGAACTGATGCAGGATGATGAACTCGATGTTGAATGGACTTCACTAGAACAGCGGTGAAGTAACAGTAGTCACGTTTATTTACATGATGTTTTCAGGAAGGTAATGATCCATCAAGTGGAAGGGGATTCAATCTATCCTGCCTTGCCCCTGCAGTAATCAAACTTTTCATACAGTCATCTCAATTGTGTTGATTATTTACAACGTCGACCTTTCATTCCTCGTACCATGGGTTATCAGGCCATGCTGTTGTTTTGTTGTATTTGAGTTTCTTTATTGTGTTATGGTAATTAGTTTCATGGCTTTGTTATTTCTTTATTGTTAAGTAGTTTCATTTTTAGTTAACAATGATTTGTGTGTGCTATTTTCTTTGCTATTTTCTCGTTACCTTCTTATGTTGTCTCATCTTTATGGGTTTTTTTTTGGGGGGGGGGGGGGGGGGGGGGGGGGGGGGGGCCGGGGGGTGACTGTTGTAGACAGTTGGAAACCCCGAAACGTCTTGTATGTCTAATGCAGTGTTTCCCAAACATTTTCAGGTCAACGCCCCCTTGGCTTTCAGAGAACATCCTGCTTCGCTCCCTTCACTTTCTATCTGTCATATCTCGTCCACGTCTCACTGATGTTGTCTAAAATCCAGAACATTTTTTTTTCGCCAACACTGCTACGCAATATTTGGATAAGATAATGCAGTTAATTACCAAAGATTCCCAGTACCAACTGAAAAGCTTCTCGTAACCCCTGGTATACGTATCTCAGTTTGGGAACCTCTGCTATAGGGTGTATGAGAAACTGTGACGAACGTTAGGGAGGAGCGGTGTGTTAATGTGTGTTCAGGCTACGTTCTCCTTTTAAGCGCTCACGTCAGAGCCCTATATAATCAAACCGCTGTTACATGTAAAACGTTATATTCAGTAATATTGTTGAGTTTAGCTTGAAAAGTCTTCCGCCATTCCCTTACTACTGAACGCCCCCTTGTTGCCCCCCTTTTCCTTATCGCCCACTTAGGTGTTCAAAACGCCCCCAGGGTGCTGTACTGCCCACTGTGGGAACCACTGAATTCTAATGTATTGTTCATTTGTAAAACTTAATCCAGTATTATTTATTTTCACTAGAATTAATGCATAATTATATTTTCTTCTATAACAGCTGGATACTCTGAGCGAGATAACAGTGCAAGCTGAAAAATATCAAGATCTGCAGAGCGAAGTAGACATCCTCAAAAACAACATCAAGAAAGTAGATAGTATAAAAGAATTGAACACAAGAATAGACAATCTACAAAAAACTAGTGTTCACACAGAAACTTTTCAAGAACTTCAAAATCAAGTTGATGATCTTACTGAAGTGAAATCACTCGTGGGAACTGTTCAGATCTTGAACGAGACCATACTACGTTTACAAAATGATGACACACAAACTACAAAGTTGCAAGAAATACAAAATCAGATAGAAGACCTGTCTGTAACCAAAGCACAGGAGGAGAAAGCTCATGGTGAAAGGTTTGAAGAGATGCAGAAACAGCTTGAACAGCTTCAAGAGATAAATGTTTTGTCTGAGACGGTGAAAGGTATGAAAGACCTGCTGGAGCAAATGTCCAAACGTATTGAAGAACTTGAGGCAGATAAGGTAGAGTTAAGTTCTTCTTTCGTATCTTCTACTCTCCTTCTTCTTCATTCATTTTATTCATAACCCTCCACTCCCAAAGGAGCATAGGCCTTCAACAAACACATGCCACGTCCTCCTGTCACGTGCCATCATCTCAAGTTCTTTCCACTTTCTCCTCATCATTTTCACCTCTGTTTCCAGCTCTCTTCTCCATGTGCTTCTTGGTCTACCTCTGCCTCTCTTGCCCTGGGGGTTCCAGAACAAGGACTGCCTTGTAATCTTCTTGTCTACCCCCTTCCACTTTGTTTCACACATTCCCAGAACCTCGATTCTATATTCCCTCATTTCTGCTGCTACTTGTGCCACTTTCCCTTGTTCGTTTAATGTCCGAACATTCCAGGTGCCAAATCTGGAAGTTCTCCTAGAAGAAAGAAGGTTAGTCAGTAACACAGACTCCTTTCGGCTTTCTCTGTGTTGTATCATACGCCTCCCTGCGAGAGGACATTCCTCTGTCTTGGATGGCTGTGTTTTATTTTCCTTAATTGACTTGTCCATGTTTGTTGAAGTTTTTTGTGGTTTAAATTTTTTACAAGATGGGGTAACCAGCCCCATGCCCAACCTTCCTTAGTCGCTTTCTACGACATGCATGGAAGGGAACAGTGTTACTATTCTTTGCTCCCCTTTCGGGCCCCGGTAACACACGGGTGTCCTTCTTCTTCAATATGCTTTATTTATTTATCGAAAACATGACCGACCGTCAATTCTAGAGCTAATACATGCTTACCTAGCTCCGACCCTCGCGGAAAGAGCTCTTTCATTAGTTCAAAAGGACATGAGGTATATCATCAAAAATGACACGAGGTACTGCAAATATATGTGCTCTGGTGTCAGACTGTAAAGGCTGCACCGTTTCTCTGATCCCATGAGGCATGCTGCATGGGCAACAGCTTGACCATGTCTATTCAAGTATTCAAGTGCCCAACCTCGTGCACATCTAGACATCGTGTTGGGGGCACGCTCCCATAGTCAAAAGTGACTGGACTGGATGGATTTGGGCTGGCCGTAAAGCGTTCGGCGTCCGGGAAAAGTGGTTTGACGCACGCGCCCTTCCCAACTTTTAGCGGCGTTAAAGTCTATTGGAGAATAAAATAAAATTTGTGAATAAGATTGCAGATCAGTTGTAGATAGGTATTCCTTCATCATCATCATCTCCAACTTCAGATCGCATGTTCGCTGCAATGGATTTCCAACCTAATCTGTCTCTTGTCTAGATAGTGAACTCCTATAGTCTCTTTCATGTTCGTCTCTTGATGTAAGTTATTGCTAAAAAAAAAAAGAAGCTAATAACTAAATATAGAATGTAAAAAATATGTCACAATTTGGTTTCAGTGTTTTCTGATAAGAGATTTACATTGTGCGCTTCGGTTACACTGTTTTTTTTTCAGAAGAAATTAACATTGCGCGCTTTAGTTTTAGTGTTTTCTCATAAGAGATTTACGTTGCGCGCTTTGGTTTTAGTGTTTTCTCATAAGAGATTTACGTTGCGCGCTTTGATTTTAGTGTTTTCTGAGAGAGTAGGGATCGCAGGGGAAGGCAAACCCGGTCCCAAAAAATGCCGTGCTGAAGTCGGAAGTGTTGGCCGAAAGGCGCAGATATCGCAGCTCCGATGTAAACAGACACAACGCAACCAACGTCCTTTTCAGGACGAACGAGGAAGAAGAAGAAGTACAAGATTACAACGGTGAAAGAATCACAGAACTTGGTTACGTTGTACACACAATTGTGAAAAGAATCACAAAACTTGGTGACGTTGTACACAACATTGTGAACAGGATCACAGAACTTGGTGACGTTGTACACAAAATTGTGAACAGGATCACAGAACTTGGTGTTGTGCACAAATCTGTGAACACAATTATAGAACTTGGTGACATTGTACACAAAAAAATGGTGAACAATATTATAGCATTAATGAAACTCGTAGAGTCGGGAACAACAATGACATTACAGATTTTTTAGTGTTTCTTTAAATAAAAATTTTGCCTTGTGTTGGCAATCTAGACACAGGGTCTGTCGGTTAAATTAGGGCGCATTTCCAAATATAAGAGACTATGCGGTATTGTTATCATGATTTATTTGGTGGCTTTGGCAAGAGAGATAAAATTTGATTCGTAAAACGTGTGTTTTATGTTTTTCTTGTTTGTCACTGAACACAATTTACGTTATAATGAATGAGCATATAATTCTTTACTCAACAGGCAACCTTGAAGAACAGCCTTTCAGAAGCTGTTACAAATTATGAATCAGCCATAAGCGCACTCCAGTCTAAAGAGGTCACCCAGGAGCACGTAACAACAGACATCTACGAGGTTAATCAAAATATGCCGTTAGACAGACTAGTCTCACTCAGCGAGCAGATCTCTATACTGGAAGAAAGAATGGCCGATTGTAAGTAAAAATTTAGTTCTGTTAGTGTCCTTCATGTGTAGTGGGTCGACTAATAAGAATTGCGTGCGTGGGGCTGACAACATTATTATGTAAAACTAATTGCTGGGGTATGGCGTCCGCCTCGGATTCTAGAGGTACCGGGTTCGATTCCTAGTAGATGGAATTTAATTTATGAAAAGGTTTTTAAGAACCAGTGGTCCTAATAATGTCATACTCCCCCTGGTCTCATGGGTATTGAGATTGGATTCGTAGCCATCTCGGATAAGGGCAAAAAAATAGGAGGTCCCGAGTGCAAGTTGCGCACATTAAAAATCCCACGGCAGTTGGACATCGTAAAGAGTAGGCCATAAGACTGCTTCCCTGGCAAAATTTAAAATTTAGAAATCTACCCACCAAATATATTTATAGAATGTGTTATTCCTATACACATACACTGGGATTCTCGCTGGTGCTGTGAAGTGCGTGCACTGTGCTGAGATCCATGTGTGATCTAATGGAGGAGATCGGAGCACTGATGGAGTTGTCCGTGTACAATGAAAATAGTCCTTAAAACCAAACCAAACCAAACCAAACCACACCAAACCAAACCACACCAAACCAAACCACACCAAACCAAACCACACCAAACTAATCGCTACAGAAACCATAGATGTAAAAGGTAAAGGTCAAGGATCCCGTTACACGCCCATTGAGGCATATTGGGAATATGGTGTTAGGCCCATATTTTCTTGACCATCGGCACACTAGGGGTAATGTGGTCAGCATCACGCCGGCCGCCTTAACCTTCCCAGAAGTTGCTCTGGTACCCAATTGGGGCTGGGTCGACCCAGGAGCCGTTTGTGGCCTAAAAAAAACCCCACCTCATCTGGGGATCGATGTAAGAGCACTTGAATACATTGGGGTATGCCTCTTGCGAATGGGCCAGCGACAGCGATAGTTTAATGCGTCATGGGTAGAATACAAAATGACTATAATTTCAAAACAATGGTTTTAAAACGTCATTCCCAACTTTACTGTATGATCATTGTTTTCGTATTTCACACAAACTAGATAACATCAGAATAATTTACTCTTTTTTTTTAATTTCATTTTTTTCATGGTGCTTTTGCGGTCAAGATTATGCAGCCCCGTGGTATTATCTACATTGTAATCTAGGATTTTTCTTAGTTTTTCTGCCATTGCGAACGTTTTTGGCTGGTGCTGTAGAACTAATAACGTGTACATGTAATTCGACGCACGCCAACTTTAAAACAATCACTCACACTAGTACATACCATTTCCATCATTGTTTTTCTATCAGGCCCTTCATTTAAAAAGACTGGCCACACAAACCAACGCTCAGAACTCATATAAAGCTCTTCGAAGTAGGTTATTTTCAAGGATATTATTTGCAAGCGTTTATTGCTCTTGGCGGAACGGAACACAGTAGAAAACGAATCACTATTGCTCAAAGTTATAAAGTGATTCATTTTTGTAAAACCTACATTTATTTAACTCGAAACTGAGTATTATTTATTTGTAGTGTTTCACATCTTTGATGCTTAAAATATCATTGCTATACTGTATTTTAAAAAAAAAATTAAATTAGGTGTTTACTACTTATCTTTACAGCACGCTCTTTCGACCATCTACGAGATACATTGAGCTGTTGATTATATCAATACGCGTTTCATTTATTGTAATATTTTCTTGTTTGTATTTATTTTATACTCAATACTGGATTATTTCTCTAGTCAGTATTTTTACATTTTAGTTATAGTTCATACTGCATTATTGTTGTATTGTTGAGACAAATGGTAGTGTCTATACTGGTATGAATTTAATGTTGATTGGAGGTTTATTTATAGTCAATCCGTATTTATCTGGGGTCAATCTACCACTGTAGACTACTGGCCGGCATTCTTATTTATGCTTTTATATGTTAGCTTTTGTTTTTGTAATATAGTGTTTTATTCACTTTTGTATTTCTGGTTGGGTCTTTATGCCTATGAGATATTCTACACTCATTTCTACCTTGTGGTTATTGCAGTTTTCATAACGTTGTACCTCTGCTGGTCATATTTTTTTGCAGTCCACCAGAAAATGTCTTATTGTGTTTTGTTATACTCTACGTAGAGAGCTGAAATTTTACATGCAGCTAATTTTCATGGTACATTTTATTGGTTCATGTTTTGCCTGGCATCGACGCAGTCGAGTTTGTATAATAACTTACCATACTAGTAAATAGAGTGGAGATAACTTCATTAAAGTAAGAGAAATAACCAAGAAATGTATGGGGCGGGTGTCGGATGGTGAACAGTGATGTGAAGATTGAAGCAAAGAGTTTCTTCAAACAACTAGGTCATGCGATCATACGCGAGACTAAACGAGTAAGGTTAAGGTCCACGTTTCATGACCATTGAGGCATATTGGATATATGGTGTTAGGCCCATATTTTCTTGACCTTACGGCACACTAGATGTGATGTGGTAAGCATCACGCGAGCAAGTGCTTTGCTGTAAATATAGTCTTGTCCCGTCTTACCGCAGGCGGCCACTTAAGTATCATTGTTCTGTTACGTTTATGTTCTGTTATGCCTGTGAGATTGTGGGAAGCTGAAATAGTTATTCTTGAGTTAACTGTGTCGCACAATCTTGTATGAGCCCGTGCTGTACCTTTAGCACGCTGCATTCTTTGACGAAAATTTTCGCCTGCAGCTGCATTCTTTTTCACAGCGTCCCGTTTTTATAGTGGGTGACTTGTAATGTCTATAGTTTTTGTATTTCTTGGTCAATTGCTATCATTTTTGGAATTTATATAAATAAATGAATGGTGAATCTGATGATATAAAATTTGTATGTGTACATGTTAGATGTGATAGGAAAAGAGGAAAGGAAAGATGAAAAAACGAAAAAAAATGTTAAAAAAATAAAAAAAAATTTTTTATTATTTTAAAATTAAAAAAAAATTTTTTTTTAAATTACCAACAAACGAAGAGTCCATATCCCTTGCATCTCAATGAAAGTCATTTGACTAATAGACCAATACAAATCAAATGACGATCTTTTCGTTACACCCATCATCAGTAGCAAATCAACAAACGCCCTCGTCAGCAGTGACATTCGGCCGTAACCCTAAACCTTTCCGACAAACCTAATCCTAACCCGTAAAATTATACATACTAGCAATGCCACTCTACTTTCGTTTCCATCTCGGCCATCAAACATATTCTGAGAAGCGATATCAGCGCTTATAAAGACAAAAATCTCATCCCCACCGCATGGCGTCAGAATCCAATAAAATTAGAGCAAAAATGACCGCGTGTTCAATGCCGATTCATTTCGATTTTAAAAAATCACAGAAAATAAACGCGAATACATCCATTACTAAAAAAAATCGGAAACGGAAGCTAACTCTCTCCCAGATAAGTTTAAAACTTAACATCCGCGGGTGAGATCACGTGTACTTACTTACTTAGTCGTTCCCTTTCTACCGTGAGGTGTAGAGGTTTGGAAGAGAGAGCGCCTGACTATCCTATCGGCTGTCTTCCTCCTGGCCTGGTTCCATTCTAGTCGTCGGTCCTTCAAAGATTGTCTAATGTTGTCCTCCCAGCGAACTCTGGGTCGTCCTGGGGGTCTGGATCCTTGGCTTTTTGTTTCCCATGCTTGTCGTGGTAGCCGGTCTTCTCCCATTCTGCAGACATGGCCAAACCGTCTTAGTTGGGACTGTTCTACTTGGGTCTGCAGGGGGTGGGATTTAAGGCCTTGACGTATCGTCTGGTTGCGTACCATGTCTCTTCTTGTTACTTCAACCACCTTCCTCAGATACCTCATTTCTGAGGTTTGGATCTGGCTTTTGTGGGTTGTAGTCATTGCCCATGACTCGCATCCATATGTCAAGACTGGGACATAGGTGGAGCGGTATACAGCCATCTTCGTTTTCTTACCAACCTCTCTCTTGCGGAGGAATCCTCGATTTATGGCCTGAAAAAGTCTCCCAGCTGCTGCTTTTCGAGTGGCCAACTCTTCTTTGATGCCTCCCTTTCGGTCAATAATAGCTCCGAGGTATTTAAAGTGGTCGACCTGCTCCAGGACCTGTTCTCCCAGCTTAAT
The DNA here is from genome assembly GCA_024509875.1 of Oreohelix idahoensis. NCBI lineage: Eukaryota > Metazoa > Mollusca > Gastropoda > Stylommatophora > Oreohelicidae > Oreohelix > Oreohelix idahoensis. The sequence goes on from JAMPIV010011551.1 coordinate 197,897, forward strand.
CTGATGTCTTCTTTCTTCTCGTGATATCACCATGGATTTTGTTTTAGAGCTGCTTATGACCATCCTCTCTCTTCTCCAGCTCTTCCTTCCAGACTTTAATGACATCGTCCATGAGGAGTATGAAAAAGTAAGGTGACAGGATATCACCTTGTCTTACACCAGTGGTGGTCCTGAACACTTCTGACTTATGGTTTGCTGTCCTCACATAATTTCTGCAAGACTTGTAGAAGCTCTGTATAGCATGAATCAGAGGTGCTGGAATGTTCTTCCTTGCCAAACAATCCCAAAGTTTGCTCCAGGGGACCTGTGACAGACGAACGCAGCCGACCCTAAATGAGATGATACGACTCTTCGTAACGACCCCTTGGATAACATCAGTGCCCCCGAAATATTGTAACCTTTCGTCAAACGGGATTTTTCTTTTCACCTGGACTCATTAGCTATGCAACCTTTCCACGCAGATTGGCAACACGCTTGCTGATTGATATGTGGACAGTTTATCTACCGTTCATTCTGGTCATCGCATTGATTTAAGGAGAGATTAAATCACGCCCATGGACATCTCGAGAAATCATATGCAGTTATTTTCATTAACTTTGCCAGAGTGCCGGCCGGTGGGGGCGTTGCCAGCATCAAACAGAATGTAGCGGCACACGATCAAACAGGCACTGAGAGATTTCAGGAAAGACTAGCGCCACGATCAAAGACAATAGTGGTCCCTGACGAGCGACGCAAGTTCCCTGCCGGGATTTTCGCATCTCCGTGCCAAACGCAGAACCGATCGCAGTGAAAGCGAACGGGGAAAGCCGGAACGGATGCAGCGAACGGCGATACAGGAATCCAGGGGCGGCATTTTTCTTTAGTCTGGCGGTCAGATCCCCAAAAGTGTCATGAGATCTAAAAAGGTGTCAAGTTTCTCATGTCCCACTCATCTTTCATTTCATTCTAGATGTATACAGACCACGTAGAAATACACTTCATCATTCGCTGGCCAGAACTTAACAGAAGCACTAGCTATATTTGAAATCCTGCTAGATTATCCCATGGATTTTATACATATTTGCAGTGAATTCTGTTTCTGTGCAAAACGGTAAAATATATATTGTGTAAAGTGATCAGTAGTCTAGTTCATTCATTCTATTTCACTGGATTTTGTGTTAATTTAAATCTATTAAATTAAACCATCTCAATAGTTCCAGTTGTAAATGTAATGATATATCTGCTATATTATTTCCAAACGATAATAGATGTTAAATGCTTAAATTAACTTTTAAAGTCGCGAAGGAATTTACAATTAATAAATTTAGTTAAGTCCTATATTTATAGATGTGTGTTTTAACCATTAAAACTCGCGCAGTGTTTATTAAATACATAATTAAATACGCGAGCGTATATAAAATAGTCTTAACGGGAAATTCATTGCGCTTTAGAAGGTTCTTTGTTTTTCGGTATATTACATGTCTTTTTTTTCTTTCATACAGAGTAATCGTAACCTGTGCGATCCCAGCATTAAGAAAGCAATAAAGCAAATCAATCTAAGCAAAGCAAAGCATAAACAGTGTGTAGAGTCTCCCTGACTCAGAACTTGTTGAGACTGTGTAAATTTTTAATCTTTGAGGCGATTCTATGTTTGGAATTCCGCTATCTAACTTATAGCAAAGAAAGCACACCCAAAGACAAATTTACCACACCATCAAGTAAATTAAGTTGTAACTGGAAGAAGAACACTGGCCCGAGCTTTTGGTAGTTTACTGACACAGAGAGAGAATACATATTTGCCGAATAGTGATGTGACTAGTTTTCTCCCTGGACTTAAACCATATCTCACGGATAAAGTGTATCAGCACGCGTACGAATTTTTATTATCAGCGGCAAAGTCAAATAGACCACACCATCCTCACCCCGGTATCAGAGACCGTGCCCTCCCATAGAAACTGTTATTAAGAAAAGAGACACAAAATACAGATTCATTTTCCAGCGATTACGGGATCTGTAGTGGTGTTGATGGTATTGTATGATGTTGATATTACTAAATGTAATCGTATGAGGCCAGCTGTGAAGGCTCCTGAGATAAAATGTAGTTGAGAATTGTCAGAAGGCCTTTCTTGCTACCACTACGACCTCACACTTAATTTTTTTTAATGAATGTGGCTACGTAAAGTGTCTAGGGTTATGATATGTAGTGTGGTGTAATAGGTTATAGATATACCCACAGATAATTAACAAGACTAATAATATTAATAAATGTTAAAATACACTGAACTAACTCACGTGTGTAAAATTTTTTGATAGAATTATATTACATTTATTTTGTTCTGTATCAATTTTTTAGGTTGACCAGAACTTAAAAGGATTTAGAAATTATGAAAGAAATGCATGGAATATTATATCATAAATGCAATAGTGTACATATATATGTACTATACTAGTTAGTTTTATTAAAATGTTCTAGTAGTCATCTACTTGGGAGGATAGTTACTGTTTGTGCTGTTGGGGTGGCCTCATCACACCTGTCTATATTGACTACACAGTGTCCAGAAAATGGTGGGAATTTTTATGGGGGGTATTAGTAACTGCACAGCGTTGGTGAATGTCCAGCAGACCAGAGGCTCACTCATCTGGTAGTTGTAGCTCTGGTGCTGAAATCAGGTGGTCCCACCTCTCCGTGCTGGCGGGCAATAATGGTGGCCTCTGTCACAAGTACTGCACAGATACACTCGAGTAAAGTCACCAACTGAATAGTCACTGCTTTGTTGACAACAGAAACTCGCAGCTCTGCAATCAAAGTATGGGCCATGTGTCAAAATCTATTCTCTACCCACGTCTGGACACAACACTGACACAACAACCACATCATACAGACAGGTCAGATCTCTCTGACCAAACAGCACATTTACCATGGTGGTTTTACATCAGATAGATCCTCCCAGACTATAGATTCTGAAAAATATTTATTAGTTGTCTGCCCTAAAAGAGGATAGGTAATATGTTTCATTATTCCCAACACTTGATCTGTCTTGCCTAACCCTTGCTGGAGTTTATGTACATTGTTGGTCCCTAGACCCTGACTAGGGCGGGGGGTCTAGGGCAAATCCCTACTTGTTGGTAAGGCTAGATTTCGATATGGCAGTATCAAATCACTCGAACATGAAACAATATTCAAAATATATAAGGAAATAATTTCAATCTTACCAGATTATGAATAAATAACACAGAATTGCTAGCAAAACTCAGCTGAGCTGCTGGCTATAGTATGGCGTCCCTAAACTTCTTACACTTTCTTTCATATGGAAATCACCACACTTTAAAATCTGTGTCTATCACTGAACAACTATTGAAGAATGGCCCCACTTTCGCGTCTGAGCGCTAATGATATGATTGTCTGTGGCCAATCACTGCCTAGGTTTATTTTAAATTCAAATTTCCTACCATAAAGTCATTTCAGTCATGCTTCAGTCAAGTATGGATGGTTATCTGTTAGTCTGTCCGTCTCTACTTGTGTTTCTACAAAATGTACTCGATTTTTTGAACCAACCTTTCTCTCCCCTCCAAAATTTTGTCGTTAAAAGTTATATTTAGACACAGCTACCACCCAAAAACCCTCTCCTCCATACTAAGTAAATTTGAACACCTGCGTTTCGAGGTCGTGTTTTTTTGTGCAATTAGCGACACTTTTAGATTCAATACAGTCTGTCGATGATGTGAACAACACTGTCTTTTGTCATTATCTTCAATATTATCTATCCGTCTGTAAAATTAAGACCATATTAGTTCACTGCTCAGAATGGACCATCCGGCCAGCTAATTTTTATATTCCTAACATTAATATTAAGAAAAATTTACTTTTTAATTTTTGTAATATTCCAAACATCTGCGTTTTAGCCGCTGAATTCAAATCAAGGGCTTGGTATCGCGCAAAAGCGTCCAATAAATGACTGTGGCGTAACATATCTATGGTCCCTTCTGTCGAGTTGCTTACTTTTTATGTCAACTTGGGAAACGTGACTTTTCTCCGTTTCCCCCCCAATTGCGTCTCCTTAGCCTTTCCAGTCTCACGCAATCTTTCCAGTCATATTTTTTTTCCTTTTTGATCCGCCGTTCCCCTCCTGTCTAGCAAGTCAATTATTATGGAGGATGATGACCCGCGGTCTAGGCGATCATGTACATCAGCAGCCTACGCATTATGTCTTTATCCTTAAATGTTATCTTTGGAGATATTTTACCGTTGTATCTCTGTCAATTTCACTACACATCTCCCCACTTGAAAACATGCCTATGGCAAGTTCCAAAACCAGCGATACACATAGGTAAAATTACTCCTCACGTCTGCCACTACTCTAATTTTGCAGTTTTTCCAAGTTCTTAGGATCAGGGGACATATTACCCTGATATACAGTGTGTCCCAAGAATTCCAACTCTTTGCATCCAATACAACATTTTGTTGGCCTAGCAGTTAAGTTCGCCTCCCGAAGTCTATCAAACAACATCTCCAGAGCTTCAATGTGTTCTTCAAATGTCTCTGTGGCGACGAGAATATCATCCATGAAATTCGTGATACATGGGTTATTCAGGGGATCCAACAATTTTCGCATCATCCTTGAAAACACACTCGGAGCATTTTTCAGTCCGAATGGTAGCATATTGAATTCATAATGTCCATCCGAAGTGCTAAAAGCCAAATAAGGTCTCACTTCAGGCTTCACTGGGATCTGGTAATAGCCTTTACTAAGATCCACCTTTGAAAAGTATTTTGCCTTGTTCAGTCTGGCAAATAACTGTTTTGTGTCTGGTAATGGATCCACTTGTCCTTCTGTGACAGCATTCAGTTTCCTGTAATCTATGCACAGTCTGTGTTCCCCAGACGGTTTTCTCAACAAAACGACACTAGAACTAAAAGATGATTCACTGTGCGAAATAATCCCCTCCTTCATCAAATACTCTATTTCTTCCTTCAATGCCTTCTCCTTCGCGAACGGAATAGAATAGGCTCTCATACAGATTGGGTTTGAGTCTACCAGTTTCATGTCATACTGTAGCAAATTTGTATGGCCTGGTTTATCTGTTAATACATCTGTATGTTCCTCCAGAACCTGTTGAACTCTCTCCCTCTGGTTTTTTAGTCAGGTGCTTACTGACTTTTACCTGTGCTGCTGTTTCACAAGGATGTAATGGGTATTCATGTGAGGTGAGTGGTTCTTTTTGCATCTGGGTTGCAATAGCTAAGGTCAATAAGGGGGTGCTTTCCTGGAGTGGTCTGTCCAGATACTTCTTTAACAGGTTTACATGATAAACTTTTTCCTTCCCCTTTTTGTCAATTTTATAGTTTGTTCTAGACACCTTCTCTAGAACCGTATATGGACCTTGCCAACCAATTTGTAATTTATTCTGGCTTCCGGGTAGTAGAAGCAGCACCTTCTCTCCGACTGCCAGTTCCCTGTCCTTTGCCTTCCTATTAAAATATGCTGCATGTTTCTTCCTGGCTTGCTTCAAATTATCATTTGCCAGTTTCCATCCAGCTTTCAAACGAGTGGTCAGTTCGTTCACATATTGATACGATGAGGTAACAGTCTCTTCCGCCTTCTCATCTGTCCAGGTCCTTAATAAGGCTTCTAATGGACCTTTTATTGGCCTCCCAAATAGCAGAGTTGCGGGAGCCATCCCGGTTGAACTATGTGGTACCTCCCGGTACGCAAACAATGCGGCGGGCAGAAATTGATCCCACAGATCCGGTTTTTCGTGTGCCAGCTTTCTCAGGATAGAAATGAGAGTCCCGTTGAACCTCTCTACCTGGCCGTTCCCTTGTGGATGGTACGGACTACAATGAAAGTGCCTGGCTTGAAATAGCTTAAAAACTTCTTCCGTTAGTTTCCCCTTGAACTGAGAACCATTATCCGTCAAGATTTGATGCGGGAATCCTAATCGGGTAAATATTGTAAGTAGTGCCTCTGCTACATGTTTTGAATCAATTGATGGCAGGGCTACCGCCTCTCCCCACATAGAACAAGTGTCCACCAGAGTAAGGATGTAACTGTTCCTCCTCTTGGTCCGAGTGAGAGGTCCTACAATATCCACTGCAACCCTCTCAAAAGGTGTTCCCACTATGGGCATTTCCCCTAGAGTTGCAGGAGCAGTCCAGTGCTTTGGAGCTACCCTTTGACATTCTGGGCAGGATTTGACATATCTTTATATATCCTCCGTTATCCCTGGCCAGAAGTAATGACAAGCTATACGCTGTCCTGTGGCGCTGATCCCCATGTGACCACTGAAGGGAATCGCATGCCCGAGTTCCATCACTTTATCTCTATATAAAGTGGGAAGAACCAGCTGGTTGTGACCATTTGTTCCAGTTCCGGCCTTCCTGTATAAGAGTTTGTTCTTCATGAAATATTCCCCCTTGCTCGGAGGTGTGTGGGATTTGGGCAATTTTTTAAAACAGGGCTTGAGTGTCCTATCCTCAGCCTGCGCCTTCCTCATCTCCTCTGGATGAGCATTTATAGGTTCACCTTCTTCCTCCTTCTTCTGTGACCTGGTCTGCACTGTCGCCATGATCACAGGTTTCTCGGGATTCCCCAAGAAGACGTATCTACACCCCAATATCAGAGGGTAGATTGGTTCATCTATCACTGCTGCTCTGATTTCTCCTTCCACATAGCGAGTTTTCACCGTTATCCTTGCGATGGGAAGTGTCATGAGTGGTATGTCCTTAGTCGCCCCTTGTATTTCCACTGTTTCTGTGGTATACTGACTTGGGTCCACTAGGCTAGACTTCACAACTGAATCATAATCCAAACCTGTATCATAAAGGCACCTTATGGTGACCCCATTACAAATAACATCCTCACAAACTGGGGGGTGATAAGGTTCCTGTTGTCCCTTAGGATTAACCTTTAATCTTTGCGTCCCCGACTTCATTGCAGCAATGTTTGAAGGTTTCCTTCTACAAAATTCGGTGTTATGGTTATCCTTCTTGCACCATTTACACCATCTTTTTCCTTGGTTCAACGGTTTTCTTTCATTGAACTTTTGGTCATTGAACTGTGAGTTTCTGTCGCGATAGTCATTTCTTGGCCGCTCAAAGTTTGTCCTACCTTTATTTCCCTGCTCTCTAGTATCAAATTTATTAAATTGCTGTGGAGCTTTAAAATTGTCTATGTGCTTCTTTTTAGCACCACTTACCTCTGCCTGAGCTGCCTGATACCTCTCAGCAACATTTAAAATTTCCCCCAACTTCTCTGCACCTTGTTCCATGAGAAATTTTCTCATGTCTGGAGCCATGGACTCTCTCAATTGCTCAATCATGATCATTTCTTTAAGATCTTGGGTCTTCCCCAGAGCCGTCCATTTCTCCAAATAGGTTTCTAGTCTAGCAGAGAATTGGTGGTATGTCTCCCCAGACAACAGTTTGGCATTTCTAAATTTCTTACGATAAAATTCACCATTCTTCTCGTATCTTAATAACAAAGCCTGCTTTAACATGTCATAATTGTCTTGGTCTTCCCTGTTCATTTTAGCAAATACTTCATAAGAAGTACCTCTCAATCCCTGTGATAGCTTTAAGCTCCACCTCTCTCTCTCTAACCCATATGTAGTAGCTAATAACTCAAAACGTCCTAGGTACCCCTCTATGTCATCGTCTTTTTCAACAAAATGGTCTAAATGAAACCCCATAGCTGAGTTTGAGGCTCCCAGACTGGGCGTAGCATCTGAGGCAAAAGGGCTGGCACCATTTTCAGGAGCCTGGCCTTGTAATTCCAGCTCCCTTAGTCGTAATTCGTGCTCCCTTTGCAACCTTCTATCTTCTGCTTCCCTTTCGGCCTTTTTTTCTTCTGCCTCCCTTTGCTGTCGTTTTTCTTCTGCCTCCCTTTGCTGTCGTTTTTTCTTCTGCCTCAATCTGCAGCCTCTTAATTTCTCTATCAGCCTCAATTTGTAACCTCTTCTCTTCAGCTACCTTTCTATCTTCCCTTTCAATATATTTATCACATTCAGTCGTTACGTATTGAATTAAAATTTGACCATCCATTCCCATCTCCTTCGCGGTGAGCACAGCAGCTGATCTAAATTTTGCCAGCTCCGCCATACTTTTTAGACAATATAATAATATACAAGCTAAATCTCTAACCAGTAAATACACTAAGTACTTCTTATGACTATAGTCTAACCAATTCTAACTAACCAGTTAACTAATTAATTATTACTGGCTGTGAAGATTCACCAACTTTTATCTGCAGGGACACTTTTAATTTTAAAGGAAATTTTACAATTTATTTCCCTACTTTTATTTCTCCCACCAGGAGATCCTAATATTACTGTTGGGCTAATTATCCCTGGACAAGACCCCAATATATGTAGTGGTGTTTGATGGTATTGTATGATGTTGATATTACTAAATGTAATCGTATGAGGCCAGCTGTGAAGGCTCCTGAGATAAAATGTAGTTGAGAATTGTCAGAAGGCCTTTCTTGCTACCACTACGACCTCACACTTAATTTTTTTAATGAATGTGGCTACGTAAAGTGTCTAGGGTTATGATATGTAGTGTGGTGTAATAGGTTATAGATATACCCACAGATAATTAACAAGACTAATAATATTAATAAATGTTAAAATACACTGAACTAACTCACGTGTGTAAAATTTTTTGATAGAATTATATTACATTTATTTTGTTCTGTATCAATTTTTTAGGTTGACCAGAACTTAAAAGGATTTAGAAATTATGAAAGAAATGCATGGAATATTATATCATAAATGCAATAGTGTACATATATATGTACTATACTAGTTAGTTTTATTAAAATGTTCTAGTAGTCATCTACTTGGGAGGATAGTTACTGTTTGTGCTGTTGGGGTGGCCTCATCACACCTGTCTATATTGACTACACAGTGTCCAGAAAATGGTGGGAATTTTTTATGGGGGGTATTAGTAACTGCACAGCGTTGGTGAATGTCCAGCAGACCAGAGGCTCACTCATCTGGTAGTTGTAGCTCTGGTGCTGAAATCAGGTGGTCCCACCTCTCCGTGCTGGCGGGCAATAATGGTGGCCTCTGTCACAAGTACTGCACAGATACACTCGAGTAAAGTCACCAACTGAATAGTCACTGCTTTGTTGACAACAGAAACTCGCAGCTCTGCAATCAAAGTATGGGCCATGTGTCAAAATCTATTCTCTACCCACGTCTGGACACAACACTGACACAACAACCACATCATACAGACAGGTCAGATCTCTCTGACCAAACAGCACATTTACCATGGTGGTTTTACATCAGATAGATCCTCCCAGACTATAGATTCTGAAAAATATTTATTAGTTGTCTGCCCTAAAAGAGGATAGGTAATATGTTTCATTATTCCCAACACTTGATCTGTCTTGCCTAACCCTTGCTGGAGTTTATGTACATTGTTGGTCCCTAGACCCTGACTAGGGCGGGGGGTCTAGAGCAAATCCCTACTTGTTTGTAAGGCTAGATTTCGATATGGCAGTATCAAATCACTCGAACATGAAACAATATTTAAAATATATAAGGAAATAATTTCAATCTTACCAGATTATGAATAAATAACACAGAATTGCTAGCAAAACTCAGCTGAGCTGCTGGCTATAGTATGGCGTCCCTAAACTTCTTACACTTTCTTTCATATGGAAATCACCACACTTTAAAATCTGTGTCTATCACTGAACAACTATTGAAGAATGGCCCCACTTTCGCGTCTGAGCGCTAATGATATGATTGTCTGTGGCCAATCACTGCCTAGGTTTATTTTAAATTCAAATTTCCTACCATAAAGTCATTTCAGTCATGCTTCAGTCAAGTATGGATGGTTATCTGTTAGTCTGTCCGTCTCTACTTGTGTTTCTACAAAATGTACTCGATTTTTTGAACCAACCTTTCTCTCCCCTCCAAAATTTTGTCGTTAAAAGTTATATTTAGACACAGCTACCACCCAAAAACCCTCTCCTCCATACTAAGTAAATTTGAACACCTGCGTTTCGAGGTCGTGTTTTTTTTTGTGCAATTAGCGACACTTTTAGATTCAATACAGTCTGTCGATGATGTGAACAACACTGTCTTTTGTCATTATCTTCAATATTATCTATCCGTCTGTAAAATTAAGACCATATTAGTTCACTGCTCAGAATGGGCCATCCGGCCAGCTAATTTTTATATTCCTAACATTAATATTAAGAAAAATTTACTTTTTAATTTTTGTAATATTCCAAACATCTGCGTTTTAGCCGCTGAATTCAAATCAAGGGCTTGGTATCGCGCAAAAGCGTCCAATAAATGACTGTGGCGTAACATATCTATGGTCCCTTCTGTCGAGTTGCTTACTTTTTATGTCAACTTGGGAAACGTGACTTTTCTCCGTTTCCCCCCCAATTGCGTCTCCTTAGCCTTTCCAGTCTCACGCAATCTTTCCAGTCATATTTTTTTCCTTTTTGATCCGCCGTTCCCCTCCTGTCTAGCAAGTCAATTATTATGGAGGATGATGACCCGCGGTCTAGGCGATCATGTACATCAGCAGCCTACGCATTATGTTTTTATCCTTAAATGTTATCTTTGGAGATATTTTACCGTTATATCTCTGTCAATTTCACTACAGGATCCTTTTATGTGCTGACAGCCTACCCGCTAATCTGGGGCTGGAACTTGAACTAACACTCATACATTTAGTTTGAGGTGTAACTGCTGTTATGTTATTCTATGGAGTGCCAGATTTTTTCACAATCGGTAAGTGAGAGCAAGATGAGTGAAGGCCTTTACTAGCACGTGTATGAATGACAGGAAATTTAATCTTTTTTTTTTGTAACCCATTTGTTAACTTGCTTACCGGGTAATACATTTTCTGTATCCCCGGCATTGTTCCTTTAAGTGGGATAGTTTTTGATAAACTCTGTTTTAAACCCCCCTCCTTTTCTTTTGCTTAGTAAAGGGAAGAACAATTGGGAAGAACAGGATTTTTTTTCTATCACCTATACCTAATTTTGAAACACCTCTTTTAGAGTAATTAACTTCACTGTTAGGTTAACTTACCTATGTTCCTGATAACTATCTATCTTTGGACTGGGTTTATCTTTGTCTAATAAGCGGGACGGGCTTAGTCAATACCAATCTTCTTCACCCCCTCCCTACCTTGTTATTTGCATTTTTCAGTAATTTTGATAATTCTTGTTGTAAACAAATGATTATTGTAGTGATTGTCTTTTTAACTTTAATAAACAACCTAAACTTTATCGTTATTCGTGTTGGACTACCCAAAGCCCAAAATTTCCCCTATTTGTTTAAGATAGTTGTATCCACGTCGTCTGTGTGTTTGAAGCACCAAATCGGTGTGAGAGCAGGTGTGTGTCTGGAAACTGGCAAATAATTGTTTGACCAGTATGAGCCTGAAGAGTAGATTGAGAGAAACGATTTGTCGTAAATAAGTCTGTCTTTACTCTCCTCCAGCACTCTGTGAAGCAACTATTTACTCTCTACATTTCTATCACTGAGCTTTTCCCCATCATTCTACACTCTAAACCGGACTACTATTTCTAAGACTCTTTCTCTCAAAATAAATTTACGACAGGACCCTGTCAAACGCCTTTTCCAGATCTATGAAACAAAGATGGATCTCACTCTTATACTCAAGGGCCTTTTCACTCAGCTGTCTGAGTGTGAAAATTAGGTCTTGAGTACTTCGGTTCGCTCGGAATCCGCACTGGACCTCATCCAGTTGTGGCTCAGCTAGGCGTCGGAGTCTCTGCTCTAGGATTCTAGAGTAGATTTTACCAGGGACACTGAGAAGGGATATGCCTCTATGGTTTCCACACTGTCGATTGTCTCCCTTTATGAAAATTGGTGTTATGATGGCAATCTCCCAATCCTTTGGTATGGTCTTGTTGTACCACGCTGCCTGTAGAACCCTTAAAAGTAATAGGTCGCCTGATGCTCCCATGTACTTAACCATTTCTGGTGTTATACCATCATGCCTTGCTGCTTTGCCCATCTTGATTTTCTCAAGTGCTGCCTTCAGTTCTTCCATCTTTATGTCATCTTCACCATCATTGGTTTTCTGTTCTGTGCTAGTGGTTATCATTTCTGATGCTTCACCATGCTCACCATCCAGGAGTTCTGAGAAATATTCTTTCCATCTTTTCATTACTTCATTCGGGGCAGTAAGCAATTTGCCTTGCTTGTCCTTTATAAATTTGAGAGGGCATTGTTTTTCCTTTCTCATGTTCTTTAGGGTCTTATAGAACAATTTCTGGTTTTCTTGTGCATCTTTTTCTAGCTTTTCTCCAAATTCTTCCCAGGACTTCTGTTTTGCTTCGAGCACTTTGTTCTTTGCTTCTGTTCTGAGTGTCACATATTCTCTATATTTTTCCATCTGTCCTGTTGTGTTTTTAGCTCCTAAGTATTGTTTCCATGCCATTCTCTTCTCTCTTATTTTCTCTTTGACTTCCTCTGTCCACCAAGGTGTCCTCTTTCTCTTGTTCCCAAGTCGGACTTCACCGCATGCTTCTGCTGCAGCTGTCCTTATGATATCCTTGAATTTATTCCAGAGGGTTTCCAAGTCATCAGGTCGTTCTTCTGTTTTGCTCACCGCTGCAGCAATAAGCCCCTGATATCTGGTCTTAATTTCTGGCTCTTTCAGCTTGTAGGTCCTAATGCTCATTTCTCCTGCTCGTTTACTTGGTTTCTTGCGTGATGTTGGGCAGTTCCTAGGCTGAGCAACTCTTTCAGTTGTTCGTTTGATTGTTAGCAGGTAGTGATCACTTCCAATCTCTGGCCCCCTCCAATCTCTAGCATCCCGGACATATTTGAATGAGCTTCTCCGAACATTGGCATAGTCGATCACTGACTTCTCATTCTTGGTTGGTTCACATCTAGTGTATGCATGTATGCGCTTATGGGGGAACTTTGTGTTTGTGATGATCAGATTCTGCTCACTGCATAATCTAAGGAGTCGCTTTCCATTGTCATTGAGAGTATCTTCTCCATATCTTCCGATAACTCCACCCCATCTAGCATGGTCATTTCCAACTCTGGCATTAAAATCTCCGAGCATGATAACTTCATCTAGGCAGTCATCCACTGTCCTTTGAAGCAGCTCGAAGAATTCCTCCTTGACCTCTGCTCTCTCATCCTCATTTGGCCCATACACTATGACCAGGTTGACTATGGTTTCTCCTTCTTTTAGTTTTACAACCATAATGCGCTCCGAGACAAAGTTCCATCCCTTGATACTATCTTTCTGGTTTTTGGCCCCAATGCAACCCACGCCCCCTTTAGCTCTTTCAGATGTGGGTACACCACTGTATAACAGCGTGTTGCCATCGAGATCCATGACTCCTTGTCCCTTTTTCTTTGTTTCGGTAATAGCCAGGATTTCTAATTTTGCTTTCCTCATCTCTTCCATCAGCTCCTCTCTTTCCCATTTATACTTCTTGTGTTCCAAGTTCCATAAGTCGTAGTCCGTAGTCCGTTCCAGTTCGTCGCCTTTAGAATCAGTCCGTTTTTCTCTCTTATATTGTTCGTAATCATAGTTTAAAGCAAACAGGTGATTGGCCTGTTGTGCCTTTGCATGGTGGAGGGGCTGCCTCCTTACGGCCTCCATGCAGGCCGCCCTCCTCCTTTTTCATCCGGGCTTGGGACCGGCATAGGCGGAGTTGAGATCACGTGTGCACACATCCTATAGCTTGAAAACGAAGGTATCCGCAGGCGACATATGTCGACAACAGCAGAGAGAGCATGTGTTTCTGCGGGCGACACATGTCGCCCGCAGCGTGCTAAAGAAACCCATGCTCTCTCTGCTGTTGTCGACATATATCGCCTGCGACCAGACCTTCTATTGTTGTAGACGTTTGGTGGTAACTGGTCGGCCTCGTTTGAAAAATTATCAGATTTAGTATATATATATATATATTTCCTTGTAGAAATGTCTTTTCCATCATGAGGTTGTCTGGGAGCAGTGGTCCTTGTAGAAATGTGTGTTACATGATGAGGATGTCTGGTAGTATTTGTCCTTGTACAAATGTGTTTTACATAATGAGGTTACCACCCACATTCACGACCTTGACCTTTTATTAGTGACCTTTAACGAAATGTCTGTATGTGTAGTTGTGCTCTTCTGTCTTTACTACTTCAAAGACATCCGGGAAGTTTACGTCACGTGACCTAGATTATTGATAACAAATATGGAGTCAACACAAGACACGTGATTATACAGGGTCATTGTCAAGTTACTTGTTATTTTTAATTTTTAGTTCTTCATGTTAACCATTAACTTTATATGAAACAAACGTCACAATATAGCACCTTACTTGTTATTTTATGACATAAAATGAAGTGTCATATTAACATTACAGCGCAAGGGGAGATCACGTGACATCCTGGCGGGCAATAATTGTTGCTCTCTCTTGTAACGTTGAGTTTATTGGTCATTTTAGAAAGAAAAAAAAATTGTTTTGTTTCTGAGAATAAAAAAAAAAAAAAAAAAATTATGTGTCAAATGGCCGGTCTTGCTTCCCTGATGTGACACGTGGTTTAGGAATATCCAATAGAAACACGTTCTGATAATACAATTAACAAATAAGATTTGTCAATCATCCTGTAGAAATATATCCCATTCTGTGATCACATGATCGTCCTTGACAGTATATGGCAGCATTCCTGCCTGGGCCAAGGCTCTCAAGTGGTATACCTCTTTGTAATGAACCCATTTTGTTAAGGGGGCTTCACTAAAATGGTTATTGTCACCTGATGTTGTAAGAGTCTCTTTTCGCATATTCTTTGAAGGTATCTCCTCTTGCTGCGATCGGCATCTCCGTCCTCCCAGAATCCTGGACGTATATCTTCATGTCTCTCTTGCACACATCTTTCGAACTTCAGGTGTGGTTGCCTTTCTTTTAATTAGGGGGAGGGAGGGGTAGAGAGGGGGAGGCACGCAGCAAGCTTGGGTTCATTATTAAGTTTAATCCAGTTGAGAGATATTTAGCACTTTCTAGCAACACTTATAATCTTTTTTATTATGGCAGTCACAGAAATGATTGTTAGTTACCTCCCTTGGAGAGCTTGGCCGGTTATATATACAAACTCGGCAAGTATTGTTTTCATTCGCATTGCAAAAAAAGGAAGGCGAGAGAGGTGGGAGGTTAAGGACAAAAGTTATTACCCACATACACCATAAGCATGTAAAGACACTGACTTTTAGCTAACTTTCTGTATTCGCTACACATCATCATCATCATCAGTTGCCATCTCCACAACGAAGGTTGGCTGTAATGGATCTCCAACGTCTTCTGTCTCTTGTCTTGGTGGTACACTCTGATAGACTCTTTCCCGTCCATCTCTTGATGTTATCTTCCCACTTATAGCACTGTCTTCCCCTTGCATGTTTGCCTTCAACTCTCCCTTCTGTTATGGTCTTCTGCAAGGTGTTATGCCTTTTTATGTGGCCAAAGTATTTTAGCTGCCGAACTTTGACCTCTCTCATTAGTTCTCTTTTCATACCTAGATTTTCTAGGACCTCCTTATTTGTTTTCACCTCTTTCCATGAGATACGCCCCATTCTTCTATATATCCACATTTCAAGAGCCTCAATTCTTTCTTCCAAATGCTTATTCATCGTCCATGTTTCTGCACCATACAGAAATGCAGAATATATATAACACTTTATGATTCTCAGTTTTAATTTATGAGATAACTGTTTGGATGTCAGTATATGTTTCATGTTGTTGAATGTAGCTTTGGCCATTCCTATTCTCTTCTTGATTTCTGTTTCACATCTGCCATCTTCTGTTATTATATGACCAAGATATACGTAGCTCTTGACTTGTTCCAGGATTTTCCCATTTACGCTTATCTTTAATGTGGGTTTATCGTCTGTTTTGCTAATTATCATAGTTTTAGTTTTCTCAATATTAATGTCGAGTCCATATTCATGACTTATACTGTTCACTTGCTTCACTAGTTCTTGTAACTCCTGTTCGCTTTCAGCTAACAACACGGTATCATCTGCATATCTAAGGTTGTTTATTGATCTTCCACTGATGTTCAGTCCTGGTATTTCCTGTATCTGTTTGAAAATTTTTTCGGTGTATAAATTAAATAGGCAGAGGGACAGCACACAAACTTGTCTGACACCCCTTTTTATGTCTATGTATGGTGAATAATTCCTTCCCGACAACCAGACATTGAATGTTTGGAACTCTTATCAATTTTACACTACCATCGCATTACTATTTACCTGGGAGCAGCGCTGGTGTAATGGCTACGACGTTGTACTGGCGACCAGGTGTTCATGGTTCAAACCCGGCCGTCGGCGTTTGAAGAAATGTTTACGACCGGAAATTTGACTGAATAACCTGAACGGCTCCTGCACATAAATCCCGTGTGGATGGGAAGGAGCGAAGCTCCTGACCGGGTTGGAAGGAAAGTCCACTGACCCCCCAGCCTCGCAATGACATGTCATTGGGCCGAAAGAGCTGGAAAGCTCGAGTGCCGCTGGTTATAGAAAAAAAAAAAAAAATACTATTTACCTATTACTGAAACGTTTAGATAGATTCTTTTTTTTTTTTTAAACTAAGGGACGTAATTTGCACAAGAAAGCTAGTTATAACTTTCAAACCATTAAATAGTTAATTGATATAATTTTTTGTAGCCCTTTTGTAGTAAAAAGGTCAATAGCAAAACATTTCAAATTCTGAAGAAAATTGTTCTGCCTTTTGTTACTGTTATAGATATATTTATTTATATTTTTTGTGGGATAAATAAACGCGCGCTAGGCTCAAAACACATTAGTGAATATGTATAACTTAAATTTCTCTGAATGAAATAATTTTTGTCTTCATCTTTATTGTATTTTTGACCGGCACATAGTGCTGCCTAAACTAAAGTTGAGAAAGTGCGTTTGACAAGTCCCCTTGTGAGCCTGGAAATGATTACAACTCTCTACCAACGTTCTCCACCAAACATAAAAACATGCGGTGACAAGAGGAACTTTCATTGCATAGTGACTGGAATTGACATTAAAATACATCGAGTCCAACTCAGATATACCAGTCTCTCAACTCACACATTTAGTCTCATTGTGTGGCTCTGAAACATAGAGAACAACGAAGACGTTAAACTCCGCAGTGGTTGAATCACACGAAAAACAGAGCCAAACTGCAACAGATCAAAAATACATAGCGACAAAATACATAGAGAAACATTACCCACGCAACACTTGGTCCCATACATACACAGAAGGATCAGCAACAAATGCAACAGAAAATGGAGGTGGGGGTGTCTTTAAGACCTTAAGCACAATCTTAACAGATTAACGGAATATATGTTTTTTCCTGTTCAAAATAAATTGTGTCCCTTGGTAATTAACACAAAAGTATCTTTCCCCGAGCTACACGCAATGTTGTATGTATGTACAATTAATCTATCCCATGTTGCTGCAGCGTAAGGTTTTTTTAAGATGTGATGATAGTGTTGGAGAAGGAATAGAATAATATTACTCTCCAGAACATTTGAGGTCCCAGTGACAGAAAAGTACACTGGTATCACTCAATAGTCACGGCTGCGAAAGTATATGGAACTGAAATAGAACAGTCAGACCTTACAGTGCCACCCCGCTGTGTGACTACTAGTGCTAACAATTCAACAAACTCAACTTCAACTTTAGGGAATGAATAAAATTGTTGAATACAATTAATATATTCTCTTTATTTACTTCTATCTAAATTTTGTATTTAATGATGAGTTTTGGAAGATGGTGTAAATGGAGAAGTATATTTACAGTTTATGATTTTACAACATATATATATATATATATATATACGAGGGACGGTCAAAAAGTAATGCCTCGTAATTTTTAATTTCATTCAATAGGCAAGAAAACAGATAAAATTCACATTGAAATGTAGCCCCAAGTCTGAACTTCAAAAATGTATTTCTCAATGTAGTCTCCGTTATTTGTTACAGTTTTTGTCCATCTTCTCATAAGGGCATGTATCCCCGCACGGTAAAAATGTGTGTCCTTTTTCCTGAACCACTGGCGTATGGCGCGTTTAAGGGTCTCGGTGTCCTCAGAGTGATGTCCGCGAAGATCTTCTTTCAATTGTCCAAACAGATGAAAGTCAGAATGTGCAAGATCAGGACTTTAAGGGGGATGTGGTAATAATGTCCAGCCAAATTCTGCAATCGCATCAATGGTGCGTTTAGCGGTGTGTGGCGTGGCATTATCGTGCAACAGTAGTGCAGTTCTCTGATTTTTTAATGGGTAAAGTCGCCGAAGACGACCTCTAAGCTTCTTCAAAGTTTCAATGCAACGGTCTGCATTCACCGTGTTTCCCTGTTCCAATAAGTCGAAAAGAATCACACCCTTCTCATCCCAAAACACGGAGGCCATAACTTTCCCTACCGATGGTGAACTTTTGAACTTCTTTCTTGTCGGCGATGTTGTGTCTGTCTGTCAACATTCTGGGTACCCACCGTGCACAAACTTTTGAATAACCCAGGTCTTTAATGATGTTCTGGACACTGCCTTCACTAATGGACAACATGGAAGAAAGTTCATCCAGTGTTACCTGACGGTCACCACGAAAGATGTCATCAACTCGATGACTGTTGTGTGGAGTCACGGCCAGTCCGCTTTGCGTCAGCCATTGAGGATTGACCTACTTCAGCTTCGTCATAACGATGTACCCAACGTCGGACAGTGCTAACATCCACTGTTGAATCTCCATAAACATTCTTCAAACGTTCGTGGATGCGAATTGGGGTCTCGCCTTCAGCATTGAGAAATTATATGACTGTCGTGAATTATTCTAATCCCCATATATAAATTAAAACGTAAATGCAAAGCCTAACAAATAAATTTAATAAAAGGAAAGAAGAATGGTAAAGAACAGTGCTGTCACAATGACTGTACTCGAAATCCCCCTTGTTTTCTACTTCGTCTGCAAATTCCATTAAATTCGTATATTTGGGTTCCTTAGGGTTTGCTGACAAAGAATATGTAAAACGTTACGCAAATAGTCTAGGAATTACCAAGTTATGGCCAAAATAAAATAGTGGGGGTGCCTGACAGCATGAAATCATTTCTGCTCATAAAATTTTTTTTATAACGTGTTTGAAGAAACATTACGTTACGGAAATAGCCTCCCATGTTAACTCCTATTTGATTGGAGCGCAACAAATGAAAGACTAAACACGATTGGTCGGACTATAAATACTATCTTGTGTTGTCAGGGGAAACGTGAGAAAGGGGTACTTTTTTGAAAAGATGTGTAGACATGGTTTGATTGGGTAGAGCTGCGAATATACTCAATTCAGAGCGTCTGTTCATTGCCACATCTTGTAATAAACCTACTAAGAAGCAGTGCGTTGAGCACCAGTGTATATTTTTTATAAAATAAAGCCTGGGACATCGGCAGATCGGAGTTGTGCTATATTCATTGCCAGTCAACGAAACTGTTTATTATTATTTCCATGAATTGTGGTAAGCTTGAAATATTCAATATTTTTAAATGGAAATTGAATGTAAATTGATAAATTATGTCTGTATATATGTGTGGTTCAGTAGCGAACATGATGTAAAGCCTATAGTGCTCCAGCCTGAACAGAAGGTGTCGGAGGAAAGTAAAACTGCATGGAATGGCTAAACAGTACACTGACACCTAGATTATTAACTAGAAAGAAATAATGCTGGAATTGCAGAGGCGTAGTAACCATTAGGGAGGGAAATACTGGTATAAAAAATTTCAGATGAAGCTGACAGTTGGCCTAACGCTCTGAACTCAATGTTTGTGATGTATTGTGCTCAGTGTAGAAATGGAGTATAAATTAGTTCTGACGTAGAAGGTACAACCTTCTTGTTTCAGGGACCGTGGTCTTAAAGTTATTGAGCAGCACCTGGTCAGAGCTTTGCTGAAGCCAGAGGTGGACAGCATACTCCTTGGTCCATATAGCAACCAGTGGGGTGGCTCCAGAACTCATTAAAGTAATCGAGCAGAGGAGTCTTTTACTGCAGTCATCACGCAAGATAAGAGAGTGTGGCCATGGAGCTCAACATTATGTACCCCCATCTTAAAATGACATTATAAACTAAAATTAAGAGGGGAATTTAATTGTTTTAATACCAGGAACTGAGAACATCTCCAATACTAGTTCCAATAGAAACAAACTATTGAAGTCATGATGACAAATACCAACAGAGCTTGAACAAAACAAAACCAGTATTACCTCATATTACCACTACACAACTGACACACATAGGATACCATTAATAATATATGTCACTACAAGAATCATATTAATAAATTCTGTACATATAACTTGTAATTAAAATTGATTGTGATTCCTGGTTCCCTTTGTATTTGAATCAGGACACATATACATTCATGACAGCACTGAATACATATTGTTATTTGAAAAGTTATCAGTGACTCCTTTAAGATATCCTCTTAGAGTGTTATATGTATGTGAGTGTCACAGTGTTGTCAAGTGTGGTGGAATAAATTAAATTGTTTATCTGTCTGTTGTTGTTATGACTTACACTTCATCATACACATACCCTAGACATATAACGTAGTCATCACACTATTCCAGAATAATTCTGACTGAGGTATACATATGTGGCAGTAAGTAAGGTTATCTATAATACACTACTCTTATTAGATATAGATACCTTCACAGCTGATCTCAGTCAGTACAATAAGTCCCCTATAAATATTTATAACATCCCACTTTACCACAATGACATAACGTTGTTTTAACCGAACGTCTTTGGCAGCCATTTTTAAACTGTTACAGTGGTGCCACCTGTTACTGAAACAGGTTGGTAATGCTATACAGTGCAGAAGAGTGTTTGAGGAATCCTACTAAATTTACAAATTGCACACCGATGTAGTATTTACATACATAAAAAATAGGAGGCATTACTTTTTGACCTTCCCTCGCATATATATATATATTTGTCATCGACAAAATGTTTCTTCTGCCTGCTGACATAGATCACTGGAACGAGTTTTGTATTACTCATCTTCTGGGAAACCATGTCCTTTTATGAATTGACACAGTACGCTGTTGCTGTCAGTCTTTTTCATTAGCCCACCCAATGACTGAGGGGGACTAAGGTCTGGTAAAGATTCAACCACGGTGCTCCTCTGAGGTTATAGGCAGCGGGATTGAATGACTTCTGCTCAAAGACTCAAATATGAACCTGGATCAAGGAGTAATATGTGGCTATTCTGTGGCATGGAGCCCACGTTTTCCTATTGTTCATGAGGCGAGTTTGTCTCAGTGTATGTGTATTGGGTGAATGATACATGGTTCAGTACAAGTCAGATATAGCATGATAAGACAAGTATCTACTTGCAGAAAATTTTCAAATAATATAGTACTTGAATAAATCAAATAATATGAGTACATGGGTATGATGCAACCTTTGCCTTCCACATATACATGCCACGTCAGTGATGTGTTTGCTTGTAGGTTATAGTATCCCAGACAAGGACTAACATGGTTATAAAGTCTTGACAAGAACTGGTTAGGTTAGCCCTGACAAGGACTTGGAGGTTATATTGCGGATTTTAATCTTCATCAAGCATACCCTTATAGACAAATGTTAGGTCTGATAGACTCAATGTTTAAAGAAAACCTGAAGTAAAATGATATTATTCATACAAATATATTTAGTAGTTATACATATCATTTAGAATCAATATAAGCTCAGTCTAGGACTGGTTTGTAGTGAAGTATGTCTTCACTGCATTGAGATAGGACAGTATTAGTCTTGGCAGCTACTTTTCTTTCTCAGTCTCTCACTCTGGCGGTAGGTGTTAGTGTGTTTTAAAAGTTCGTTCGTTCGTTCATTTGCCTACTATGTTGCTGTTATACCCTGTTCAACCTGAAAATTGGTTATAATTGGGGTATATTGTGCGTTTAGTTTCTTCGGTGCTAGCCGGTTGTTAGTCCTGAAAAGGACTGGACTGGTCCTGAAAAGGACCGCTAGCTGACTGTCTGGATACCTCTCCGTTGCTTGTCTGTTTATGGTGTCGTGGCGTGTTCATGGTGTTCATATCCTGTCTCTCTATCTGGCTTGTTTGTTTTTGTGTGTTTTTACGCTCCTCGTTTCTGTTTCTTTTGTCTTTCTGCTCTCCTGTACCTGAGAAAGCGCTTAGTTTTCTTCCTTCAGTTCTGTCAGCCTCTTTACATCTGCTTCTATCTGTTGTTGAATGCTTTTCATGTCTTTCATCATTTCTCTGACGTTCTGCAGATATATTACGTCTTCACCGCTGTCCTTGTCGTCTTCGGGAACCTGCTTGCTTCTGTTTTCGACCTGTAGTTTTATTTTCATTTCTTTGACTTCAGCGGTCAGCTTGTGTAACTGTCGTCTATCGATCGTGCGCTGTTTTTCTGCAACATTCGCAGCCACTCTGTGTTTTGCCTCTTTGAAAGGTATGTTTTTGGACACGTCCTCCTTCAAAATGCTCTTTGTTTCCTGGAACATCGGGCAGCCTCGGTATCTTGCCCCATGGTTTCCGAGGCAGTTTGCACAGGTGCGGTTTGGATTTATGACCTTGTAATTTTGATCCTCCTTCGCCTTGGGACAGTCGCGATATGGGTGGCTACCCGCACAATACCGGCAAACTGCATCTCTCCTGCACGTTTTCTTTGTGTGTGAAAACTGCTGGCAATTAGAGCACTGCATGACCGGAGGGATATATGCCTCTGTCCTTTTTGAAGTAGTTTCGAGCGTCAGTCTCTCAGGTCTTGTCGACCCTTCAATGGTTATTACAATCAGGTTTGTGTCTTTGTTGTCCCATGTTTTTAGCCTTTCGACCTGCGTGAATTTGACGTCTGCGTTTTCGGTCCGTAGTTTGTTGTGAACCTCGTTAGCGGGCCATCTGGTGTCCACCCCTCTTACGACAAACGTCTTTGTGGTCTTGTGTTTTTCCACCACCACTTTTATCTGGTGGGGCAACTGCACTTCTTTTGGACCGGCCTCCAGTTCTGTCATCAGCGAAGTGGTTGTAGTTTTGTTAAGGGAAAGCACGACTCCCTTTTCGTGCTTTCTTACTTTAGAGATGCCTCTTCTGCCAGTTATTGATTCGAGGATGCAGATCACTTTGTCATCTGGTAGGGCCCTGAGTGAGGCCTCGCCTCCCGACATCTGCATGATCTTAACGATCCTTTCTATCGCATCTGTGTCGCCTTGTTCGCTGGCCTTTGTTCCCTCTTTCCTTCTCTGGTCCCGGTCAGTACTAGAATCAAGTTTTGGTTGTGATTTTGTTGTCTTCGGATTTTGGAGTAGCTTCTCTGGGGTAGTCACAGCTGTCAACTCGGCATCGTGTGGTGGTGTCATCGGTGTTTGGTGCAGCTTCTCTGTGGTAGACAGGGTTTCTGCTGCCGATTCGGGTTCGTGTTGTGGTGGCCGCAGGGTTATAAGCTTCTGTCTTCTTATTTCTCTTCTCTCCCTACTTTCCAGCATCTGTTGTATTAGTTCTAACGCTCTCCTCCTGTCTTCAGGTTCTGGCATCTGTTTTATCTGTTCTAACGCTCCCTTCATGTGCTCATATTCTTCATCGTCAAGGTCAGAGACGTTTGCATCTGCCCTCTCCTCTGCCTCGCAAGGAGTCGGGCCACTCAGGCTCTCAGTCGGGTTGGTCCACGTCGCAGCTACCTCCGTCGTGTCAAGAGTTGGAGAAGGACCGGTCCCGGCACGAGTACTTGAGGCAGTCTTGCTCTCTGGCAGTCTGTCTTTGTTTTTTGTGGTTTTGTTATTCCCCTGGCTGTTCAGCGTTGGTGGGCTGGTGTAGACCTTCCTCTTTTTGGCATGTGGTTTGTTTCGGACCATTTTGATGAAAATGTGATCTTGTCTCGAATAGTGGCGTCCTGGGTTGTGTACAGACGTGTGTTTAAAACCTAGCGCTGCTTCTTGTAGTGCGAGCGCGGGCGTATCGGAGAGCTTACACGGTGTAGTACATTTTTGTCCTCAAGAATCCATCCTTCTGAGTGACTATGTGCATGTATCCTACCGATTTTTTCTCCACACCACTAAACACTTCTATCTGTCACTTTCTTTTACACCTACTTTTATTTTATGATTGGGAGCTTCCATTTCAAATGATTTTAATCAAAATCAGTAAAGGCATGTATTTATTATACCAGCAGAATGGACAAAAGGATATCTTGTTAAGTTACCTAAGAAAGTAAATTTACAAGAGTGCACAAATTATAGAGGAATAATGTTACTATCAGTGCCAGGAAAAGTATTAACCAAGATTATCCTTGAGAGACTAAAAGAGTCCATAGACAAGAAACTGAGAGATGAACAAGCAGGTTTTTGACAAAACAGATCATGTACAGACCAGATAGCCACTGAGAATAATAGTTGAACAAAGTCTGGAATGGAATTCACCACTATAAATCGGATTTGTGGACTACGAAAAGGCATTTGACAGTGTAGACAGAGAATCACTTTGAAATTGATGAGGCATTATGGAGTTCCCTTGAAGATCATTAATTAAATAAAGAAAACATATGAAGACATGACATGCATAGTTCTTCACGAAGGACAGCTTACAGAACCGTTTGGGATAAGAACATGAGTGCGACAGAGATGCCTCTTGTCTCCATTTATTTTCTTACTAGCAATAGACTAGGTAATGAGATCATCGACAACACACAACAGAAATAGAATCCAGTGGACTCTGACTAAGCAGTTGGATGATCTGGATTTTGCTGATGACTTGGCTCTTCTGTCCCATAATCGTAATCAGATGCAGGGCAAATTGAAAACACTCAATGAGAGGTCACAGCAATTGGGTCTGAAAATACACCGGGAAAAGACAAAAAAAAAAAGAGAATAAATGCAGGTAATGATAACAGGGTTGAACTTTGTTATGAGTAAAGTTCATAACACGTATGTCGATATCAATACAGTTCGACACATAGTTTTATTTGTTGATGACCGGTGACCCTGGGTTACAGGAAGTTACGTCATCTCTTTTGGGTCGAGTTGCAGACGCCTACAGTTGCCGTCTTCTATGTTCAGCGATCCATCGCTAAGGGCATTCGCTGTGTCTTTTCAAGGCAGTGGACGCATGTGTTCTAGGCTCCAGAGTATTATAATATTTCGTGATCATATTCCTATGTATTCCATCGCTGGATCATCCATACGCCTCCGTGCGATGATGCCAGTATTTCTGTAAGAGGAATTATGCTTTACATGACGAACGTGAGTGTTTGAATTATAATTTTTTTTTTTTTTTTTTTTTTTTTTTTTTTTTTTTCTTAACCAGCGGCACTTGGGTTTTCAGCCCTTCGGCCCAATGACATGTCATTGCGAGGCTGGGGAACCTGAGGACTTTCCTTCCAACCCGGTCAGGAGCTTCGCTCCTTCCCATCCACAGAGGGTTTATCACAGGAGCCGTTCAGGTTATTCAGTCAAATTTCCGGCCGTAAACATTTCTTCAAACGCCGCCACCCGGGTTTGAACCATGAACACCTGGTCGCCAGTACAACGCCGAAGCCATTACACCAGCGCGGCTCCCTTGAATTATAATAAACTGTATAACAATGTCCTCGACATTGTTCCAGTTGCAGACTGTACAGCGACACTAGAGTCTGTCTAGTTGACGCCATAATCTATTCTGCATATAAAAACATATCTCTATGGAGCCACGTAGTGTGAAATAAATATTGTTGAAATTGTCCAGGCTGCATTACTATTAATATGGAGATGTGTAGTTGTTTTACTGTGTGCGTGGTCTGCTAGACATCCCCTGTGTGACTTTGGCCAGAGTAACATCTAAGTTTACTCCAACTATATTATCACATAAAAAGACCCGCAACAGCTATAAAATGGAGGCCAAGCTAAAGGATCTTTGATCAATACAGCTATAAATGGGATTCTAATATCTTACAAAAGTCAAGAAATATATTTCAAGTCGTTGGACTTTGTTTCGTGAAAGATTTACAAATTTTCAAAATGGCGGTTCCAGACGTCTGTTGATTTGTACGTGGTTGAATGAACTTGAATTGCTGCCCTATTTTCAATTACATATGACAGAAGGTAAACATATTCAAGGAAGACGATTTTCCTAGCAAGTTTGCAGTGAAATATTCATGTTATATGTCAAATGATGGCAAGAACAGCTATGCTTTGGACCCCTGAAGGAAAACGAAAGAGAGGCTGACCAAAAACAACCTGGCGGAGGACTGTGGAGGCTGAGATGCAAATAATGTACCAGAGTTGGGGCACTATACGAAGGATGGCCACCGACCGAGCAAAATGGAATCATTTTGTTGTTGCCCTACAAGACGCCACTAGGCGTGATGGCCTCTGACTGCTTTGACGGTCGGCGGCTACGGATCAAAGAAGAAGAAGATGGCATCTTATCAAGAAGTCGAAGGACCGAATGGCAGTCCAGTTCGAGTGAGCTGTTGTTGAACGCCTAAACCTAACCTGGACGACAAGGAGCTTCGAGTACTTTTCCTTGCGAAGGAGGCAATATTACCAGGAGGAATTTTTTTCTGGCAGAACAGATAAGTACATTTAAGGTTACGTACAGCATGGGATGCTGAGAAGCTTGTTTGCCAGGGTTCTTTTTTACATGTTAGATGTATTTCTCTGAATAGTGGGAGGATGGTGTTACTTGTGAATTTTTTCTCAATACCTCATCATGTATGGTCGAGAAAATTCATAAGCGTTCTGTAGGGTTTGGTTTATGATCTTCTCAAATAGCGGGGCTGGCATTACAAAGCTGTGAGTTATCTGCTGCTATTGAGATTACCATTACCACTGTTTGTTAGTTGTGCAGTACTGTTAATTAGCAAGTTGGTTTTTGTGTTTAAGTTGATTGTAATTTTTTATTCAGTTGTTCTACATTACTGTTTGTGATATTGTCGCTCAAACCTATATATATATATATATATATATATATATATATATATATATATATATATATATATATATATATATATATATATATATATATATATATATATATATATATATATATATATATATATATATATATATATATATATGTGCCCAATGGGCTGATCACCCGTTGGCTTGTCACACCGATTACGGAAACAACGGCAGATGGATCTATTTGTTGTTGCCCTAAAGACGCCGCTAGGCGTGATGGGAAACTACAACAGAGAAAATCAATCTGCTGTTGCCCTTAAGACGCCACAAGGCGTGATGGCCTCTGACTGCTTGGTCGGTCTTTGGCTTAGGACGGAAGAAGAAGAATATATATATATATATATATATATATATATATATATATATATATATATATATATAGAGAGAGAGAGAGAGAGAGAGAGAGAGAGAGAGAGAGAGAGAGAGACATTACTTATAAGAGGCATTTGTTGGATTACTCCAACTGGGTGCTTTACGAGCCAGAACCATTGCATAACCCCTTCACAAAAGGCGACGGACCAGATAATAAGTTAACAAATTTGCTCAGCCCTTAAGCAGCGTTTGTTCTTGACTTCTGGGAATATTTTGTGAAGGCTCCCCTAAGGTAGAAACGCCATTCATCTTCTATTGTCAAGAGTAACCTTGTGCGAAGATAGATACCTTGGACGACCTACTTTTAGATACGCTTGCGTTGTGACCATTAGGCCGCTTACACACGAGGAAAGAGTACGGATTTACAGACAGTCTCGCTCGGCTGAGCAGCCTGTAAATCCCTTACTCCTTCATTCGTCACGCGTGAGAAACGCGCGTCAAGAAACGCTCGTGTGTAAGCGGCCTTAGTGGACCACTACTGCAAGTAAGGGGAGGCAATCCCGTGACAGTTAGAAGCGCTTTCTTCTCGCAGTACAGTTACCGGATTCCGAGATCGAAACCTAGCAGCGTCATGCACCATGAAATCCAGTGGTAAATGGGTACCTGTCTTTTCTTTTGTGTTATGACAGCAAAGGCAGCAAGGAAGGAACTGCTCACTACCACCTAATAAAAAAGCTAGACGTAGTATGGTGAAGTCTCTAACACTTTATTACCCTACGGCAATTTATTTTATGGGGTTAGCTTGACCTTTGTTATTAGATGCCATAAGTATTGGTAATATTGGTCTATACCTTATATACCACAACCACATATTTTAGCCTCTAAACTTTCTGAACTTAATCGTTGTCTATACTTCTCTACCACATTACATATTTATTACTTTCAGTTTACATTTAGCCTGCCTGTCCTGGGTTATTTGTTCAAGGCGTTTTCATGTCGGTCCTACCCATTGTGTGTGGGTGTGTGTGTGTGTGTGTGTATATGTGTCTTGTACCTTTCTCAATGTGTTTTAGGTTCTCCTTCCAGATCTAATACCTGTGGGTTTTCAGAACAAGGACTGCCTTGTCATGTGTAGATAGAACTTGTGTAGCAGGTTGTGCTACTGGACGGAACTAGTTAAGAAAATATTTAGATAAAATTAAATAAAGTGATAACATGTCTGCCTACTTTTTCTTACACGGAGATTTTAGCACAGGAACTGCCTTATATTGCTATCAGCAGATTGTCTTAATGTGTGTCCTGTCTCACGTCATGTCTTCTCACCGCAAACGAGGAAGTGACTTTGGCTATCCCAGAAACCCACAGTCTCAGCTTTCAGTTTACTCCTTAAAATTGGAAGTGTCAGACATGGGCAACAGTATCGAGTCATCCTGACCCAGTAGACAAGCCAGCTCCATCACTTAAAAACTAAGTCCAGTCACTAAGTTAAGTGTACTAGAAGTGTAGTTCAACATCAGGGTAATAGTACTATAGGAGTGATGGGTTATAGACTTGGTGTTCACTTCTCAACCTGATATCTAGATTCACAGTATGTTAATACAAACCAGTTTTAAGCTTTCGAAAAAAAAAAAAATATGACAGTGTTTCATGTGTTATAATTTATATTCTGTTTTCTAAGGGAACACATCAGTAATTTGTTAGTTAGGAGAGTTGTTGAGCTGGATACTTAAAATATATCAGCAGAACTTTCCCATATCTTCTTTCACCGAGAGAGTCTTACCTTCTATTTTTTCTCCAAATTACTGTTTTTTTAATTCAACCTATTGAACTTTTCTTCACCTCCACAGTTAGGTCAAACGCGGTATCTTTCTGAGGCAAAAAAAATAAAGACTTACCTCAAAAATGTGTTTACCAACTTAATTTATGCGGTAGTATATGCCGGGCAAAAATACATTATTGCAGGGGTACTGAATTTGCATCAAGAGATCAATTCTCTTATAAATATTATTTTTCCAAAACTACAATCCAGTGTACATTTAGAAACGTTTAACAAAAATACTTAGAGCAAAGTTATAAAAGGACCAAACATTTTTTTTAAAATTTCTTGCTTATACAAGGAAATTATTTATGCTATATACTACTAAATAAATATATTTAAATACTGTAAAAACGAAAAATACAATATTAAAAATTGTAATTACGTTTAACAAATTATTTGTTTCCCTTGGAATAAAAAATTATTTCCCTTGGAAATAAACTTTAATCTACTTGTGCGTTGCGGGGACAAACATTGCGATGTGAAACTCTGCTGGAGTAAATACGTTGAAAATTAATTTAATGTCAGTGAAGCGATATGTTTGTTGCAGCACGTGTATTAAAAAGAATGCGTTAAATATCACTCATTTTAAACTGGAGTAACTTATTCTAATAAAAAGCAGTAGTTAAAATGTATGTACGTTTGTGAGGTGTAACCTTGTAGAATTTTTCTTATGTTGTTACTAGCGAAACAGATAATGTTATCTTCTTTAAACAAACACAATAATTCAGTGCTATTAAAAGTAAAAATAAAAAGTCGAAACGAAATGAATTCTTACTGGTGCAACATCTTTTACTACAGCTTCTATACGAGCTAAGATCGGTACTACAAGCACTAACTATTGGTAAGTTTTGTAGAATCATATTCAAG
Source organism: Oreohelix idahoensis (assembly GCA_024509875.1). NCBI lineage: Eukaryota > Metazoa > Mollusca > Gastropoda > Stylommatophora > Oreohelicidae > Oreohelix > Oreohelix idahoensis. The sequence continues at coordinate 227,815 of JAMPIV010011551.1, forward strand.
AGCTTTGACGACGAGAAATACATAACTGAAGAGATACAAAAAACACAGTGGCTGATTAGAATTTCAAATCTAGAGACTACTAAAAGTCAAGCTAACGAGCATCGTCGCCATCAATCAAGTATTATATATTCATATTTTTGTGGTTTACAATTTTTACAGAACTGAGTAATCTCCCCATACCTAAACCTTCTCATTCGCTTTTTACGAGTTGACGGTAGGTCACAGTGTTACTATTTTTTGTTCCCCCTCGGGTCCCGAACATTTACTAGAATGGAACTTAGCTCTTTACATTGGATTTGTGAACTATAAAAAGGAATTTGGCAATGTAAATAAAGAATCACATGGAAATTAATGAGGCATTATGGAGTTCCACTGAAGATCATTAACGTAACAAAGAAAACGTATGAAGAAGTGAGATACAGATTTATCCAGACAGGACATCTTAAGGACAACTTGTATAAGCGTTTAGGATAAGAACTAGACGTGAAACGGATGCCTCTTGGCACTATTTCACATCACATTGGCTATACGTTGGGGTACGAATACATTGAGTAACAAAGGGAAACAATATTGAGATGGTCTCACAGACACCATTATGGGAGATAAAGACAAAAACTCGACAAGTATTTCCATTAGTTAAAAAGTATAAAATTGAGCTCTTTCTTATTTAACACTTGTATTAGATGCTGGTAAGCACACAGGCGCTGAAGTCACCGTCTCTTCTCACTACACCACACAACCTGAGATCACAGACCGTTGATGATTTTGCGCCACCAACGTTCAATTAATGCAACATAGGATAGATTAATTATACATGCATATACAACATTGCATATAACTCAGGGCAAGATTTGTTTAAAATTATTACCAAGGGACACAATTTATTTTGAATAGGAAAATTACATTTATTCCATAAGTCACATTTACTTTCTAATTTTTCAATTGTATTTGTTTTATTAGTTAAAGAAAACTAAGTTTTTGGTTGATGCACAATGTTTTGCATATGTTTACAAATTAAATACAAAAGTTATGTACATAATCATACATAATATAAAATTATACAACAAACATTTGTGCTATGTAGTGAATATTTATTGTCTTATGTTTTATCGGGGTGTTAGCTGTCACATAATTCGCCACTCTCCTTTTCGTATTTTCTCTCTCTCCACTATTATATAATTGTTTCTAAATTTCGGAGCACAGACATCCGTGCCCGAGTCATTGCTTACACTATCTTCCTGTATTTCGTTGAATGTTTGTTTGCCTGCCCATCCTCGCTGAGAGTTGATACAGGAAAGACCATATTGGCCGTCAGTCATTATCGTGTAGTGACACGCGGTGTTTGTGTTTGCACAGGGAGTGCCGGACAACTATCCATATGGTAACATATTAAAGACACACCTGAAGACGACGGAAATGATGTAAGAGATTACTTTGAGAAATTTCGAAGTTGTAAGTGGGCAGCATGGCCGATAATCGACGAAACAACACTACCTTATATGGAAAATGACGTTTGAATTTCATATAATATGTGTTATGCAGTAAATCTCCAAGAGAAAATTGGAAGAACCCTTACCATAACACGCACATTTTAATGCCATTGGAAAAAAATTCAAAAATTATGATTGGAACCTTGTCCAATAGTAACAACAAAAGCGCATGGGCCGAAAGTTGAATATAATCTGAAACTTTCTAGGTTCAGAGCGCTGTAAAATTCAACTCGGCAAGAAGACAGCCAGACAAGCCAGAGTAAGGAATAAGATAAGAATTTCACGTTTAATGATCGGAAAATGTGTATGAGCATTTTCTGGACTTGGATCCAAGGAAAACTTTCATTTCATTAATATAAGAAAGCCTGGAACCATAGAAACCTGAACACTAAGTCATAGTGGGATTCTATTGTAAAGTAACACGCCAAAAAACGTATAAGACATGTTAAACAAGTTGGCTTAACTAATTTTCTGAGCCAGAAGCAGGTCTATATTCCCAAAAGAAATTTACGGATAAGTTGTACATTGTATAATTCTATATTTTGCATTTATTAACACGTGAAAATTGCGAGTGGATGTCCAAGTCGTACGAGGCTGGCAACCTCACCATATAGAATGATGGTTTCACTAACCCCCACTGCAAGAGCTGGTGACTGCTTTATGCGGGTTTCTTATAGAGAACCAAAAGTAGAGGTAATCCCAAGTTTCAGATGGAGCAGGGAGTCGATGATGATAGAACTTACATACATATTACACTATTCACCTTTTCAAACAGTGCTAATGTAAAGATATATCATACAAATGTAATGAATGTTTTCTTCTCAATGGGATTAATATTAATGCTGCTCATAGAGGGTAAATTATGAGATAGGTAGGATGCTGGAATGAAAAGTGAGGCACATGATTTTGTGTCACAAACCCAATACCCAGGAGTACATTTGTTCTCTCTAATTTCATGATACTAGTCGGTGTTTAACAAGTATGTGGTAAAAGTGGTCTGCAGTCAACACCAGACACCATCATCAGACGGGTCTTGACGACGCTGGACCAACTTCGTGATTACTCCTTGATACTACTTGGAACGTGTCACAACCCTCAGTCGTGACCAGGGACGAGAGTCAACCAGTCCATAACCTGCAAATAAGCAAACATTGGCTGGAACAGAAACTATCCGATCTCTTACTGGCAGCTAAGTACACACTTAAAATCTGCAAAGTGAGCTTTCCCAATTCTAAAATTCCCTCAATAACCATAACATTCCATGTGATGATTTTTAAAATAATTATTAGTTTATTTTAACATTGTTAAACATAATTGGTTATTAAATTTGTTATTTGTGTATATACTAATTTATAGTTGATTTAATGATTTTGATTGTAATGAACCCATATATCTCAGTCATTTTAAAAATACACTTGAACAGAGCTATGGAATTAATATTTCACCGAATTAAATCAGTTAGTGCTTGAACATGCCACATTTCTTCACATAATTTGGCAGGTAGATAATAAGGCGTGTTTCACTTGCAAACTTAAACATAAAAATGAAGGAGAATAGTACTAAATAAAATAAAGTAATAATTTCCCTCAAAAAAGTAGAGCGCTTCTTCTAACAACAAAACTATTTTTGCAGAATAAAATATAAATCAGTCAATCAATACCCTTTAGCTCTCCGAGGAGCATAGGCCTTCAACAAACACATGCCAAGTCTTTCTGTACTGTGCCATCCGCTCAAGTTCGTTCCATGTTTTCCTCATCATTTTCACCTCTGTATCCAGTTCTCTTCTCCATGTGTTTTTGGCCTCTGCCTCTCTTTCGATGTGGATTCCATAACAAGGACTGCCTTGTAATGCTATCAACGGGTTTCCTCAATGTGTGTCTTATCCATCTCCAGCGTCTTCTTCTCAGCTCTTGTTCCACTGGCACTTGTCTGGTTCTTGTCATCAATTCCACATTTGTGACTTTGTCATACCATCTCAGTCCTTCTATTCTACGCAAGCACCCGTTTATAAAAGTCTGTAGCTTTTTGGTTGTTGTTTTTGTTGCTCTCCATGTCTCAGAGCCATACAATAGGACCGACTTCACATTTGAGTTGACGATTCTTATTTTCGTGTTGGATTTGATTTCTCGTGACCTCCATAGGTTTCCTAATGCAATGAAAGCGCCTCTTGCTTTTTGTATTCTTATTTTGATGTCATTGTCTGTCCCTCCAACTTTGTCTACATTACTACCAAGATATGTGTACGATTCTACATCCTTTGGCGGTGTTTCTCCAAGTTCAATCTTGTTATCATTTCTTGCATTTATTCTCATAATCTTTGTCATTTCCCTGTGTATTTTCAGGCCCATTTGTTGTGACTTCTCATCGAGAATTTTCCTTTTCTCTTGCATCTGATTATGGTTATGGGACAGAAGAGCCAAGTCATCTGCAAAATCCAGATCATCAAGCTGTTTAGTCAGATTCCACTGGATTCCATTTCTGTTGTGTGATGTCGATGATTTCATAACCCAATCTATTGCTAATAAGAACATAAATGGACACAAGAGTCATCCCTGTCTCACTCCCGTTCTTGTCCTAAACGGATTTGTAAGTTGTCCTTCATGAAGAACTCTGCATGTCATGTCTTCATAGGTCTTCCTTATTAAGTTAATGATCTTCATGGGAACTCCATAATGCCTCATCAGTTTCCAAAGTGATTCTCTGTCTACATTGTCAAATGCATTTTCGTAGTCCTCGAATCCGATGTAAAGCGGCGAATCCCATTCCAGACTTTGTTCAACTATAATTTTTTTTTTAATACCCCTGTTGGGGCGTAAAGTGAAGTCTATTGATTTTATTGTGTAAAATATGTTTGATCTCGGCCTTGGCTTAGACACTTTCATCTTAGCCAAAAGGCCGAGTTCAACTATTATTCTCAGTGTGGCTATCTGGTCTGTACAGGAAATATTAAGCATGAGCTTTTTTTTTTTTTTTGCCTTCTTCTGGCGAGGCGCATTCCTTTCAATATGTGGTTACATCAGACCGCATTTAACCCGATCAGCGTTGATAGATTCTAAGTCCTGAAAAAACCCAACAGTACTTAACTGCTAATGTTGTTGTTTTTTTTAAACAGGTGATGGGTGGAGAGCGGGCACTTAACAGCTGACCGTTATTGCCTCTTCTCGTTCCATCTTGGTCTACCCTGTTCAACCTGAAAATTGGTTATAATTGGGGTATTTAGTGTCATTTTATTTACTAATTGTGTATTAAGTTTAAATAACTATTGTCTTTTGCAGTTGCTGGTTTTAATTTATATTAGTATTTGTCATTTTATTTTCAGTTTTTGTATTGTATATATACTGAGCGACTTTAATTACGCATCACTATATCAATCACTTACCAAGATATCTGAGAATAAAATAATGGTAACATGTTTGATATCACTGGAAACAGTATCCATTAACCGACCGACTCCCGCAATCCGCGTAGCAGTGCGTGCTGTGTTAAAAAAACTACAGTCACAAATGTAAGGTAGGGGTCAAATTTAAAAGTCACAAATGTCGTTGTTGTCATTGTAACGCGCACAGTAGCGCGTTTGGCCACCGTTGGCATCAAGGCAAGCTTGGCAGCGTCTCCGCATGGAGTTAACCAGTGTGCGAAGAAAATCCTAAGGGAGTCGATCCCATACTTCGGTTATATCGCGTCGCAAATGATCCAGGGTTTGCGGTCGTCTGTGCCGGTAGAGTTGGCGTCCAATCTCGTCCCAGACGTGTTCAACGGGTGCCATATCTGGGGACAATGAAGGCCATGGTATGCCAGCGATGTTATTGGCCTGAAGGAACGCTGTGGTGGCCCTAGCTGTATGTGGTCGTGCGTTATCATGCTGGTACAGCTGGAGCTCGGGATGATACTGAAAGAGGGGCACAACGTGGTCATGAAAGCACATCCCTATAGGTGGCAGCATTTACAGCATGGTTAAAGATGTGGAGACGGGTTCGGTGATTGTAACTGAATGTGCCCCATACCATGACGCTTCCTCCTCCCCATCGGTGGGCTTCCAAAATGCAACAGTTGGCTTGCCTCTCACCACTTCGTCGCCACACCCTTAGTCGCCCGTCAGCATGCGACAGACAAAAACGACTTTCGTCTGAAAAGACGACATTTTGTCACTGACGTCTCGTCTATCGTTGGTGCCTCTCTGCCCACTGTATCGTTGCCGTCGGTGTCGTAAGGTGAGGATTGGGCCGGCAAGAGGACGTCTGGCGTTGAGTCCTGCCGCCTGCAGTCGACGTCGCACGGTGTGCTCTGATATGGTTACACATCTCCCAACAACATCTCTTGCTGTTACAGCTGCCGCCAAAAACTGATTCCGCAAATGAAGCTGCCGTATATATGCGTCCTGTTGAGGTGTCGTAACTCTGGGTTGACCTTGACGGGGTCGATCTGCAATGGATCCAGTGGCCATTAAACGTTGTTGCAGTCGGACGATGGTGGACTTGTTGCAATTCAAGTGTCTGGATGCTTCTCTGGTGACCTGTTATCATTCCTATCGCTCTTTCTCTCTCTGCAGCGCTCAGTCTAGGCATGGTTTGACGACGCGTTTGTGGTTGTGGACTAAAATATTGACTGTTTTCCAGTCCGTAGTGCTCTAGGCTGAGCTCTGGGTGAAAAGAAATTAATGTTTTCCGTGCAGAATTTTTACCAGGCACCTAAATCATGTTTTACGTGTTTCACGTGCTACTCTTGTCTCCAGCTTTGCTGGCACAAAATGACTATGCTGGCCTCTAGGCGGTGACCTTGTGAATCTGTGTACTAATTTCGGGAACAATTGCATGACCATAAGATACTTTACCAGGCACTCGTATCGTGATGCGTAATTAAAGTCGCTCAGTATAGATAACTATTGTCCTTTGCACTTGGTTTTAATTTGTATTAGTGTTTTTTTTTTAAATCTCTTTGCTTTCCGTGTCCTGTAAGTAGTTAATGGGTTTGCTAATTTTTGCTGGTTTTATTTTTAAAAAAATGATTTGTTAGTTGTTGTTGCTTAATTTCTATTTGGTTGAATGTCTTTTCTGAAGTACTAACCTTATATGTTTTCCTTTGTTTTATGTATATATCTTTTAAGTCTTGATTGGGCATCTCCTGGGTAATCTATACTTAAAACCTTATCATCAGTCATTTCTATATTGTGACTTCTATAGTAAGTTTTTAATTCTAGCCTTTGTTGTTCGTACTTTTTACAGTGGAACAGGTCGTGGTGTATGTCATTCTCTTCCTGACATTCATGGCATTGTGGTTCCTCTATCATAAAGTATGCTGCACCGAGACGGAGACGCCACAGTTTTCTGTTCGATGGTGTCTTTAATTCTTCTCTGACCTGGCACGTCCTTGTTGGTTCTTTCAGCAGTATGAACGCGTGTCTGCCTTTTCTTCTGTTCTTCCATGTTGTCTTCCATTCCTCGTTTATAGTTAGCTTCACTTGGCTCTTGATCTCGGACCTTCTCAGTCCTGCTCTTATATTGTTTTTACTTATTCTTCCATTCTTGGCGTTCTGGTCTGCCAACTAGTTACCAGCTATAGCTATGTGTGCTGGAACCCACACTAGCCTCACACTACATCCTCTGTTCCCTAGTGATGTATTAATTGCTAGAATTTCTTCCTTTATGTCTGGCCGGCTACATTTACCTGGGTGTTATAGTGCTTGTAGTGATGACAGTGAGTCTGTAAATATCGTAACAGCTTTTGGTGGGTTATCTTGGATTATTTCTAAGCTTTTTAGAATTGCTACCATCTCTGCGGTAAAAATCGAAGCCCCTTCTGTTACACTGTAGCTCTTTTTAATTCCCCACTGTGGTATTACAACTCCTGCACCTAGTTGCCCACTATCACCCTTGGATCCATCAGTGTAGACAGCCAGACTTTGTTTTGTTAGTAGATCTATGAACTTTCTACATATCATTTTGGCTTCCTTATCTTCTATGTTTTGTTTGATCTTTTCAATAAGTGAGTAGTCTATGATTGGTGTTTTTAGTTCCCAGGGTGGTATTTTTCTTCTATATTTATTACTATTGACAATTGTGTTTGACAGTTCTTTGAACTGCGTTAGATCTTCTATAGTTCTCCACCTTGTTGGATATCTATCTTTATTTAAGGGGACGTCCCATACACTTGGTTGGTTTTTGACAAATGCTTTATGTGCTGGGTGGGTCACTTCTTGTGCTACTTTACTCCAATAATTTAATCTTAGTTCTTTCCGTCTTAGACCAAGGGGCGGTATGCCAAGAGCTACTTCCAGTGCTTCTACTGGTGTCGATATAAATGCATCTGTCATTATTCTCATGGCTGCATTTTGAATTTTGTCTAGTTTTGCTTTGTTAGAAGCTGCAGCTGAGTCATAGACTATGCTGGCATAATCCAGTTTCCCCCTGATGAAAGACTTGTGGAACATAAGCATTATTTTATTGCTGGCTCCCCATCCATTGCCTTTTACAATCCTTAGTATATTTAGGGGTCCCCTACAGCTTTCTACTAAATTGTCTATATGTTTATTATAATTTAGTTGTTTATCTAGAGTTATGCCCAGAAATCTTGTTGTTGAGGAGGTACGTATTTTCTGTCCTTTAATGGTTATATTGATTTTGTTATTTTTTTTTTAAATTTCCTTTGCTGAATATCATACCTACAGTTTTATTTACATTAATTTGGAAGCCCCAATTTTTCATCCACTCTGAAATTTCGTCTGTTTGTTTTTGAAGTTTTTGGTAGACATGTTCCAAGTTTTTTCCAGATCGCCAAATGGCACTTTCATCTGCATATTGTGATACTGCATTCTTTATGTCGTTAAATTCATCTACTAAGTCATTTACAGCTGTAGTGAAAATTGAAGGTGAAATCACTGATCCCTGAGGAATTCCATTCTGCTGTTTATATATTTCTGACCTATCATTGTTCACCTGTACAGCAAAATACCTGTCCTGTAAAATGTTTTCTGGATACCAATAGGTTTTACCAGTAATACCAATCTTTTTCATTTTTTAAAGAGCTCCATCTCTCGAGCATTCATCATATGCATTGCGACACCTAGAATGACTGCCACAGTTTTCTCTTTCCTCTTGAACCCTAGCTTTACATCATGTTCTAATCTTACAAGCTGGTCTACTGTACTTCTGTCTGCTCTAAACCCTGACTGGTTTGGGCTATATAACTGATTTTTTCCTGGGTAGAATTTAACTCTTTTGTTAACAACAGTTTCCAGTATTTTACCAAGTTGTGATGTTAAGGAGATAGGCCCATATGAACTAACATCATGGGCTTCCTTATTGGGTTTTAGGATGGGTACTATCATAGCTACTTTCCATGCTTTTGGTATCTTTCCTAAGCTCCTGATTTTGTTATAGAGGGAAGTTATTTTGTTTATAGTTTTTCGGTACTTTCTTAAGGATTTCATAACTAAGTATATCATGCCCTGAGGCAGTGTTAGATTTCTCTTTTATTGCACTAGTTACTTCTTCCTCTGTTATATCAGCATCTAAATAAATTGTTTCCTCTATCTGGACTGGTAGTTCTTTTGAAAACTGTATCCTAAGTCTTTCTCTTCTCTCATTTTCTTCCTGTCCAAGACTACTTTTTGCACTGACTTTATAGAAATACTCAGCAAGGGCATTAGCTTTTTCTTTATCTGTTTCTGCTCTCTTTGGTAGTTTGATTGTTGGCATTATTGTTTTCTTATTGTTCCCTTTGATTGCCTTAAGTTTTTCCATACTTCTTTAATTTGAGTGCTAGGTTTAAGTGACTGACAAAACTTCTTCCAGTTAGTTTCTTTGGCTTTAAATATTATTCTGTTAGATTCATTCCTAATATGTTTATACTCATCATAGTTTTCTTCTGTTCTGTTATTTCCATATTTTTGTAAGGCCCTTTTTCTTCTCTCATGAATTTCTGCACAGCTTTTATTCCACCAGGCAACTGGTTCTTTATTCCACTGAGTTTTTCTTTTCTTGTTAATGTTATTTTTTGGTTTTAGGTGCTGTGGCATATTTTTATTTGGTATATATTTTATTGTTATTTTCAGAATTTCATTGGTCAGTGTTTCTGCCCACAAGTCAGTATCACCTGTTTCCATGTATTTTTATTCCATCACCTCCAGGTCTGATTGGAAGGCTTCCCAGTTTGCTTTAATATAGTTGAAAGTCGGTTTCTCTGGTTCTGGGTTTGGAATGCATGGTTATTACAATAGGCAGATGATCTGAGTTTGTGTCTTGTAACACTTCCCAATTTACATTCGCTAGGTTGTTAGTTGCTATACTTATGTCTATTGCTGAGTCCGCCCTGTTAGCTTGTGGATTAATTCTAGTTGCAGTTCCATCATTTAGTATTAGCAGGTCATTGTTTTCTATGAAGTCAAGTAGCCGCTTTCCTGCATTGTCTGCATGTTGTCCACCCCAAGCATAGTGATGGGAATTAAAATCGCCTACTATGACTGTTTTGGGGCCTGATCTGGTGCTTATGGCTAGTATTTCTTCATCTTTAATTATGCCATTTTTCGCGTATACATTTAGGATTGTTAGATTGTTTGGTTCTGCTGCTATAGTTACCTGGATACCTCCTATGTTGGTTGTATCAAATAGTTCCCAGTCTATAATTTTTAATGTTTCGTTAACTAAGACTGCGACACCCCCTCCTCTACTTCTTTCCTATCGTGCCTAAGTATCTTAAAGCCCTTACAACTATATCTACTATTTGGGTTTAAATGTGTCTCTTGAAGAGCATATATAGCGGTTGTTCCTCCTGTCTCTGCTAGTAGGGGTGCAAAATTCTTTTTGATACCCCTACAATTCCACTGTATAATTCTATATCCTTTGTTATTGAATTTAAAAGTTAACTAGTATCCCTTTTGTTTTGTGTTAGAACTATTAGTTTGCTCTTAGTTTGAATTGTCTCTATCAGTTGCTTGAGGCATAAAGCCTACTCTTTGTGGTGATTCTTTTATGTAGTTAAAGACCTTTTTCAATACTTGAGTTTGTGACGATTCTTCTGTTCTTTCCTCTATAAAAACTCTCTCTATGTGTTTGATGGTTTTTGTTACCCATTCTTTCCATTTAGCTTCTTGCTTTTGTTTGCCACTTTCCTTTTCTATTGCTTCTCTGTCTATGTTAAACTCCTGTCTCTGATTTTCTATCCTTTTTAGTGTAATTTCATTATCCTCTTTCAGTTCAGATAGTTTACCTAATATCATTTCATTCTCTTCTTTCAGTGCTGACAATTTAACTACATCCTGGGCAATCGGGTGTTGTATGGCTTTCATTTCTTGAAGCATTGCCTCTGCACTTTTCAGTGCATTCGTACCTTCCGAGGATGTAGTTGAATCATCCGACTGGTTTTTTGGTACTGTTTTGTTAATTTTTACCTGGTTCTTACTTTCTTTTGCCAACTGTGATTTAATCATTTTAACTTCCTCTTGCACACTCTTAATTTCTGTTATTACCTTAGTGCTCGTATACGTATTGTTTTCCTTTATATCTTTAATGACTGTTTTGAAAGGGGTTTTGGTTGTTATAGATTCCTTCAATGATTTTTTGGTCTGCTGATAAACTGTGCAGCCCTGGAACCTGGCGCTGTCGTTTCCTTTGCAGTTAATGCATTTTCTGTTTGCTTTATCCATTTTATAGTTAGTATCTCACTTAGCCTTTTCACCCTGCGTGAAAGAGTGTGCCCCAGCACAAAACCTACATACTGTCTTACCCCTGCAACTGTGTCGACCGTGGCCAAACTTCATGCAGTTGGAGCACTGCAAAACTGGGGTATGAAGGCTTCTGTGTTTTTTTTTTGCTTTTCCAAATAGTACTGTCTTGGGGGGTTATCTCCTTTCTGTTGTTATTACTATCACTGGGGTTACTATACTCCCTTTCACTGTTATTCTGTCAACGTTTACCAGCTTTAAATCTGGGTTTTGCTTGGCCAGGTTCTTTAAAGCTTTCTCACCTGACAGGATTGGGTTTATACCTTTAACCACACATCTTCTGGTTTCTTTGGAAATTTCTATTTGTATTTTGTTGTTGTGGGCCAGTTGGATCAATTTAGGTTTATCCTGCAGTTCTTGTATTAAAGTTTTGGTTTTTTCTGATTCATTTAATGTTAGCATTATTCCACTGTTTTGTTTTTGTATTTTGGCAATGGCTTTTGTTTCAATTACGTTTTCCAGGATCACCAGGATTTTTTCGTCCGGGTGAGATCTAAGCGTGGCTTCTGTTCCCGCTATTTGTGTAATTTTTACTTTTTTGAGGGTTTCCTTTCGGCTGGAGTCTTCTGTGTTTCTTCTCTGGTTTCATAACTTCTTTTGGTTGTATTTTTCTGGTTGTCCTGATTGTCCTCTTCCCTGGGTCCTATCTTTTTGTTCGCTGTCCTGGTTTCTGAGTTTTCGCCTTTATGGATTATGCTTTTTGTTGTTTTTACTTCTGAGCCACTTTCCAGTTTTTCCATTATTGTCTCTATCCTGTCCTTTATTTCTGTGTCACTCATTTCAGGGTTCGTGGTCCTATTTTTTTCTGTCAGGTTTGGTGTTTTCTCCTTTTCATGAGTCTTGGCCCACGCTTTTCCTTCCCCGGACTGTTTCCTGGTTATCGGTGGCATTTTCCCTGTCGTTTAATTTGCTTCTACGCTTTTATTGTGTGCTTGGTTTTGTATGAACTTCAATGCTTATCCTTACTCACTGCTTTAATCTTAAGTTGTGTATATCCTTGCTTTTTCCTTTAAAAAAAAATTATAATATTATTATTTAAGAGACACTTTTAAATCTAGTTCGAATTTTGCCAGGTAACTTTAATATATTTGTTTTACTTAAATTATATTTTGATGGTTGAATATTATTATTAGTAATCTGTGGTTTTTGGTTTATTTTATTTATTTATGTATATATTTTTTTTTCCTCGCTACACTTCCTAAATTATACAAATATTAAATAGTCCCTTAATACTTAATATTAACTGCAATAATCTAATACTTACATCAAACTATAAATGAAAATCACCACTTCAATTATGTCTATCAAGTTATGTATAGGCCTATCCTTACTTTCTCTTTTCTCTCTTTTTATTTTTAATTTAAATTTTATAATATTATTATTTAAGAAGCACTTTTTAAAACCTGTCTAGCAGACCTTGTCGAACAGTTAAATCTAGTTCGAATTTTGCCAGGTAACTTTAATATATTTGTTTTACTTAAATTATATTTTGATGGCTGAATATTATTATTAGTAATCTATGGTTTTTGGTTTATTTTATTTTATTTTTTTCCTCACCACACTTTCTACATTATACAAATGCTTATAGCAATAGTTAAATAGTCCCCTAATACTTAATATTAACTGCAATGATATAATACTTACATCAACTGCAAAGGAAATTACCACATAAATTGTGTCTATCAAGATGGCCGCCAGATCTCACACAAGCAAGTGTCACGTGGCGCTTGGATCTATTTAATTTCTATTTTTTTTTTATTTTTTATTTTTGTACCGTAAAATTCGAGAGTTATATTAATAATCCAAGTGATACTTAACTAGTCACCAATTACTTGATATTAATTGTAATAATATAATACATGGGAGCCGCGCTGGTGTAATGGCTACGACGTTGTACTGGCGACCAGGTGTTCATGGTTCAAACCCGGCCGTCGGCGTTTGAAGAAATGTTTACGACCGGAAATTTGACTGAATAACCTGAACGGCTCCTGCACATAAATCCCGTGTGGATGGGAAGGAGCGAAGCTCCTGACCGGGTTGGAAGGAAAGTCCACTGACCCCCCAGCCTCGCAATGACATGTCATTGGGCCGAAAGAGCTGGAAAGCTCGAGTGCCGCTGGTTATAGGAAAAAAATATATATATATAATACCTAAATCAAACTTAAACGAAATCGCCACTTATATTTCATATGTTTATCAAGAATATTTAATGGACTTCCTAACTTATAATACTACATCTAGCTATCAATTACCTAGTCACCAAACCTAATTAAATTATATTTTGATGGTTGAATATTATTTTTAGTAATCTATGGTTTTTGGTTTATTTTATTTTATTTTCCTCACTACAGTTCCTAAATTATACAAATATTTATAGCAATAGTTAAATAGTCCCCTAATATTTAAAATTAATAGCTATAACCTAATACTTACATCAAACTATAAAGGAAATCACCACTTAAATTATGTATATCAAGATGACTGCCAGCTCTCACACAAGCAATTGCCACGTGGCGCTTGGAACTATTTAATTTCTATTATTTTTAATTTCTTTTTCCGTAAAATTTTGGGTTATATTAAAATCCCAAGCGATACTTAACTAGTCACCAATTACTTGATATTAAATATAATAAGCTAATACCTTAATCTAACTAAAAAGGAATCGCCACTAATATTTATTATGTCTATCAAGCGTATTTAATATAATTCCTAAGTTATTAACACTTCTAGCTACCAATTACCTAAAATTAACAGCAATAATCTAATACTAAAGATAGATTTTTAAAAAAGCAAAATCTTATCTAAAAACTCGAGTAGTTTGATGGATTTCTCCACTGTGTCTCGTCCTGAAAAGAACGTATCAGCCTTGTTTTTTGTTGAGGTTAGCAAAAATGCGTCTTATTGCTTCAGAAGTCGGAAGTCGAACAGTACTTAATTGCTAGGGTAATAATGCAAAGGCAATTCCCGTGGTACATTTAAAAATTAAACATTGTTTAGGAACCCTGATGTAGAAAATTTGCATAATAAAAAGGAACGCACTGTAAATTTAAGTAAAATTTCAACAACTAAATACACTGACTAACAAAAAAAAACTTTTTTTTTCTTTCTCTAACATTTCTATGTTTTTCTGGTCAATTTTAATGCGCTGTTTTTAAATCTGCAAACCGTTTTTCTCTATCAGGTCGGGATCTCTAGAAATACGCAATTGAAGTTTTTTAACAAGGCATAAAGTATTATAACATCATTCATACAAGAAGTGTAACAGTTATGTAGGCTTGAATTTCTTTGCAGTCGACTTTCGTCGGTGAATGGCATGTGGTACATCGCGATGAAGCATCCAACAATAATCGGCAAGCATGGTCACACTCCACCGTCCTTGATAGCGTGATTCCATTACGGCAAAATCTTGATGGAATCGTTCTCCATGTTCATCGCTGACTTCGCCAAGTTTGTCAGGGAAAAAGTCAAGATGCGAATCAAGCAAATGGATTTTGAGGGACATGTTACAGCCCATAATTCTGTATGCATCTATGCACTGCTTAACAATATGCACATAGTCGACAGATTTGTGATTTCACAGAAAGTTATCGACGATCGATTTGAATGCCATCCATGCGCGAAGTTCACTACCATGTAACAAGTTCTCGAATTGTTTGTCTGCAATAACTTTCCTAATCTGAGGTCCTACAAAGATACCTTCCTTTATCTTTGCATCGCTAACTTGCGGAAACTTTTCTCGAAGATAAGTGAAAGCTTTGCTCGTTTTATCTAACGCTTTTACGAAATTCTTCATGAGCCCCAACTTTATATGTAACGGTGGTAAAATGATGCCGTCTTTGTTAACTAATGGCTCATGTATTACATTTTTATGCCAGAGCTGCATACGATCCCTGATAGGCCACACCTTTCTTGCATAATGTTCCTGTCTGTTGCGGCTGTCCCATTCACATAGGAAGCAACAAAATTTAGTATACCCAGTCTGCATGCCCGTGAGAATTGCAATGACCTTTAGGTCTCCACAAATCCGCCATTGGTAGTCATTGTACTTTATTTTTGCCAAAAGTATAGCCATATTGTCATAAGTTTCTTTCATATGAACAGAGTAGGCGACTGGAATTGATGAAAATAAATTTCCGTTATGCAATAACACGGCTTTTAGACTAGTCTTGGAAGAATCGATGAAAAGTCGCCATTCGTTGACTATGTGCTCACGACCGAGGTGCACCATTAGACCGTTTACATCTTTGCAATAGCAAATGCCATCATCCATCTCAAAGTATTGAACAAGTTCTCTGTGTCTATGACGAAATTTAGATATCGGAGTATTGGGCGCTAAAAGATTCCATTCTTTGAGTCGCGAACCGAGTAATTCCGCTTGTCCTTTGGTAAGAGCGAGATCACGTATTAGATCTGAAAGTTCTGAATGGTTAATTAAGTGAACACCATCATTCACCGGTATATAATCCGAGTCAGAATTAGTTTCTAAAGCAGGTAAACTATCACTTTCTGATGGTTCATTCACGTCCAACGGATATTGTTATGGTGGAACTGGGATCGGACACGTGATTGGATCATGAGGCACTGGTTTCGATACCGATTCTACAACTTCTAGAAGCCATATTTCGCTCAGAATTATTTCAAAATACAGTAACTATTTGAAAAATAGCGTAACATACGTCATGCATCTTTTAGCAGTATAAAAAGTAGAATTATTTTGCATTTTATTAATTTTTAATAAGTTATATAGTAAAAATGAAACGGAGCAAATAACGGTTTCCCAAAAATATATTTATTCACAAATATCTTAAGAACCCGACGTGATAGAGATAAACGGATTTCAGATTTGAAATCAGCGCAAGAAACTGACCTAAGAACACTTATTTTTATATAAGAAAGAAAAATGTTGTTTGTCAGTGATATTATTCAAATTTTCCTTGTCAAAAATGGTGATGTAAAAAACTTACATAACAAAAATTAACGCACTTTTCTAAATTTAACGAAAAAAGATACAATATATGACTTTAAAAGTGTCTAAGCTAAGGGTGTTAGCCGTTGTGTTTACGTCTCTTAAGAATGAATGCCTCATAAAAGACAAGAATGGAAAACTGCTCAGAAATCATCATCTCAACCCATAACCCGTCATGGGTTGTAGGGGTGCCATGGTGGAAGCATCAGCAGACAGGGTCCTCCACTGCTCTCTATTCTCAGCAATGCGTACAAGTGTGGAGAAACCGTGTCCTGCCCATTCTTTGATGTTATCAGCCCAGGATTTTCTTTGCCTTCCTCTTCTCCGTTTACCTTCGACTGTTCCCTCAAAGAGATGGAAATGCGGCTGGACCAGATGGCATTCCAGCAGAGGCCATCAAAGCAGATATCAACACGGCTACAGAGATGTTATATAAATTACTTGGTAAAGTCTGGGAAAAGGAAGAGATACCAGCAGAATGGAAGGAAGGAAATCTGGTTAAGTTGCCTAAGAAGGGAAATTTGCAAGAGTGCACAAATTATAGAGGAATAATGTTACTATCAGTGCCAGGAAAAGTATTACACAGGATTATCCTTGAGAGATTAAGAGTCCATAGACAAGAAAATGAGAGATAACAAGCAGGTTTTCGATAAAACAGATCATGTACATACCAGATAGCCACTTTGAGAATTATAGTTGAACTAATTCTGGAATGAAATTCACCACTATACATTGGATTTGTGGACTACGAAAAGGCATTTGACAGTGTAGACAAGGAATCACTTTGGAAATTGATGAGGCATTATGGAGTTCCGCAGAACATCATTAATTTAATAAAGTAAACATATGAAGACATGACATGCAGAGTTATTCATGAGGGACAGCTTACAGAACCGTTTGGGATAAGAACAGGAGTGTATCAGGGATGCCTCTTGTCTTCATTTCTTTTGTTACTTGCAATAGACTGCGTTATGAGAACATCGACAACACACAACAGAAATGGGATCCAGTGGACTCCGATTAAGCAGTTGGATGATCAATATTTTGCTGATGACTTGGCTCTTTTGTCCCATAACCGTAATCTGATGCAGGACGAATTGAAAACACTCGATGAGAGGTGACAGCAATTGGGTCTGAAAATACACAAGGAAAAAGACAAAAATAATGAGAAGAAATGCAGGTAATGAAAACAGGGTTGAACTTGAAGAAACACCACTACAAGATGTATAATCGTGCACATATCCTAATCAGCGGGATTTGGCCTGTATTTGTTGAAAGCTTATGCTCCTTTGGGAGTAGAGGGTTATGAATTAATGAATGAATGAAAGTTCAAAATGTTTATTTTTGTTGCAATCACGATCTCTCACGGAACCTTTAGCGACCTCTCACGGAACCTTAGGGTTCCGTAGAACCCCGCTTGAGAAACCTTGTATATATATATATATATATATATATATATATATATATATATATATATATGAACAATGTAACACATGCTATATAAAATGTAAAAGTAGTGCCCTAGCAGATACTTCCGTAGGGGAGCGATGTGTTAAAGACTTTATTATACAGGGGTCTCAGCTTTAATGAAGTGTGGTGACCGGTGTCCTTCCTCGTAGTCTTTCCGTCTTCGAATTCGAGTCAAGTACTCGTTTACAGAAAAGTTGAGTGGACAGTGATCCTACCTGGTTTCGAACCCTTTTACTTTACTCCTAGAATTAAATGTTCTAATGACTCGATTCTCTTTCCATGTCAGACACTTAAATCCTGCATTGAGCTTATTTTCCAACTCACCAGGCTTAGCTTACTAAACCTAAAACCCCTTGCGATGTGACTACAAAACAGTCGGAATGACATCGCAAGAGTATTATATATAATAATAATTATTATTGTACTTAGGGAACAGTCGAAGGTAAACGGAGAAGAGGAAGGCAAAGAAAATCCTGGGCTGATAACATCAAAGAATGGGCAGGACACGGTTTCTCCACACTTGTACGCATTGCTGAGAATAGAGAGCAGTGGAGGACCCTGTCTGCTGATGCTTCCACCATGGCACCCCTACGACCCATGACGGGTTATGGGTTGAGATGATGATGATGATGATTGTACTAGTGTAAAAGCCGGTCATAAGACGGGAATTAAATTCAAAAGCACCAATACCTAACGGCAATTTTACTTATTCAAAAGTATTTTTAAAAAAAACCAAAATTTTTTTTTCATACCTGATGTTAAATGTCTGAACATGACAGAAGAGCATCTTGATTTTCTGTTGTTTTAATCTGGTACAACTGAAATCTTGGATCTCCGCATCGTCCTGTCTCCAGTTCATGTACTATTTATCAGTTGTGTTGTTGATTTCTATCCATACAGTATAATCAAACTGTTCATGCACACCGTCATTTGCGCATTCTTCTTTGGTACGTGTTACTATTTTCGGGAGAGCACCAAAATAAGGGAAACAATACAATTAAAGTCTAACTTTCAACCAAAGTTGCATCCCTTAGCGTCACGCACTAACAGAAAAAGCTGGGATTTTATATATTAGATATTAAAAGCGTGTGTGCTAGTTAACATTTGTTGAAGCAAATACCAGCCCGGTCTTAGTTTTCTTCTTCTTCTTCTTCTTCATACGCTCTTCAGACGCCTACTTGAATGTTTTCAATGAAAGCAGTTGTCGGCTTGAGGCTATCTGCATCTCCGTAGAGCTTTTCCAGGAATGGTGCTTGTGACGGCTGTGTGTTTTCTATAGGGTGATCGAGAAGTCTCTCCGCAGTGAGTTCAGTGCTTGAATACTATGAATCAAGGGAAACAATCCAAATGATAAAATTGTTTTTAAAAGGTCGTAATTTACAACTCTACATTTCTTTATTTTACACAGTAATTTAAATTATTTAAACAGACGCTAATGCTTTATGTGAAAATAATTTTAAAAATACTACTTTTTTGTAGTAGTAAAGTAAATCTAATTAAAATCAATTAAAATAATACCGTTTACTGTGTCATAAAATGTTACATTCATATTATTAAAGCACCGAACCCACTGCCCCAGCAAACCCAACGCCCTAATATCCGGCCTTTGGCTAGGATCATGTGTCTAGACACAGGTACCAGTACAGTGACATTCATGTGTCATTAGGTCCTTTGTGTGAGAACACAGAAGATCATTAAAGTGACACGTGTTGTCATTGGGTCTTCTTGTGTTGGCACATGTGGTCTTGACCAGAGCCGGGTTTGGGCGGGTGCTAATGCGACCTCATGCGAGGAAAAAATATGCGACCTCATGCGAGGAAAAAAAAATACATTCGTTGGTCTTAGAAAATAAACATATCCCAGAATAGCTCACTGGCTTCCTAGCTCATTGGTCTATGGTATTTTATTTAGGCCGCAAAAGGCTCCTGGTTCGACCAAGCCCCAATTGGGTACCAAAGCAACTCTGGGAAGGTTAAGGTGGCCGACGTGATGCTGACCACATCACCCCTAGAGTGCCGATGGTCAAGAAAATATGGGCATAACACCATATTCCCAATATGCCTCAATGGGCGTGTAACGGTATCCTTTACCTTTTTTTACCAGCATAGCTACGAGTCAAAAGACAATTAACGAAGAAGGTAAGACAGATAAAACATTATGGCTATTAAAAAGAAATAAAACTTTGCTGAAGACCAATATAAAAGACTGGATTGAAAGCAAACATGCAAGAGGAAGACAGTGCTATAAGTGGGAAGATAACATCACGTGATGAACAGGAAAGAGTCTATCAGAGTGCATTATCAAGACACGTGACAGAAGACGTTGGAGATCAGTTGCAGCCGTTCTTCCATGTGGAGATGACATCTGATGATGATGAGTTTTAATGGCAATAAAAGACGTGTTTTAAGTAAAAGGTCAAGGTTACCTTAGCAGATACTTCCTTAGGGGAGTGGAGTGTTAGAGACTTCCCCGTACTAGATCCAGCTTGTTTTATGAGGTGGAATGACCAGTTCCCTTCTTCGCTGGCTTTTGCCTTTCCTATCTCAAGAACAGAGTCAGGTACCCATTTACAGGTCAGTAGACTGGAGCGTCACGATGCCAGGTTTTGATCCTTCAACCCGGTAACTGCGCCTCGAGAGTAAGAGCTCTAACCGCTTTGCCAGTTTGACACTCTACGTAATAAGAAAATAACAAATGTTATTTTACATGTGAAACATTATTTTGTTATTTTATTCACACTTGTTGCACGTGCTCGGGTTTCAGTAGGGCTGTCATGATCATGTGACTTCGCTTGTTGCTGCAAAAAAAAGCAGGGTGGGGTTCATCCGAGGACAGGGCGTCTTATTCATGCCCCACCCTGCACAATTATACTTCTTCTTCTTCGCCTTCTTCTTCTTATTCATACACTCTCAGACGTCGTCAACTTGAATGTTTTCAAAGAAAGCAGTAGTCATTTTGAGGCTATTTCAATCTCCGTAGAGCTTTTCCACGAATGGTACTGGTGTTGGACATATGCGCTTTCACTGTTCCGCACATGTTGGGCAACTGTGAAGCAGATGTTCAACAGTTATTTTACAATTCAAATTCTATTATTTTGTGTGTGTGTGTGTGTGTGGGGAAAAAAAGGGGGGGGGGGGTGGGGTCATATTTGCAACCCACCTTCAGTTCTGTAAAATTTTAATCTTTGTTTTTGTATGATATTTCTTTGTTTCTCGTGATATTGTGTAACGTAATACATTATCTGTCAGAGTTTGACCATTCGCTTCGTTCTAAACAGTTTTAATCAAATAAAATAAAAATAACTGTTTTAATGTTTTGTTTTTAATTTGGAGTCGTAAACAATGGTAACAGTTAAGTAAAATATCATCATCATCATCGTCACCATCATCATCATTACCATCACCATCATCATCATCATCACCATCATCACCTTCATCATCATCACCATCATCATCACCATCATCATCACCATCATCATCATCACCATCATCACCATCGTCATCATCACCATCATCATCGTCATCATCATCACCATCACCATCATCATCACCATCATCATCATCATCATCATTATCATCATCATCATCACCATCATCATCATCACCATTATCACCATCATCACCATCATCACCATCATCACGATTAACACCATCATCATCATCACCATCATCATCATCATCATCACCATCATCACCATCGTCATCATCACCATCATCATCGTCATCATCATCACCATCATCACCATCACCAACACCATCATCATCATCACCATCATCACCATCAATATCATCACCATCATAATCACCATCATCATCATTACCATCATCATCACCATCATCATCATCATCACCATCATCACCATCATCATCACCATCATCATCATCACCATCATCACCATCGTCGTCATCACCATCATCATCGTCATCATCATCACCATCATCACCATCACAATCATCATCACCATTATCACCATCATCATCATCACCATCATCATCATCACCATCATCACCATCGTCATCATCACCATCATCATCGTCATCATCATCACCATCATCACCATCACAATCATCATCACCATTATCACCATCATCACTATCATCATCACTATCATCATCACCATCACCATCATCACTATCATCATTTGTCTTAGTGCTCCTTATATATCATGAAACCACAACTTTAGCTGGTCCCAGGTAGCCTGCACCACAAACTTATGCAGCGGGGATTCATGTTGCAATTTGTATTACAGAAAGATGTTGCAATACAGTACCTTGCACTGACATTTGAATTTCTGCCCCGTTACCATCATCCTCATCAAGAGCCATGTGAGCTGTCAATAGTACCAATGGTGGTGATGACTTTTGACAACTTCATGTCCTCAGAATTGTTGATCAATTCGGCGATTGATTTCTTTCTGTATATTTGTTTTAAAAACATTTACAAAATTATAATTCTTGTAACCAAAAAAAAACGATTTTTCTAAAGGTACATAATTATGTTTTATACAATTGCTGCCAGAAAAAAATTGGATTATTTCCCTTGATCTAAGAAAAAGGTGCAAGCGAAATAAATGAAAAATAAATTAAATAAAGATTAATTACAAAGTACATCATAAGTAATAAAATGTATGTACAACATTATTAATATAAAAAGACAAAGGTAGTTTCACAGCTGATAATGCCGTAGGGCAGGAGTTATCAACTTTCTTTTTACTCATGTTCCCCCTTTTGTTCCTCATTTACATCTGTGGCCACTCTCATAGTCGCTGTTAGCTGGAGACAAAGTACTTTACCATCTTACTGTGGCCACTCTCATAGTCGCTGTTAGCTGGAGACAAAGTACTTTACCATCTTACTGTGGCCACTCTCATAGTCGCTGTTAGCTGGAGACTAAGTACTTTACCATCTTACTGTGGCCACTCTCATAGTCGCTGTTAGCTGGAGACAAAGTACTTTACCATCTTACTGTGGCCACTCTCATAGTCGCTGTTAGCTGGAGACTAAGTACTTTACCATCTTACTGTGGCCACTCTCATAGTCGCTGTTAGCTGGAGACTAAGTACTTTACCATCTTACTGTGGCCACTCTCATAGTCGCTGTTAGCTGGAGACTAAGTACTTTACCATCTTACTGTGGCCACTCTCATAGTCGCTGTAAGCTGGAGACTAAGTACTTTACCATCTTACTGTGTCCACTCTCATAGTCGCTGTTAGCTGGAGACAAAGTACTTTACCATCTTACTGTGGCCACTCTCATAGTCGCTGTTAGCTGGAGACAAAGTACTTTACCATCTTACTGTGGCCACTCTCATAGTCGCTGTTAGCTGGAGACTAAGTACTTTACCATCTTACTGTGGCCACTCTCATAGTCGCTGTTAGCTGGAGACTAAGTACTTTACCATCTTACTGTGGCCACTCTCATAGTCGCTGTAAGCTGGAGACTAAGTACTTTACCATCTTACTGTGTCCACTCTCATAGTCGCTGTTAGCTGGAGACAAAGTACATTACCATCTTACTGTGGCCACTCTCATAGTCGCTGTTAGCTGGAGACTAAGTACTTTACCATCTTACTGTGGTCACTCTCATAGTCGCTGTAAGCTGGAGACAAAGTACTTTACCATCTTACTGTGGCCACTCTCATAGTCGCTGTTAGCTGGAGACAAAGTACTTTACCATCTTACTGTGGCCACTCTCATAGTCGCTGTTAGCTGGAGACTAAGTACTTTACCATCTTACTGTGGCCACTCTCATAGTCGCTGTTAGCTGGAGACAAAGTACTTTACCATCTTACTGTCGCCACTCTCATAGTCGCTGTAAGCTGGAGACTAAGTACTTTACCATCTTACTGTGTCCACTCTCATAGTCGCTGTTAGCTGGAGACTAAGTACTTTACCATCTTACTGTGGCCACTCTCATAGTCGCTGTTAGCTGGAGACTAAGTACTTTACCATCTTACTGTGGCCACTCTCATAGTCGCTGTAAGCTGGAGACTAAGTACTTTACCATCTTACTGTGTCCACTCTCATAGTCGCTGTTAGCTGGAGACAAAGTACTTTACCATCTTACTGTGGCCACTCTCATAGTCGCTGTTAGCTGGAGACAAAGTACTTTACCATCTTACTGTGGCCACTCTCATAGTCGCTGTTAGCTGGAGACTAAGTACTTTACCATCTTACTGTGGCCACTCTCATAGTCGCTGTTAGCTGGAGACTAAGTACTTTACCATCTTACTGTGGCCACTCTCATAGTCGCTGTAAGCTGGAGACTAAGTACTTTACCATCTTACTGTGTCCACTCTCATAGTCGCTGTTAGCTGGAGACAAAGTACATTACCATCTTACTGTGGCCACTCTCATAGTCGCTGTTAGCTGGAGACTAAGTACTTTACCATCTTACTGTGGTCACTCTCATAGTCGCTGTAAGCTGGAGACAAAGTACTTTACCATCTTACTGTGGCCACTCTCATAGTCGCTGTTAGCTGGAGACAAAGTACTTTACCATCTTACTGTGGCCACTCTCATAGTCGCTGTTAGCTGGAGACAAAGTACTTTACCATCCAACTGTGGCCCCCTAGAAATATGGCACAGTCCCCTGGGGTCATATGGCTCACGCTGAGAACAACTGCCATAGGAAAGTGAAATATTAGAGACTTCACTATAATAGGTCCCGGCATGGTGATATGGGCTCCACAAAGTTTGAAGCTTTTAATTTACTGTTTACTATAAATAGCAGGAATGATCCTAAGATCAGGTATCGGCATATACATCCTATTTCTAATCCATCAGAGGTTGAACGGGATACATTTCTTCATTAATTAAAAATTAATATAAAAATATGGCGTTTGGGGTGATAGTTTTACTTCTCTCTCTCTGCCTTTGTGATCTTAAACTCAAGAGCAGTCATTGTCACGAAGTGGTTTTACTTTTATAGAGTGTGCCTGAATGAAAGCAAGACCCTAGTATGAGAAAGTCTGAGAAGATAGAATTTAGATGGAAAATAACATGCCTGTGGACAGGTGAGACTATTGGCTCAAGAGATAGACCCAGGATTTGAATCTCCCCCTGCCGCTTCGTGACTAAAAAAATGGCTATAGTCTCCCCACCTCTGACTGCCTTGAAACACAAGGAGATAAGGTGTATAATTACGACCACAAACACCACTATACAGACAACATAGAGTAAGTATAGTAAAGAATAGAAGCTGATCCAGTAAATAATATATGTATATATTTATTTACATACAAGGAAAACATAAAATGGCATATTACGTCATCAAGTCAGTCGATAGCGTGCACTGTTGCACGGCCTGGAAAAACCAAGGTAACAATTAAATTGAGAGACACTCAACGACAAAAAAAACCCCAATCACATTCACTCTTCCTGTCACCCTGCTGAGAAACAATAAAAATGGTTAGTGATTTAAACCAAATCTACTTTGGTGGGGCTGTCAACTTTTAGCCTCCACTCTCTAACACTAATAAATTTTATACTGTCTCAGTCCTGGTGACTCTTCCTCAATGAACGGCTACACAGCTTTCTACTAGTTAGGCAATAGGCGCCGATAACTACACCACAAGAAATGCTAAAAATAATAGACTTAGTTTTACGAACGCAGACTCAGTGTCTATCCGTCCAATGGATACTGAACAGACCCTACTGGTCCTGTCTATTTTCTCCCTCCTTCTCTATCTTTCTCTCTTGATCTCAGTGTCTCTCTAACACTCGAGAGCTGATGATGCGGCGTCTCCGTTACGCTCTTCTCTTGATTTCTATCAGGACCTAGGTATGGTAACCCTGTCACCTGTTCCTGATTTTGGTGATGACGATGTTCGGATATCAAGCATGAGGGACTTGATTAACTGTAGACAAAACTTCTCTGCTGCTGAATAGCGTCCCTCTTTTAACCCGCTCCGGAGTTAGAGGAAAAAAAAAAACACAGCCTGGATTTCAGGCTGTACAAAATGAAACTAGTCTCCCGGCCACCTGCCGTTGCTAGAGACTATAATAGCGATGCTCTCGGCTGTATGTTAAATAAACCTCGGTCCAGCTGAAGCATAGGGACTTCACTGCCAGAGACCATAGGGTAATTTTCTTTTGCTCCTGACGATACTCGAGTACTCTGACCCTGAGATATGTCTTTTGCCGTGGATAATTTTATTTGACAAAATTATGCTCCCCACTGTTTCCACCGTGACTCGCTGAAATTAAAAGAAACAGCGACTCATGTACACCCACTCTAAAATCGCTTATCTCTAACATATACGATACCTAAAATAATTCTGTACACGTGTCTCGTCAATCTCACTCCTTCTTCTATTCCCCTTCTCTCGTTCTAAAATCTGCCAGGTAAAACAAACAATAGCCCAGACCCGTCTGACATGTTACATGGCCGTTACGCATGGCCGATCACGTGTTCAAACTTGACAAAAATAGGGAAATCCTTTTACCCCTTAACACAGGAGTTTCCCCGGCTTACTCTTATTTAAATTAAATCTCGCTATAGGAATAGTTTCCTCCCCTAAGCAGTATAATTCATTTACAACGTAAATCTGAACCCTCTGACAATATTTCTCACATTTTTAAGGCTCAGAAACATTAACGAACACACCAGGGATTTCCCCATAAATTTACATTAGAAAATATACAGGAATAAATGGTGGTTTTCCATAACATCCTACAAATATGGCACACGTGTTTCTCACAACTTCACACACTCCTATCTAATGCCAAAATCATAGAAAGAATAAGCACACTGTTGCATTACGTCGTTCTTCAAAAATAGTAATTAATGGCGCTATCGTTTATTTTAAAACTGAAAAGTTAATCTTTACCTAAGGGCGAATTTCTGAAAAAACCCACTAATAAGTAAAACGATGAATAAAATAGTTACATACCGATTATCGTTTGTTTTTCCCACAGTGGAGAACGATAAATCACGTAGTCTGACGGCAAGCAATTATTTCTTCAGAGACAATTGCCCGCAGTTTCCTCTCTCTTTATATACAGGAGAAAACACCCACGTGAATTTCTCTCCCACGCATATCCCGGACCAATGGGAGCGCTAGAAAAATTAATACTATCAACCCACGCACTTCCGGCCTCGTCATATCGCGTGCCGGAAATGGCGATTATTTCCGTAAACAACGAACTTTACGGGAATCGCGAAAAATCAGAAGAAAGTAAAACTGATGCTAGAATAAAATAAACCTACCATCATAAACGAACCCATTTAATTTACCTACTCAAAAAATTACCAAACACGATATATTCACATGAGAAGAAATAAAATGGTGAAAAAGCGGGCCCGAAAATAGCGATTTCCGTAAACAACGGAAAATCGCGTGATCAGAAGAAAATAAAACTGGTGAAAATTCAAAATAAAAGAACAGGATCGGGCCTGTTAAAAGTCAGAATTACAGTGTAGCGTCACATAAGTCCCCCCTTTCAAGTACGGGAACCGTGCTAAATCACTGAAATCTCTGGGTTTCACACTGGCCCATATCTAGATCTACAGAGATGTCCGTGAGCACGCCTTCTTCATCCTTATTCTCTTCCGGAGCCAAGTGCCGACTTAAGAAATCGGCTCCTACATTATCCTTGAGAATCTTGGCAAGCCCTGGATCGTGAGGGTCACGCCATGGGATTTCCTCCTGGCGACTGCGCCCTGAGTGGTCGCCCTTCCTCCTCCCTTTCATGTGTTTCCTTCGCCCACGAATGTTCCTGGCGGCGCGTGGTAAATAATGATTACCAGCTGGTGCAACCTCCCAGTGTTTTGAAACAGTCTGACTGGCTTGGCCAGACATCGCCGTAACAGGGCGTAACTGTTTGCGGTTGACTGAAGAACCGTGCACATGTTTCTTCTTGTCAGTATTTCCCTCCCTTGAGAGATGTAATACCATCGGGGGCCTAATTCCCGACGACAAAGAAGATACTTCTGAAGTAAGAGGCGTCACCACTGTTTGACCTTTAGGCTGAACAGGGCTGACAGGCGAATACGCCTCTGTAAATAACATTCCACTGTCTTTAGAGGCGTCTCTCCTCCTCATTGCAAGACGAGGATGTTTGAGCTCCCGTGGGGCTCCGTGAATTTGGGGCTTTCCCCTTTCACTTCTCTGGCCTGCAGTAGGCCCCCTTGCATTAGCAAGGATTGGTGTGGTTGGGTTCCCCAAAACTAAGTAAGGGCTTCCCAGGATGAAATCATGTGCCGGCTGTGCCATCACAGCTGCCTTGATGGTGCCAGACACAAACTGACATTTCACCTCAATATTGGCTACAGGCAGACGCTGTGAGATCCCTCTTCTCAAAATTCCACCAATCTCAACTAATTCTCCTGTCCACTGCCCTGGTTTCACCAAATGACGAGCGATGATACTGGGGTAAGTAAGCCCGCTGTCAAACAAACACGTAGTGGCCGTCCCATTCACTACCGCAGGTCCACTGTTAGAGAACAACTTCTCTGCCTGGACTGGTTCCCATTTATTCCCTTTAGTCCATCTCACCGGTCTTAAACAAGCTGCATGATGAGCTGGGGGTCTGTTCATGCACCGGGATGTCCAGTGGGAAGTAGTTCTACAATTCTGACAATACCTCTCATTATCTCCTCTGTTCCTAGCGGGTTCCTGAGAGGTTGTTGTCGGTGCTCTGTTATGCTGCTGGGGGCGCAAGTTATAACCAGAATGAGGCTCCTTGCGAGAAGGTCCTGGTTGCTGATAAGCTGGTGAAGTAGCCGGCTGCGATGATGAAGCTTCTTTGTCTGCGGCTGGCAGGTCTGGGTTTTTCCGTTTCTGGCTCAGTACCTCGGCCTGTGCTGTTTGGAACCTTTCGGCGAACACGATAATCTGATCGAGTTGCTGGGCACCCTGCTCTGCCAGATACCGCCTCAAGTCAGGGGACATGTTTGCTTTTACCTGTTCACACAGGACTAACTCCTCCAACCCTTCAAAAGTTTTCGCCAGTCCTGACAGTTCCCTCCACCGGGTTAGGTAATTTCTCACCCGCTCGGCAAACTGTGCGAAACTCTCTCCCTTCTCCGGCCTGCTCTCCCTGAACATGGTTTGGCATTTCCGGGGTGTCCACTGAAATCTTTGCAACAAAGCATTTCGCAGTGCCTCAAAGTTGTTCTGGTCATCTAGGAGCATCTTGTTGTAGACTTCATACGCATGACCTTTCAAAGATTGCGATAATTTCAGGCACCAAAGACTCTCATCCAACCCGTATGCATTTGCCATCCGTTGAAATTTTTCTAAAAACACGTCAATCTTTTCATTCCCATTAGGGAACGAGTCAAATGGGAAGCTCATGGCGGCCATCCGGGGTCCTCCGTTTCCTGAGGTGTCTGTCGCTCCTGCTCCGGGTGAATCGCCATTAGCCGAACTGCCTCCCGAAGCTTGGTACTGCAGTTCCAGAGAACGCAGGGCAAGTTCATGCTGTCTCTCCGCTGCCTTCTCTGCTAATCAAAAATACCACAAAAATCTACTAGACTGCAACCTGTGGAAAAACTTATACTGGATCAGTTCTAGTAGCTCAAGTCTAGGGGATATTTAAAGAAATTCTATTCTCAGAAACTTCCTAGAGACAATCTATGAATGTAGATCACAGAATTGATCTCCACAGAATGATCCACCGGACGATTGCCGCCCACTTGTCACGAAGTGGTTTTACTTTTATAGAGTGTGCCTGAATGAAAGCAAGACCCTAGTATGAGAAAGTCTGAGAAGATAGAATTTAGATGGAAAATAACATGCCTGTGGACAGGTGAGACTATTGGCTCAAGAGATAGACCCAGGATTTGAATCTCCCCCTGCCGCTTCGTGACTAAAAAAAATGGCTATAGTCTCCCCACCTCTGACTGCCTTGAAACACAAGGAGATAAGGTGTATAATTACGACCACAAACACCACTATACAGACAACATAGAGTAAGTATAGTAAAGAATAGAAGCTGATCCAGTAAATAATATATGTATATATTTATTTACATACAAGGAAAACATAAAATGGCATATTACGTCATCAAGTCAGTCGATTGAAGGCAATAGGCGCCGATAACTACACCACAAGAAATGCTAAAAATAATAGACTTAGTTTTACGAACGCAGACTCAGTGTCTATCCGTCCAATGGATACTGAACAGACCCTACTGGTCCTGTCTATTTTCTCCCTCCTTCTCTATCTTTCTCTCTTGATCTCAGTGTCTCTCTAACACTCGAGAGCTGATGATGCGGCGTCTCCGTTACGCTCTTCTCTTGATTTCTATCAGGACCTAGGTATGGTAACCCTGTCACCTGTTCCTGATTTTGGTGATGACGATGTTCGGATATCAAGCATGAGGGACTTGATTAACTGTAGACAAAACTTCTCTGCTGCTGAATAGCGTCCCTCTTTTAACCCGCTCCGGAGTTAGAGGAAAAAAAAAACACAGCCTGGATTTCAGGCTGTACAAAATGAAACTAGTCTCCCGGCCACCTGCCGTTGCTAGAGACTATAATAGCGATGCTCTCGGCTGTATGTTAAATAAACCTCGGTCCAGCTGAAGCATAGGGACTTCACTGCCAGAGACCATAGGGTAATTTTCTTTTGCTCCTGACGATACTCGAGTACTCTGACCCTGAGATATGTCTTTTGCCGTGGATAATTTTATTTGACAAAATTATGCTCCCCACTGTTTCCACCGTGACTCGCTGAAATTAAAAGAAACAGCGACTCATGTACACCCACTCTAAAATCGCTTATCTCTAACATATACGATACCTAAAATAATTCTGTACACGTGTCTCGTCAATCTCACTCCTTCTTCTATTCCCCTTCTCTCGTTCTAAAATCTGCCAGGTAAAAAACAAACAATAGCCCAGACCCGTCTGACATGTTACATGGCCGTTACGCATGGCCGATCACGTGTTCAAACTTGACAAAAATAGGGAAATCCTTTTACCCCTTAACACAGGAGTTTCCCCGGCTTACTCTTATTTAAATTAAATCTCGCTATAGGAATAGTTTCATCCCCTAAGCAGTATAATTCATTTACAACGTAAATCTGAACCCTCTGACAATATTTCTCACATTTTTAAGGCTCAGAAACATTAACGAACACACCAGGGATTTCCCCATAAATTTACATTAGAAAATATACAGGAATAAATGGTGGTTTTCCATAACATCCTACAAATATGGCACACGTGTTTCTCACAACTTCACACACTCCTATCTAATGCCAAAATCATAGAAAGAATAAGCACACTGTTGCATTACGTCGTTCTTCAAAAATAGTAATTAATGGCGCTATCGTTTATTTTAAAACTGAAAAGTTAATCTTTACCTAAGGGCGAATTTCTGAAAAACCCACTAATAAGTAAAACGATGAATAAAATAGTTACATACCGATTATCGTTTGTTTTTCCCACAGTGGAGAACGATAAATCACGTAGTCTGACGGCAGGCAATTATTTCTTCAGAGACAATTGCCCGCAGTTTCCTCTCTCTTTATATACAGGAGAAAACACCCACGTGAATTTCTCTCCCACGCATATCCCGGACCAATGGGAGCGCTAGAAAAATTAATACTATCAACCCACGCACTTCCGGCCTCGTCATATCGCGTGCCGGAAATGGCGATTATTTCCGTAAACAACGAACTTTACGGGAATCGCGAAAAATCAGAAGAAAGTAAAACTGATGCTAGAATAAAATAAACCTACCATCATAAACGAACCCATTTAATTTACCTACTCAAAAAATTACCAAACACGATATATTCACATGAGAAGAAATAAAATGGTGAAAAAGCGGGCCCGAAAATAGCGATTTCCGTAAACAACGGAAAATCGCGTGATCAGAAGAAAATAAAACTGGTGAAAATTCAAAATAAAAGAACAGGATCGGGCCTGTTAAAAGTCAGAATTACAGTGTAGCGTCACAGTCATGTACATTATTTATTGCTGTGCTGATTAAAACGTAACTTACCTGGTTTCGAGCCCGGATGGAAGTGCTCTAAATACTACGTCAATTCACGCTGCTCTAACAACTATGTCACTTCACGCTGCTCTAACTACTATGTCACTTCACGCTGCTCTAACTACTATATCACTTCACGCTGCTCTAACTACTGTGTCACTTCACGCTGCGCTAAATTATATATCACTTCACGCTGCTCTAACTACTGTGTCACTTCACGCTGCTCTAACTACTGTGTCACTTCACGCTGCTCTAACTACTATGTCACTTCACGCTGCTCTAAATTATATATTACTTCACGCTGCTCTAACTACTATGTCCCTTCACGCTGCTCTAAATTATGTATCACTTCACGCTGCTCTTAATACTATGTCACTTCACGCTGCTCTATATACTATGTCACTTCACTTACTTATTCGTTCCCCTCTACCGTGAGGTGTAGAGGTTTGGGAGAGAGAGCGCCAGATTATCCTATCGGCTGTCTTCCTCCTGGCCTGGTTCCATTCTAGTCCTCGGTCCTTCAAAGATTGTCTAATGTTGTCCTCCCAGCGGACTCTGGGTCGTCCTGGGGGTCTGGATCCCTGGTTCTTTGTTTCCCATGATTGTCGTGGTAGCCGATCTTCTCCCATTCTGCAGACATGGCCAAACCATCTTAGTTGGGACTGTTCTACTTGGGTCTGCAGGGGGTGGGATTTTAGGCCTTGACGTATCGTCTGGTTGCGGACCATGTCTCTTCTTGTTACTTCAACCACCTTCCTCAGATATCTCATTTCTGAGGTTTGGATCTGGCTTTTGTGGGTTGTGCTCTATATACTGTGTCACTTCACGCTGCTCCAAATTATATGTTATTTCACGCTGCTCTAAATTATATGTCACTTCACGATGCTCTAACTACTATGTCACTTCACGCTGCTCTATATACTATGTCACTTCACGCTGCTCTAACTACTATGTCACTTCACGCTGCTCTAAATTATATGTTACTTCACGCTGCTATAAATTACTATGTTACTTCACACTCAAGTATAAATATATCTTACTACTAGCTTGGGACCAGATGTGACGATCTTTTAAATGCAAGCCAAGCTGGAGAAACTCTAGCTCATGACTTCAACTCAGCACTTTTCGTAATGGCAGAAACGCCACATGAAAAGCCTAGATTTACAGTGCAGATAATACCAAGGAGTCTTCAATTTGATATAAGCTGTAAAAGAGGGAAAATCTCAGCAGCCCTACTTAAACAACAACAACAACAACAATAACACGATGTTTATTTTTGTATCAGATGCTCAGCAGTGCTGCAGTTACATTCATTGGTCGTTCCTATCTTTAGCTTGTTGAATAGGTGGTGTCTCATCTGTCATGGTCTATGTAGAGTCTGCAGACGTAATAGTGCTTCCGACATGGGTTTTCAGACACGAAGGACCTTGGTCGGATGGCAGATGAAATGAGGACTTAGCATATGTTATATATATGCTATTGTATAGACAAAAGTATTATTACAACTAACCCCAAATTATCTTCTCTCGAGAAGGGTACGCCGGTAAGACTAAACTCTCATAAAGGGTACGTAATTATTGTAATGTTGAGAAACATTGTCTTATGTGATACAATTTATTATCACGGATAATACACATAGCAACAGCGATTTGAAACACGGCACCGCGTCGCTAGCAACAGCTAGAGACTGTAACAAGGTCCACCATCATTCTCAGGTACCATCTTCACAACGAAGGTCGACTGCTAGGGATCTCCAACCACTTATGTCTCTTGTTTTGATGGTGCACTCCTGATGGACTCTTTCTTGTCCACCTCTTGATTTTATCTTTCCACTTATAGCGCTGTCTTCCTCTTGCACGTTTGCCTTCAACTCTGCCTTCTGTTATGGTCTTCAGTAAGGTGTTATGTCTTTTTAAATGGCCATAATATTTTAGCTGTCTAAGTTTCATCTTATTCGCTTGTCATTTCTGGGTTTTCTGTGACTTCTGTATTTTTTTTTCTTCTGTTGCCACGAGATGTACCCCATTGTTCTATTGAAGGGCTTCAATCCTTTCTTCTAACTGCTTGTTCATTGTTCATGTTTCTACACCATACAGTAATAAAGAATATTTATATATATTTAGCATTTGATGATTCTCAGTTTGAGTTTGTGAGTTAGCTGTTTAGATGTTAGCATCTGTCTCATGTTGTTGACTATGATTTAGGCCATTCCTACTCTCTTCTTTATTTCTGTGTCGCATCAGTCATCTTGTGTTATTATATGACCAAGTTATGAGAAACTCTTGGCTTGTTTCAAGATGTTCCCATTTATTATTATCCTTAATGCTGGCTTATCGTCTGCTTTACTAATTTTCATAATTTTTGCTGTCACAATGTTAATGTCCAATCCATATTCATTACTTATGCTATTTACTTGTTTCACAAGCTCTTGTAACTCCTGTTCACTTTCAGCTTACCAAAACTGTATCATCGACATACCTAAGGTCGTTTATTGATCTTCCGTAAATTAATATGAAACAAATATAAAGGTATGTTATAAAGCACTCGTAGGAAATAAAGAAGTAGAACACTAGACAACAGAAAAACAACAGACATGAGTGGCTTACCCAGGATTTGAACCCTGGACCTTCCGTGCGACAACACCGCCTAGCTATGCAAGCGAATCACACTGTCCTCCCTGCCATCTACGCATCCCCAAAAAGGATGTTTCAATGACAGGTCATTAGTGCGAACCTCTATACATAACACCGGAAGTTTACCATGGGCAGTTCAGCCTATTAATGATGCAATCACTTCTGTTGTTCCCCCATACTGGACACAGTATTAAGGTCTTTGTCTTGTTGGACTGACCAATACTGATATATAGAGGAACAACAGAAGTGATTGCGTCATTAATAGACTGAACTGCCCATGGTAAACTTCCGGTGTTATGTATAGAGGTTCGCACTAATGACCTGTCATTGAAACATCCTTTTTTGGGGATGCGTAGATGGCAGGTGTGATTCGCTTGCATAGCTAGGCGGTGTTGTCGCACGGAAGATCCAGGTTCAAATCCTGGGTAAGCCACTCATGTATGTTGTTTTTCTGTTGTCTAGTGTTCTACTTCTTTATTTCCTACGAGTGCCTTATAACATACCTTTATATTTGTTTCATATTAATTTACTGTTTACAGGCCTCGTGGTTTCCTTCCTTATGTGTTATAATTGATCTTCCGCCGATGTTCAGTCCTGTCAGTTCCTGTATTTGTCAGAACATGTCTTCTGTAAAGATATTAATTAGGCAGGGGAACAATACGCAACCTTGTCTAACACATCTTTTTATGTTAATATATGGTGAATAATGTTTGCTAGATCTTACTGTCGCAGTTTGTTCTCAATAAAGGTTTCTGAGTATTCTTATACCTTTTCCATCAACACCTATGTCTTTGAGGAATTCTATTCCTTTCTCATGAAGGACTCTATTAAAAGCCTTCTTATAGTCAGTAAAGCATATGTAAATACTTGTTTTGACGTCTATATACTTCACGTTATGACCTTTATATCTTATTTTTTGCTAATATTCTTATACAAAATGTATCTTCTTTTGTTCCAATGTTTCTTCAATAATGAAAATTTTTTTAATATATTTTAAAAAAAAATAAAATTTTGGGTCGTTTTGGCGAGCGTTCTAGACTGCTCTTCCTGTCCTTCATTATCTATCTTAGTTTTATTCTCTTCTGTATGATCTTTGGCAATATTTTAATTATTGCATACATGTTCCGTAGACGTTCAAATCCCATCCTAACATCACGGAAACTAGAGCAGGCTAACCTTATTACGCTGTCGTTTACACTCCTTACATGCCAGTATCTGTCCCTTGTCTACATGAGGTTTTTTTGTGTGTGTCTTTGGTTCCCCTCTTGCTCTGTTACCCTTTCAGAAGCAGAATATTTTGTCTGAGTGATGTACAGTTTAATTTTTCTGTTTGTTTATTTTTTTTTCATTTCTCTTACTTAGTTCTCGCTTTCTTTTCTTTCCCTGACGAAAAGATTGGAGTAGCTAATATTTATGGCGTCCTCCTCGAGTTCTAAACGTACCGGGTTCGATTCCCAGTAGAGGGAATATAATTTCTTGAAATTGTTTGTCAGAACCAGTGGTCCCAATGATGTCATACACCCCCCGGTCTCCTGTGTAAAGAGATCGGATGCCTACCCTTCTCGGATACGGATAAAAAATAGGAGGTCCCATTTGCAAATTGTGCACGGTAGTTGGAAATCGTAAAGAGCAGGCTGTACGGCCGCTGCCCTAGCAAAATTTAAAAATTAGAAATGTACCCACCACAAAAAATATTTATAGAATATTTGATTATTATTTACACACATGTTGATTTTCACCGGTGCTACAGAGTTCATACACTGTGCTGAGATCCTCCTTGTGTGATCTAATGGAGGAGATCGGAACAATGATGGAGTTGTCCGTGTGCAATGAAGATTGTCCTTAAAACCAAATTAAACAAACCCTAATGAAGGGCTGATGGCCGCAACGTAGGCAATTTTCTTTGTCTTCTGTCCGAGTAAGATACATTCCCTTTTTCAATATTTTTATTATTATTACACACCTTTGTTTACATTCGGAGTTTCTTCTAACATCATTTTGGAGCATGCTTTTTGGTACGCACGGATTGTAGAGCATTCCACGCAACGATAATGAATATATTGTGACATATCACAAGGCTTATACAAATAAAAGCTTGTTTCATTCATAACTGTGACGTAAAGTATGAAAATTGAAGTCACTGAATTGATGGATGATAAAGGATAGTAGCCTTGAATAGCATCGCAGCCCCTGGATTTGTGTGAAACACAATAGTCAACGTGGATCCCACGCGGGCTCATTAGTATGCATCATTTCCACGTGGATTTTTACCAGCGTTGGATAATTAATATGATAAACAGTTATCATGCGAGGATCCAGGAGTTTCGGTTTGCCTTAGGGGAGGTTAAACCACGTCTACTGCCTATCTCTAGAGCGGTTATAATCAAGCATTTCTCTACACTTTTCTGTCACCCCGTCTAGTAGGAGTTGCCAAAGCTTATCGGGAGAGCGGTATCCTCAAAGACAGTGGTGGTCCCCAGAACGGACGACGCAGTTTCACGCCTTCGTTTAACACTTCAATGCGAACCAGAGAAGAGCGCTGAAATCGCTCGCAGACCGAGACGAACGGGGAAAGTCTAGTGGTAGATAGTTGGGTAATGGTGCTGGGAGGGCGGCGCAGAAACGCAGAATTCCCCTGATATAAAAAAAGTTGTGAAAGTTCGCGTGTCCCCCTGATCCTTCAATTATTTAATTATATATTGAGACCACTGAAGAATGCGTTTATCATTTGCGCCAGAGAGTCTGAATAAAAGTACTAGCTTATAGAACAAGATTTCTCGCGGATATCTTCTATATTGGAGACTTAAATTCATTCTGTTTTTGCAAGCGGTAATATATTAGTTTCAAGTGATCAGTGGTCTAGTTCTTTCTATTTATTTCACTGGATTTTGTGTTAATTTAAACCTTTTAAATAAACCCATCTAAAAAGTTTCCAGTTGTAAATTAAATGATATATCTATACGTTATTTCCCAATATAATAGATGCTTAAATTTATTTAGAAGCCGCTAAGGGATTTATAACCAATTAATACAGTTTAGTTCTGTATATACGTGTGTTTTTAACCATTAGACTCGCGGAGAGTTTTCCTTAAATATATATAACTGAATACGCTAGTGTTTAAAATAGTCTTAACTGTAAACTTAGCGCGCGTCAGAATATGATTCGTATTGGGTGTATGATTTCATGTTTTCTTTTTTTTTCACATAGGATGATCATATACCTTTGCGTCCCAGCAATTATAGAGTCCTCCAGACTCGGTTTTTCTACCATCCAGAATTTTTATGAACCTTTAACACATAATCTTCTTGTGGCGGCCCTGTGCGGTCTCGCTCTCTAAAGTTACATGAGAGAAAGCAACCTAAGAACATTTAAAACTCATAAAACAATAAATTATGTAAAATAACTGGAGAAGAACAATTGCCAGAAGCGATATATAATTTTTACTGCTCTACTTGGAAAAGAATATATTCTTCATATACCTGTGACAGTCCTGTTATTTCCACTGGATTTAAACCCCGAAGAAAAACATAACTCACTGGTCAGTCTTTGTCATCACGCTATAGAAGTTTCCCACCACCAGCGGTGAAATCCAGGAGACCACCACCTTCTCATAACTATACATGTGACAGTGTTATCCCGTAGAAACTTTAGATAAAAATCAAACCAAGAACACTAATGCTTCACCTTCCAGCGATTACGGAAAATTTGCTGAACGCCAAACCCGATAGTCTGGGGCTGGAAAACGAAGGAAAAGACTCATACATTTGTTGAGTATTTACTAGCTGTTTGTGCGATTCTATGGATTGCCAGATTCAACGATCGGTAAATGTGAAAGGGTGTGATGGCCATCGCTAGCGTGCATGAATGAATGAGATATATTAGCTAAACTTATAATTTTCTTTACTTGGTCAATATCCTTACACGTCATTCATTGTATTTTTCCTCTCTAAGGGGGGACTGTTTACATTTTCTTATCTCCCCCTCCCTTAATCTGCTTAGTCAAGGGATAACGTGGAGAATACTAGGACTCTGTTCCTACACCCCATACTAAATAGTGTAAAAACCCCTTATCAGAATAAATTAATCGATCTTTTGGTTAAATTGTCTCTTTCTGATAACCACTTGTCTTTGTACTGGGTTTTTTTGTCTATCCAATGGGGAAGGGCATATTGGGATACTACTATTCAAACCCCCCACCCCCACTTTGTTATTTGTATTTTTCTGTAACTATGATCTTTTGACTGTACCATGCTAAATGTTGTGATTTTGGTTTAAATGATAATAAACACCATAAACCTTAAATTACTGTGTTGGCCGACCCATTACCCATATCTGTTATACGTAGTTTGTATTCACGTCTGTGTGTTTGTAGCACCAAATTGGTGTGTGTACATGAGTGTTGAGTAACTGGCAAAAATTGTTTAGCCAGGGGAGGTTTAGGAGTCTACAGATAAAAAAAATTGTCGTAAGATAGGCAGATCGGAGAAATTACCCGATTTCAGAGACTGTCCTTACTCTTTTCAGCACCCTTGTGAATCCACTCTCCATTTCTTAACACTTACTATCACATAGCCTTCACTATCATTTCCCACTCGGACGGGACAACTATTTCTAAGACCTATCTTAAATAAAATTACGACAATAACCCTCTACTCCCAAAGGAGCATAGGACTTCAACCAACACATGCCAAGTCCTCCTGTCACGTGCCATCATCTCAAGTTCTTTCCACGTTTTCCTCATCATTTTCACCTCTGTTTCCAGCTCTCTTCTCCACGTGTTTCTTGGTCTACCTCTGCCTCTCTTGCCCTGGGGGTTCCAGAACAAAGACTGCCTTGTAATGCTATCAACAGCTTTCCTCAGTGTGTGTCCTATCCATCGCCATCGTCTTCTTCTCATCTCTTGTTCCACTGGCACTTGTCTAGTTCTTGTCATCAGTTCCACGTTGGTAACCTTGTCATACCATTTTAATCCCCCTATTCTACGCAAGCACCCATTTATGAAAGTCTGTAACTTTTTGGTTGTTGTCTTTGTTGTTCTCCATGTCTCAGAGCCATACAATAGGACTGACTTCACATTTGAGTTGAAGATTCTTATTTTCGTGTTGGATCCTATTTCTCTTGATCTCCATATATTTCCCAATGCAATGAAAGCTCCTCTTGCCTTTTGTATTCTTATCCTGATATCACTGTCTGTCCCTCCAACTTTGTCTATATTGCTGCCAAGATATGTGTACGATTCTACATCTTGTATTGGTGTTTCTTCAAGTTCAACCCTGTTATGATTACCTGCATTTCTTCTCATTATTTTTGTCTTTTCCCTGTGTATTTTCAGACCCAATTGCTGTCATCTCTCATCGAGTGTTTTCAATTTGTCCTGCATCTGATTACGGTTATGGGACAGAAGAGCCACGTCATCAGCAAAATCCAGATCATCCAACTGCTTAGTCAGAGTCCACTGGATTCCATTTGTGGGCTGTGTTCTCGATGATCTCATAACGCAATCTATTGCTAGTAAGAAAAGAAATGGAGACAAGAGGCATCCCTGTCGCACTCCTGTTCTTATCCCAAACGGTTTTGTAAGCTGTCCGTCGTGAAAAACTCTGCATGTCACGTCTTCATATGTTTTCTTTGTTAAATTAATGATCTTCAGGGGAACTCCATAATGCCTCATCAATTTCCAAAGTGATTCCCTGTCTACACTGTCAAATGCCTTTTCGTAGTCCTCAAATCCGATGTATAGTGGTGAATTCCATTCCAGACTTTGTTCAACTATTATTCTCAAAGTGGCTATCTGGTCTGTACATGATCTGTTTTGTCGAAAACCTGCTTGTTATGTCTCATTTTCTTGTCTATGGACTCTTTTAATCTCTCAAGGATAATCCTGTTTAATACTTTTCCTGGCACTGATAGTAACATTATTCCTCTATAATTTGTGCACTCTTGTAGATTTCCCTTCATAGGCAACTTAACCCAGATATCCTTCCTTTCATTCTGCTGGTATCTCTTCCTTTTCCCAGACTTTACCAAGTAATTTATATAATATCTATGTAGCCGTGTCGATATCTGCTTTGATTGCCTCTGCTGGAATGCCATCAGGTTCAGACGCTTTTCCATCTCTTAGAAGCTTTATGGCTTTCTTTATTTCTTCTTCTATAAGTGGGAAGACAACATCAAGAGATGGACAGGAAAGAGTCTATCAGAGTGCACCATCAAGACAAGAGACAGAAGACGTTGGAGATCCATTACAGCCAACCTTCGTTGTGGAGAAGGCAACTGATGATGATGATGATTATTTCTTCCTTCGTTCGCCTTTCACCAACTTTCTTTGTCAATTTGATGTTACATTTTTTGACTGCAAGTTATAAACTCCGTGAAAAAATTATTTGTGGCTTATTAGTGCATTAAAAGCCTGTGTTTAAAATATTTATTTTTTATTTATGCTGTGGTCTCCTTTGATTGTCCGATGAAGGCTATGAACCTCTTTGATAGTCCAATAAAGGTTAGAGAATCATTTGATTGTCCGATGAATGCTATGAACCCATTTGATTGTCCAATGAAGGCTATGGAACTCTTAGATTGTCCGATGAAGGCTGTTGACCTCTTTGATTGTCACATGAAAGCTATGGACCCCTTTGATTATCCAGTGAAGGCTATAGAATCGTTGATTTTTCAGAGAAAGTTGTGGACTACTTCTTTGGGGGGGGGGGGGGGGGTGGGGGGGGGGGGGGGGGGGGGGTGGGGGGGTGGGGGGGGGTGGGCAATGTGCGTAAAAGCATAATTTTAAAAACCCTTATATTTTAAACTTTAGGTTATTTACAGGGACTCCCTAGAATCCATTCATGAACCCCGAAGGGGTCCGTGAACGACAGGTTTAAGAAACCCTATCCTAGGTCATCATGCTTACAGGGGCCTCGCGCACAAAAACACGCTTGTCGTTACAACGTGAATTTATTAAAACAAGGTCTCACAAGATCACGTTTATCTGCGGCGTCGCACAAGGTAAAATATTCACTGTCCCTACGCACGTTTTTTTAAAAATAGACTTTTGCCTCGTTTTCGCGAGTCGCGCACGTTCAACCTATCCGGTTATATGCGGGGGCATGTCCAAAAATGAAAGACCTTTACGTCTGGTGACATTTTTGCACACACGGAAACACAAGCGGCATCCCACATATTACTTGTTTGACTAATCCGACAGAGTTAGGTAACCTATTTGTAGTCTTCTAAAAATAGCTTCACACGCACATTTATGAAAACGTCTATGAAAAATAAATTTTTTATAATCTCTTTGAGGATTCAATAATGATGTCATGTTTACTTTATTCTGACAAGAATGGATTAGTCCAGGAGACACCTCCTGTTTCACCATCACGATCATCACCATCGTCATCGAAATCACAACCATCATCATCATCATTATAGTTATCACCATTATTATCACCATCATCACCTGCATCGTCACTATCACCATGATCAGCACCATCATCTTCACTATCACCATCATCATCACCATCACCATCAACACATCATAATCATCACCATCATTATTATCAACACCATCATCATCATCAACATCATCATCATCATTATCATCAACAACATCATCATCGTAAACATCATCATCATCA
The DNA here is from genome assembly GCA_024509875.1 of Oreohelix idahoensis. Classification (NCBI taxonomy): domain Eukaryota; kingdom Metazoa; phylum Mollusca; class Gastropoda; order Stylommatophora; family Oreohelicidae; genus Oreohelix; species Oreohelix idahoensis. The sequence continues at coordinate 269,668 of JAMPIV010011551.1, forward strand.
CCATCATTATCATCAACACCAACATAATCACCAACATCATCGTAACAAATATCATCACCAACATCTTCACTAACACAAAAACCTTCATCATCACCAACATTATCGCCACCATCATCATCACCAACGTCATCACCATCATCATAACAAATATCATCACCAACACAAAATCTTCATTATTACCATCATCATCACCAACATCAACACCATCATCATCACCAACATAATCACCAACATCATTATCACAGACATCATCACCATCATCATAACAAATATCATCACCAACATCATCACCAACACAAAACCCTCCATTATCAACAACATCATCACCACAATCATCACCAACAACATTATCATCAACATCATCACCAACATCAACAACATCACCAACATCATCATCCCCAACAATATCACCACCATCATCACCAACATGATCATCATCAACAACATCATCACCAAAATTATCATCTCTAAAAGCATCAGCAACGTTATCAACATCACCATCAGCATCACCTACATTATCATCATCACCAACATCATCACCAACATCATCATTATCACCATTATCATCACAAATATCCTCATCACCAAAATCATCATGAACACCATCACCATCACCGACATCATCACCAACATAATCAACAACATCATCGCCATTTTCATCTTTACGAACATAATCACATCATCATTACCATCATCTTCAACACCATCATCATCACCAACATCATCACCAACATCATCACCAATATCATAATCAACATCACCACCAACATCATCACTAACATCATCAAACCTCATCATCATCAACAACATCCCCATTATCATCGTCACCAACATCGTCAACAAAATCATCACCAACATCATCACTATTATCACCATCAGCAAAATCATCACAATCATCATCACCAACATCCTCAAAACCATAATCATTTACAACATCATCAATGTCATAAGCAGCATCATCACCAACATCATCACTCACATCATCACCACCACCATCATCAACAACATCATGATAATTATCATCCTCACCACCATCATTATCTTCATCATTATCACCATCGTCATCACAAACATCATCATCAACATGGTCATCATCATCTCCTTCATTACAATAATCATTACCATTACCAAAATCAGCACAATCATCACTATTATCACCAGCACCATCGTCAACATCATCAGCATAATTGTGATTACCATCATCATCACAAACATCATCACCATAATTATTATTAAAACCATCATCTTCTTCATCATCAAAATCATCACAATTAAAAATAACCATTACTATGATAATTATCATCATCACCATCATCATCACCAACACCACCATCATCATCAACACCATCAGCACTATAACCATTACAATGTCACCATCATCGTCACCATCATCATCACTTGTATCATCATCACCATCATCCCTACGATCAAAACCCCTATCATTGTCAATACTACCACGATCACCATTGTCATAACCATCATTATTGTCATCAGCATCATCATCATTATCACTGTTGTTATCATTACGAGCAACACCATCATTATCATCAACAACATCATCATTATCTTCATAACCAACATTATTACCATCATCTTCGTCATAACTATCATCATAACCTTCATCATCACCATCATCATCATGACTGCCATTATCATCATCACCAACAACATCACCATCATTATCATCGCCACCATCATCATCATCATCATCATTTTAAAATCATGATCATGACCATCATCACCACCACTATTACCACCACCATCATCATTATCATCATCCTATTCATTATTATTACCATTTTCACCATCACCATTATTATCATCATCATCATCTTCATCATCATCACCATCATTATTATGATCACCATCATCATCACTATCATCATCACCGTCATCATCATCAGCACTATTATCATCATAATCCTCACCAACAAGATCACCATCATCATCATCGCCACCATTAGCATCATCACCATTATTATAATCATGATCATGACAATCATCATAACCATTATCACAACCACCAACATCATCATCATCATCAGCATAATTGTCTTTACCATTATCCTCATCGTCGTCATTATTATTATTACAATCATCACCATCATCATTATCATCATCATCATCATCATCATTATCATCATCATCATCAAATACATTCATCATCCCATCCTTTCACCATTATAATTTACCCTTCATCATCATAAATCATCATTAACACATCATCTTAATATCATCACCTTACCATCATATCCCACAATAATTATCATCATCAACATCATCATCACCATCATTATCACCATCGCCACCATCATCATCACTACCACCAACATCATCATCATCACCGTCATCATCATAACCATCACCACCACCATCATAACCATCATCATCACCATCATCATCACCGTCATCATCATCACCATCACCACCACCATCATAATCATCATCATCATCACCATCATCATCACCATCATTATCGCCATCGCCACCATCATCTTCACCACCATCATCATCGTCATCACCGTCATCATCATCACCATCACCACCATCATCATAACCATCATCATCACCATCACTATCATCATCACCGTCATCATTACAATCAAGACAAACTTGATCATCATTATCAAAATTTTTAATATCATTACTTCCCCTATTATCATCGTCATGACCATCATCATTGTCATCATTATCATCATCACATACCCAAATAATATCATTACTAAATCACCCACCTTATTATTCCCCCAACAACATTTACCATCCCATCATCAACAACCTCAAACAAAATCATCTCATCTCTAAACATCTTCATACAAATCATCGCCATCAAATATATCGCTATCATCCCCCCAACATCATCATCACCGTCAGCATTATTATCACCATCATCACTATCATCATCATCACCATCATCTTCAAAATCATTATCCTCATCATTATCATTATCGTTATCACCAGTATCACCTTCATTATGATCACACTATCATCATTATCATCATCACCATCATTATCATTATCATTTCTGTCACATCATCATCATCATTATTACCCACATCCATACCATCACTTTTATAAACCAATCAATCATCATCCATCAAATACCATCACTAAACACCATCAGCAAAAAAAAAAAAAATCATCTATCATCATTATCACTATACATAATCATACCAACAAATCCATCATCACAACCAACATCAAAAAATCAAATCATCCACCACCAATAACATTACCATCAGCAACCAATAACAAAAATATCCATATCCCCAATAATCAAACCAACCCCCAACCATCATTACCATCATCAATAAAACCCAAACCAACATCATTAACCCCAAATCATTATTCACCATCATTAACCATCACCATTCAAAAACAATACCATCCATCAAATCATATCATCAACCATTCATACCCCCATCACATCAACCACAAACATCATTATTCATAATCACCATCAATTACATCCCATACAAATATCCCAACCAAATTACCAAATTATCAACCCATCATTACCCATCAACCCATCAAATCCCAAAACATCATATAATAAAAATCCCAAATACATCACTCCATTACCACCTCCATCATTACACAAATTATCAATTTATTCCCATAAATAACCCATCATTCCAATCATTTAAAACCATCATTACAACATCAATTACATCATCATAACCAACATCAATAATCAAACAAAACAAATAAATTCAAACCATCATCTAAACATCAAATCCACCACCATCACATTCCCCACCCAATCACCTCCATCATCATTCACCCCAACAACACATAAAATCATACAAACCAACATCATTCAAAAACCTAAATCCAACCATCATAACCAAATCCACATTCATCACTCCAATTCATAATAAAATCATTATCACCCATCCAAACATAACCATCAACCATCATCAAACCAACAAACAATCATTATCAACACCACAATTACATACCCACCATCATAAAACAAAACCACATCACCATAAATCATAAACCCAAAACCCCAAAATCATCAAATAATTATCACCAATCATTAATCTTCCATCAATCACATCAAACATCATCAAACCATCACCCATCATACCCTATCCATCATAACCCATACATCAAATCAATACATCAAACCATCCCAACCCACAATAACATACAACCACTCAAACATCAACACATCACACCATACCACCCAAAATTTCATCCACCACAACATCACCCCCATACCTTCATCATTCCCCTACCACCATCAATACCATCTCATCAAATCCACCCATCATAACATCCATCACACTTATACAAAATCAACATTCACAACCACTAAAAATCAATACAAACACACATACACCACATCAATCAACATCATCAATCACAACCATTCACCAAATCCCACAACCCCCCCACAAACCCACACCACCATCACCAACCATTAACCCAAACCATACACCACCAAATCCCAATCAACATCAATCATCAACATCAATCACCAATCCCAAATCTTTCAATCATAACCAAACATCATTACAAAACCAACTCAACATTTTAACAAAAATTCACTTCAACATCAAACCAACATCACATCATCATAATCCAAATCATCATATACACATCCCAACCATAACCAACATCCATAATCATTAATCACCATCATTACCATCAGCATCATAACACAATCATTCAAACATCACCACCATCATATACCATCACATCATAAAACATAATCCCCTATCATTTATCACCATCATCAGACAACCAATCAGCATCATAACCAACATCACATCATTATCACAATCATCACCAATCCATTACCATCAGCATCAATATAACCAACATACCAATTCATAAACCATTTTTCAACACCATAACCAACAATCATTATCACCATTATCCATCATTACCATCACATCATAACCAATCATCATCCCCCCATAATCATTATCACCATTATTACCATCATTACCATCAGCATTATAACCAACATCATCATCATCATTAATACCATCACTACCATCAGCATTATAACCAACATCATCATCATCATTATCACTATCATTACCACCAGCATCATAACCAACATCATCATAATCATTATCACCATCATTACCAGCTCATAAAATCATAAAACCAACACCAATACCATCTGCATCAACAAACCATCACATCATAACTACAACATAATCATCACAATCATTAAACAATCATTACCATCATAAACATCCATTATCATAATCCATCTTCATAATCCATATCATCAATTACACATCACCATCATCATAACCAACATCAATCAAAAATCATCATCATCATCATCATTACCATCAGAATCATAACCAACATCATTATCATTATCACCATCATTACCATCAGCATCATAACCAACATCATTATCAATATCACCATCATTACAATCAACATCATAACCAACATCATCATAATCACCATCATTACCATCAGCATCATAACCAACATCATCATAATCATTATCACCATCATTACCATCAGCATCATAACCAACATCATTATCATTATCACCATCATTACCATCAGCATCATAACCAACATCATCATAATCATTATCACCATCATTACCATCAGCATCATAACCAACATCATTATCATTATCACCATCATTACCATCAGCATCATAACCAACATCATTATCATTATCACCATCATTACCATCAGCATCATAACCAACATCATTATCATTATTACCATCATTACCATCAGCATCATAACCAACATCATAATCATTATCACCATCATTACCATCAGCATCATAACCAACATCATTATCATTATCACCATCATTACCATCAGCATCATAACCAACATCATTATCATTATCACCATCATTACCATCAGCATCATAACCAACATCATTATCATTATCACCATCATTACCATCAGCATCATAACCAACATCATTATCATTATCACCATCATTACCATCAGCATCATAACCAACATCATTATCATTATTACCATCATTACCATCAGCATCATAACCATCGTCATCATCATCATTATCATCATGATACTATTAATATAAGGTAACTACTAATTTAGTACGCCCACACTCGAGTTTTCACCTGGGAATGATGTGAAAGTACCTTTATACCTGGGGACACCGTGTTTTTTAAGTGCTGATGGAAAAGGGCGTGGCATAATTTAATAAGGTTTCAAAATTATTTTCCAATCCCCCCCTCCCCCCCCCCCCCCCTCCCTAAAAATTTTTTTTTTAAAACTAGAGATCTATCAAATGACGCCTTTTTTCTCTACCGGCAGATCGGACCGACCGGAAGCGGATCCCTGAAGATCAGTGACTAATTTAACCCACCTACCAAATCTTTGTCGCATGTTGTAAACAAAATGTGCTTACATTTGATAAAATGACGCACTTTTCAGGTCATCTGCTGTTGACACGTAAGGAAGGGAAACCCGAGGCCTGTAAACAGTAAATAAATATTAGACAAACATAAAGGTATGTTTTCAGGCACTCGTAAGAAATAAATAAGTAGAAAACTAGACAACACGTGCGTGATAGCCAACAGACAATTTGAAGGACGCAGCTTGTTAAATCTACGAAACAAGGACTTAGTTGGCGGTATACAATGTTCCCTTTTCTGGTATGTTTTTTTATTATTTGTGGAATGACATGTTTTTATAATGTTAGGTTTTAAAAATTATGTACACAATTTTTCTTTCAGTATTTTATAGTGTCTATTGATAGTGTTTTAAATTGTTTGTTGCTAGTGTTTGTGTTAATATTTTAAATCATTGTTGCTAGTGTTTGTGTTAATGTTTTAAAGTGTTTGTTGCTAGGGTTTGTGTTAATACTTTAAATTATTTGTTGCTATGTTTGTGCTATTGTTTTAAATGTTTGTTGCTAGCTTTTGTGTTAATATTATAAATGTTTGTTGCTAGTATATTAATTAATACTTTAAATATTTTGTTGCTAGTGTTTGTGTTAATGTTTTAAAATGTTTATCGCTAGTGTTTGTATTAATGCTTTAACGTTTGTTCATAGCATTGAAAGTAGGGATGTAATATTTTACTATTAATTAATCGACTAAACGTTTTAAAATGTATTTATTAATACAACAAATTTTAGTCGATTATTCCATTTTTAGCATGATTATGTTTTAGGCTTAAATGCGAGAAGAGCGTTTGCTGTTAGAGGTTTTTGATACGGAATTTGGCAAGGATGGTAAATAATATTACATTGTTTCGTTGTAATTTTTTAGTATTTTTATTATATTTTCAGAATGAGGTTGCCTTATAACAAGTATATTAAATAAAGTCTTTTGTTATTTAAAAAAAAATTCATTTATGATTTTTTATAAGTTATCAAATAGTTCGAAACTGATCAATTAATCTTATATTTTAAAATTCGATTAATCGATTTAGAATTTCTTAATCAAACCCAGCCCTAATCGATAATTTTACATTTTTATTACGGTTGTTTTGTATTTAGTATTGTTCACATCGCTTATTGCATGTGCTGATTTTGATATTTAAAATATTTATTGCAAGTAATTATACAAACCGCGGACTGAGTGGTCGGGAAATAATACCCGAGAATCCACATCAAGAGGGGAACAACTCTCCCATATCCTCTATCTACGTCAGAAAGGTGGTTAGGCAAATGACCTTTTACTTCCGGGGGTCAAGATGAATGTCAGTCCCACCCTGATTTATACTGATGATGACTGTGGCTAATGTAAATTTTTATTACTACCATTTTACGACTTTATATCAGATTTGTAATGCGCTGGCTAAATTGTATATTACAGATGATTATATTGCTGTATACAAGTTTTAATTTGTGTTTTGTTTTTAAATACATAGTCATGTTAATAACATCACATAGAAGATGTACGCAAGACGTAAGGAGTTGAAATAGCCCGGCAAAAAAAAAAAAAAAAAAAAAGGCAACGTTCTATGGATGTCATGAAAGTAGAAAGATGTCATGAAAGTAGAATGAAAGTAGAAAGATGTCATGAAAGTAGAAAGATGTCATGAAAGTAGAATGAAAGTAGAAAGATGTCATGAAAGTAGAAAGATGTCATGAAAGTAAAAAGATGTCATGAAAGTAGAATGAAAGTAGAAAGATGTCATGAAAGTAGAAAAAAATATTTGATCTAAGTTTAGTTATTGGAAGTAAGACAGTTCTATCGTGTTCCATAGAACAAATCCTGACATACAGAAGTAGGTCATGGACATGTATCATCATCATCATCATCATCATCATCATCATCATAGTTTTCCTTTATGCTCCTCATGGAGTAAGGAGCAACAACTGCAGCTAGTATATTTGAAGGAAACCTGCAACAAACACTCACCTGCTCATGCAGTAGTGGTTTCTGTAGAAATATGTTGTATATGATGAGGTTGCCAGTCCCATGCCAAATGTTATCTTAGTCGCCTTGTACGACATGCTTAAGGGAGAAGTAGGCATATTATTTTCACTGTCTATTTAGAGACCTCAGGATCTTCACGGGACAAAGAGTTAGATTAGCTCACGCTATGGCAGTGTTCAAGTGAGTGAAAAGTAGTGTTCAAGTGAGTGAAAAGTAGGAAGGATGTCCTGAGGCAAGAAGGATGTCCAGAGACAAGAAGGATGTCCTGAGACAAGAAGGATGTCCTGAGACAAGAAGGATGTCATGAAAGAAGAAGGATGTCCTGAGGCAAGAAGGATGTCCAGAGACAAGAAGGATGTCCTGAGACAAGAAGGATGTCCTGAGACAAGAAGGATGTCATGAAAGAAGAAGAATGTCCTGAGACAAGAAGGATGTCATGAAAGAAGAATAGTGTCCTGCAAGTAGAAGGATGTCATGAAAGAAGAAGAATGTCCTGAGACAAGAAGGATGTCATGAAAGAAGAATAGTGTCCTGCAAGTAGAAGAATGTTATGAAAGAAGAATAGTGTCCTGCAAGTAGAAGGGTGTCATGAAAGAAGAATAGTGTCCTGCAAGTAGAAGGATGTCATGAAAGAAGAATAGTGTCCTGCAAGTAGAAGGATGTCATGAAAGAAGAATAGTGTCCTGCAAGTAGAAGGATGTCATGAAAGAAGAATAGTGTCCTGCAAGTAGAAGGGTGTCATGAAAGAAGAATAGTGTCCTGCAAGTAGAAGGATGTAATGAAAGAAGAATAGTGTCCTGCAAGTAGAAGGGTGTCATGAAAGAAGAATAGTGTCCTGCAAGTAGAAGGATGTAATGAAAGAAGAATAGTGTCCTGCAAGTAGAAGGGTGTCATGAAAGAAGAATAGTGTCCTGCAAGTAGAAGGATGTAATGAAAGAAGAATAGTGTCCTGCAAGTAGAAGGGTGTCATGAAAGAAGAATAGTGTCCTGCAAGTAGAAGGATGTTAAGAATAGTGTTCTGCAAGTAGAAGAATGTTATGAAAGAAGAAGGGTGTCATGAAAGAAGAATAGTGTCCTGCAAGTAGAAGGATGTCATGAAAGAAGAATAGTGTCCTGCAAGTAGAAGGGTGTCATGAAAGAAGAATAGTGTCCTGCAAGTAGAAGGATGTAATGAAAGAAGAATAGTGTCCTGCAAGTAGAAGGATGTAATGAAAGAAGAATAGTGTCCTGCAAGTAGAAGGGTGTCATGAAAGAAGAATAGTGTCCTGCAAGTAGAAGGATGTAATGAAAGAAGAATAGTGTCCTGCAAGTAGAAGGGTGTCATGAAAGAAGAATAGTGTCCTGCAAGTAGAAGGATGTTAAGAATAGTGTCCTGCAAGTAGAATAGTGTTCTGCAAGTAGAAGAATGTTATGAAAGAAGAAGGGTGTCATGAAAGAAGAATAGTGTCCTGCAAGTAGAAGGATGTAATGAAAGAAGAATAGTGTCCTGCAAGTAGAAGGGTGTCATGAAAGAAGAATAGTGTCCTGCAAGTAGAAGGATGTAATGAAAGAAGAATAGTGTCCTGCAAGTAGAAGGATGTAATGAAAGAAGAATAGTGTCCTGCAAGTAGAAGGGTGTCATGAAAGAAGAATAGTGTCCTGCAAGTAGAAGGATGTCATGAAAGAAGAATAGTGTCCTGCAAGTAGAAGGGTGTCATGAAAGAAGAATAGTGTCCTGCAAGTAGAAGGATGTAATGAAAGAAGAATAGTGTCCTGCAAGTAGAAGGATGTAATGAAAGAAGAATAGTGTCCTGCAAGTAGAAGGATGTCATGAAAGAAGACGGGTGTCATAAAAGAAGAATAGTGTCCTGCAAGTAGAAGGATGTAATGAAAGAAGAATAGTGTCCTGCAAGTAGAAGGATGTCATGAAAGAAGAAAGGTGTCATGAAAGAAGAATATTGTCCTGAAAGTAGAAGAAGGTCATGAACGAAGAAGATGTCTTGAAAGAAGAATACTTATCTGAAAGTAGAAGGATGTCATGAAAGAAGAAAGGTGTCATGAAAGAAGAATAGTGTCCTGAAAGTAGAAGAAGGTCATGAACGAAGAAGATGTCTTGAAAGAAGAATACTTATCTGAAAGTAGAAGGATGTCATGAATGAAGAAGAGTGGCCTGAAAGTAGAAGGATGTCATGAATGAAGAAGAGTGGCCTGAAAGTTGAAGGATGTCATGAATGAAGAAGATGCTCTGAAGGTAGAAGGATGTCCTAAAAGTTGAAGGATGTCCTGAATGAAAAAGGATGTCTTGAAACAAGAAGGGTGTCCTCAAAGAAACGAAGAAATGATGTCTTGACTTGACTTTGGCTTTTCTGACATCTAAGTTACGAATTTTCACTCCTTATGCCAGTTAATGGAATGTACCTGCCTTTTTAATACTGCACTGTATCTCCATACCTAGTGTAACCTAGGCACAAGATCCGTTAGTTATACTAAGGTGCAAGTCTAAATATAAAGATTTTGTGGTCTGATGTTGTAATAAAAGCTTATAAATGACATTCTTCTTTTGTTTTTGATTCTTAACCGCCGACTGTCAAAGAAGTCGCGTCTTGTAGGGCAGCAACAAACTGCTTCCACTTTGCTCAGTCGGCGGCCATCCTTCGTGCCCTGACCCAGCTCTGGTTCATTCTTTGCATCTCGGCCTTCACAGTTCTCCGCCAAGTTGTTTTAGTCGGCCCCACATTAGATCGAATTAATCAGTTTTTTCGAATATGTAATGAGAAGAAGACAGCTGAATATGTTGTGACACCATGTCACATTGAAAGAAAAATAGATAGGGGACGATAATGTGGAAACATATTGAACAGTTTCACATCGTGGTAGGAGCGACGTTACTTACTCAGTCGTTATTCTTCTACCCTGGTGTGAAGAGGCATGAAGACATTTAACAACAGATTGGATACACAGCGCATGTGATAGAAAGTTGTGGATAGACGTAATCACCTAGTTCTGCTGGCATAAAAGTCGACGAAGGTAAAATTCTGGTTGCAAATGTTTCTGTTGATGCTTTTGAAACGCTTATGTTGGTGATGTAATGTTTCTTTGCAGATGTGTACGTTTCTAGTAAAAGTTTTTACTTCATTCTTAAAGTTTTTACTTCATTCTTAAAGCTTTTACTTCATTCTTAAAGTTTTTACTTCATTCTTAAAGTTTCGCTTCATTCTTAAAGTTTTTACTTCATTCTTAAAGTTTTTACTTCATTCTTAAAGTTTTTACTTCATTCTTAATGTTTTTACTTCATTCTTAAAGTTTTTACTTCATTCTTAAAGTTTTTGCTTCATTCTTAAAGTCTTTACTTCATTCTTAAAGTTTTTGCTTCATTCTTAAAGTCTTTACTTCATTCTTAAAGTTTTTACTTCATTCTTAAAGTTTTTACTTCATTCTTAAAGTTTTTACTTATCTCGTAGATTAGGGAATCGGAGTGGCTAAGAGGTATGGCGTCCGCCTCTAGTTCTGATGGTGCAGGAAGTATATTTCAAGGACATCTTCGTTCCGAACCAGTGGTTCCTTATGATGTCATCCTCCCCCCCCCCCTCTCCCCCGACATCTCATGGGTAAGGAGATCGGGTGCCTAGCCTTCTCGGATAAGGGCAAAATAAACAGGGTATCCCGTGTCCAAGTTGCGCACGTTAAAAATCCCTTGGAAGTTGGAAATCGTAAATAGTAGGCCACATGGCAAAATTTATAAAATTAGGAACCTACCCACCGCAAACGTATGTATTGGGATCCTCAAAAGTGCTACGGAGATCCACCTTGTGTGATCTAAGGGAGGAGATCGGGGCCCCTACTTGAGTTGTCCGTGTGGAATGAAGATGGTCTTTCAAACCAAACCGACTTAAGTCACGTGGTTGTTTTCTATGTCCTTAAAGCACGTGCTTTAAGTCACGTGGTTGTTTCTCATGATTGATGCAAAGATTTTTCTGTCGCTTGGAGTGTTCATAAAGTCTGGAGCGTCCGACTGGCAGAGTGGTTAGAGCGATGGTCTCTCGTGACAAAAGTGCCGGGTTCGAATCACGGTACCGACACGCTCTAGTCTACCCAGCTGTAAATGAGTACCTGACTTTGATTTAGGGAAGGAAAAGGCAGCTAAGAAGAGAACAGGTCACCCCCACCTCTCGATGCTGGACCTAGTATGTGGTAGTCTCAAACACTTCACGCCCCTACGGCAGTATCTACTGTTGGATGACCTTTTTTTACCACCACAAATATATGTATTGGGATTCTCGCCGGTGCTACACAGTTCGCGCACTGTACTGAGATCCTCTTTCAGTGAACTTATGAAGGAGATCGGGGCACTTATTGCGTTGTCCGTGTGCAATGACGATCGTCTTTCAAATAAACTTCTTCTTTGATCCTTAGCCGCCAACCGTCAAAGCAGTCAGTGGCCATCACGCCTAATGGCGTCTTGTAGGGCAACGACAAATTGATTCCACTTTGCTCGGTCGGCGGCCATCCTTCGTACAGTGCCCCAACTCTGGTTCATTCTTTGCATCTCAGCCTCCACAGTCCTCCGCCAGGTTGTTTTTGGTCACAGAGTTTACTTATTCTTAATTAGCAAATATGCTGTTATATAACCAACGCACTTCAGTTTTGGTTGAAAAGATCGTGCCTCGCCACACGAAACTAAAAAAAATTCAGAGAAAAGGAAAAACAAAAAATGTTTAAATATAGACTTCAATTTGTATTGCTCACCGCTTATAATAGATCGCGGATTAGTGTTAAACCTCGTATTTACTTTAGACATGTAACGGAACTGAATGTCATGTTTTCCTGGTTGAGTTGTCCGTCACTTTGGCACAGGCGTGTTTTGATGTTGACTGATCACTTGTGAGATGGACAGTAGCATTATTTGAATTATATAAAAAACAAAAAGAAGAAGAAAACATGTCAGATATCAATTTATGTCATATTAATATGTTTACACGCAAGAATAAAGCAAAGGTTAAACGTAGACAAAATACAAGCCAGTTTGAGAGAGTCGTTACTGGAAAATTAAATGCAATAAATGAAATGGAAAACATAACGAAACTATAACATATGAATGACAGACAAGACAACAGAATGCTTTAGCAGGTAGAACAATCAACAAGTCTAACTAGTCTTACAATGAACTTTGATTGAGAATGTATGGGAAGGGTTAACTTTACAGACAGATGAATATAGCATTGGTAAGTTTAACAAAAACAGTACCCACTGTTGAAGAAACCTCTCTCTCTCTATCTCTCTCTCTTTCTCTCTCTCTCTCTCTCTCTCTCTCTCTCTCTCTCTCTCTCTATATATATATATATATATATATATATATATATATATATATATATATATATATATATATATATATATATATAATCAGAACCTTCAACTCAAATGTCAAGTCAGTGCTATTGTAGGGCTCTGAAACATGGAGATCGACAAAAGCATCAACAGACATTCATAAAAAGGACAGTGTTGGTGTAGAACAGAAGGATTGAAGTGCTATGACAGGATCACTAACGTAGAACTGATGACAAGATCACTAATGTGGAACTGATGACAAGATCACTAATGTGGAACTGATGATAAGATCATTAACGCGGAACTGATGACAGAATCCCTAACGTGGAACTGATGACAAGATCACTAACGTGGAACTGATGACAAGATTATTAACGAGGAACTGATGACAAGATCCCTAACGTGGAACTGATGACAAGATCACTAACGTGGAACTGATGACAAGATAACTAACGCGGAACTGATAACAAGATCACTAACGTGGAACTGATGACAAGATCACTAACGCGGAACTGATGACAAGATCACTAACGTGTAACTGATGACAAGATCACTAATGTGGAACTGATGACAAGATCACTAACGTAAAACTGATGACAATATCAATAACGTGGAACTGATTACAGGATCACTAACGTGGAACTGATGACAATATCACTAACGTGGAACTGATTACAGGATCACTAACGTGGAACTGATGACAATATCACTAACGTGGAACTGATTACAAGATAACTAACGTGGAACTGATGACAAGATCACTAACGTGGAACTGATGACAAGATCACGGACGTGGAACTGATGACAAGATCACGGACGTGGAACTGATGACAAGATCACGGACGTGGAACTGATGACTAGATCACTAACGTGGAACTGATGACAAGATCACTAACGTGGAACTAATGACAAGATCACTAACATGGAACTGATGACAAGATCACTAACGTGGAACTGATGACAAGATCACTAACGTGGAACTGATGACAAGATCACTAACGTGAAACTGATGACATGATCACTAACGTGGAACTGATGACAAGATCATTAACGTTGAACTGATTACAAGATCACTAACGTGGAACTGATGACAAGATCACTAACATGGAACTGATGACAACATCACGGACGTGTAACTGATGACAAGATCACGGACGTGGAACTGATTACAAGATCACGGACGTGGAACTGATGACAAGTTCACGGACGTGGAACTGATGACAAGATCGCTGACGTGTAACTGATGACAAGATCACTAACGTGGAACTGATGACAAGATCACTAACGTGGAACTGATGACAAGATCACTAACGTGGAACTGATGACAAGATCACTAACGTGGAACTGATGACAAGATCACGGACGTGTAACTAATGACAAGATCACTAATAAGAACTGATGACAAGATCACTAATAGGGAACTGATGACAAGATCACTAACGTGGAACTGATGACAAGATCACTAACTTGGACCTGATGACAAGATCACTAACGTGGAACTGATGACACGGTCACAAACATGGAACTGATGACAAGATTACTAACGTGGAACTGATGACAAGATCACTAACGTTTGACAAATGACAAGATCACTAACGTGAAATTGGTGGCAAGATCACAAACGTGGAACTGATGACAAGATCACTAACGTGGAACTGATGACAAGATCACTAATGAGGATCTGATGACAAGATCACTAACGTGGAACTGACGACAAGATCACTAACGAGGAACTGATGACAAGATCACAAACATAGAACTGATGACAAGATTACTCACGTAGAACTGATAACTGGATCACTAACATGGAACTGATGACAAGATCACTAACGTGGAACTGATGACAAGATCACTGAAGTGGTCGTGATGACAGGATCACTGATGTGGAACTGATGACAAGATCACTAACATTAAACTGATAACAAGATCACTAACGCGAACTGATGACAAGATCACTAAAATGGAACTGATGACTAGACCACTAACGTGGAACTGATGACAAGATCACTAACGTGGATCTGATGACAAGATCACTACCGTGGAACTGATGACAAGATCACTAACGTGGAACTGATGACAAGATCACTAACGTGGAACTGATGACAAGATCACTAACGTAGAACCGATGACAAGATGACTAACGGGGAACTGATGACAGGATCACTAGGGTGAAAGTGACGACAGGATCACTAATGTGGAACTGATGACAAGATCACTAACGTGGAACTGATGACAGGATCACTAACGTGGAACTGATGACAGGATCACTAACGTACTGATGACAGGATCACTAACGTGGAACTGACTACAGGATCACTAACGTGGAACTGATGACAGGATCACTAACGTGGAACTGATAACAGGATCACTAACGTGGAACTGATGACAGGATCACTAATGTCTAACTGATGACAGGATCACTAACGTGGAACAGATGACAAGATCACTAACGTGGAACTGATGACAAGATCCCTAACGTGGAACAGATGACAAGATCACTACCGTGGAACTGATGACAGGATCACTGACGTGGAACTGATGACAGGATCATTAACGTGTAACTGACGACAGGACCACTAACGTGTAACTGATGACAAGATCACTAACGTAGAACTGATGACAGGATCACTAACGTGGAACTGATGACAAGATCACTAACGTACTGATGACAGGACCACTAACGTGGAACTGATGACAAGATCACTAACGTGGAACTGATGACAAGATCACTAACGTGGAACTGATGACAGGATCACTAACGTGGAACTGATGACAAGATCAATAACGAGGAACTGATGACAAGATCACTAACGTGGAACTGATGACAAGATCACTAACGTGGAACTGATGACAAGATCACTAACATAGAACTGATGACAAGATCACTAACATGGAACTGATGACAAGATCACTGACGTGGAATTGATGACAAGATCACTAACATGGAATTGATGACAAGAATCAAACACAAGTACCAGTAGAGCGAGATAAGAAGCAATGGCGATGGATAGGGCATACAGTGTTGGAGCCTGTTAATAGCATTACAAGGCAGTCCGTGCTCTGAAATCCTCAGAATTAAAAACAGCAGAGGTAGACTGAAAGACATATTGAGAAGTAATCATAAACATCTCATCTAGACCTAAAGGTCTTTTTTATTTGGGCATGCGCCCTAATATAACCGAGGAAATTTTGTTTTTAAATATTGAGAAGTAAACTCAAGACCTAAGATCCTTTGTGAACTGAAATGTGATGATGATGATGACATATAATATATATTACATAAACTGCGGTTTCACATTATTAACATTTCAACTCAGCTTGTGAATGTGTCGGTTCAACACAGCATTTGATAATGTGGAACAATTGTTATTGTCTCTTGTGAGCTTATTGGCTATTTCAGATTTTTACGTGTTTTTGTTTCTGGAAGTAAAACATAAACATAAAATAGTTATTGCTCGTTCATTTGACATTTTTGTTTCGTGTATATCCAAAGAAAAGTAGTTAAAATTTAACAATATGAGATGACTTTTTAATCATGCAATGAAAACTCGCGCTAAATTTAACGAAAAGAAAGGGCAATGAGCACTTATCTATTCAGCCTAACATGACAAAGAGGACAGAACAAAATAAGCTTATATAAGGACATCATCATCAAGTCACATGCCTAATGGCGTAGAAGATCATGTCTCTCCATAACTTCCTGTCTCCAGTACAATTTATCAATTCTGTTGTTGACCTCCTTCCATGCCACGATGTCAAACTGTCCTGTATTTGCTCTCTTTATCTTCCCCTATCTCTTTTTCCATCAATCTTACCTGTTGTTAAGATATATTCCAACATTCCTCTTCTCATAACATGCCAAAAATAAAAGTGGAAATGCCAACATATACACACAAATATAAATATAAGTAGTTACAAAGTGAACTGGCAAATAGAACATTCATAGTCCAATAAAATAGACGAATACTACTCAATGGATCGGGTAAAAATTTAGTACACCTGTTATTAGCACTACTAGGCAGCCCATTTTATTGACCCCCCCCCCCCCTGACCCAGGGTTAGAGAGCTAGAGGGGAGGCTGACAATCAACACATGGAGAAGGGAACGGGAGATAGAACAGAGGGGTATAAAGAAGGCACTGAAATGCCTTGAGGGTATGACTCACGACAGGAGGACTTGGCCTGATTTTGTTAAAGGCTTATTCGTCTTCGTGGGCTGAAGGGTAATGTGGGGGGATGATGAGGATGATGATAATGATGATGAGGATCAGGATGATGCTGAGGATGACGATGTGGATGAGAATGATAGGATGATAGTGATGTGAAGTTTGATGATGATGATGAAGATGAGGATGAAGATGATTTTGACGATGATGAGGATGATGATACGGATGTTGAGGATGGTAAGGATGATGATTATGATGTTGAGGATGAGGATGATGATGAGGATGATTGTAACGATGAGGATGATGAATGAGGATGATGCTTAGAATGATGATGATGAAAATCAGGATGAGGATGATGGTGAGTAAGATAATGATGTGGATGATGTTGAGGATGATGGTAATGATGATGATGAATATGATGAGAACGATGAGGATGATGATGAAGATGATGAGGATGATGATAAAGATGATAATGAGGATGATGATGATGATGATGGTAATGATGATAAGAAGGATGCTTGAGGAGGATGATGATGAGAATGATGGCGGTGGAAGCGATGATTCTACTTTTTAGTTCCCTGTGGTCTCTGAAGACGTAACGGTTAACTAGAACTACTGCTCCGTCAAACATCACGTAAACACCTTCTAGAATTACGATAGTTCTGCCTACCTCATCGTGTCCACAAATTGCGACACTAACCAGAGCTGCAAGACTACATGTATGGCTTTGTGCAGGCTTCCTGCAAATGGCTGTCTCCAATGGTGCTCTAATGCTCCAAATAAAGAAAGACGAAAATGCATGATAAATATCAAAGGAAAATATGATATTACGTCAAAGAAAGAACGGGAGTTGTTCAATTTAATGAGAGGAAACTTTACTGTGCGTTGCAACAAGATGTAATCTGATCATCAGCTGTATTCTGCCTGTTGACCATTTTGTTTCACGAGAATGATTGACCTAATGATTGACACAATCTTCTGATGATCGTAATCTTCTTCTTCGCGTATCATGCCTCTTGGTGTAGGTGATCATGTCGCGACGCAACTTCCAGTTTCCAGTATTGTTTATCATTTCTGTTATTGGGTTCGTTCCAAGTCATACAGTCACACTGTTCAGCACATGTACAAAACTGCTATGCTATGGACCTCAGAAGGATGGCGAAAGAGAGGCCGACCAAAGACAACCTGGCGGAGAACAGTGGAGGCTGAGATGCAAAGCATGAACCAGAGTTGGGACACCGCACGAAGCATGGTCACCGACTGAGCCAAATTGGGACAGTTTGTTGCTGCCCTTCAAGACTCCACAAGGCGTGATGGTCATTGACTGCTTTGTCAGTCAAGGGGCTAAGGGTCCAAGAAGATTCAGTACATTCTCTCTTTTTTGTTGCCCTTTTTTTCTCCTTCAATCTTTCTTGTTGTTACAGTATATTCTAGCTTCTTTCTTCTCAATGTAGTTACTCGTATCGTTTATTAATCTACAGACTAGCGCAGTCCTTGGGTGTCTCTTTGAGGTCATTTTTGGTCAAGTGGACACTGTTATTGCGTCACCAGATGTGGATATAAAAGCTGGCTTCTTTCCAGATTCGGGATATCTAGACACTCAACCACAAAACATAGATCGTAAGTGTTACCGACAGAGTTGTAGAGTGGCTACCAGTGACGGATGCTTCACAGGGAGCTAAATTGTTTAGTTGGATTCTTGTGGATGTGTGCGCAAGAGTTTAGTTAAAATTAGTTAGCGTAGATCATTTTATGTCAGATGTATCTGTCGTTACTTATTAGTTATTGTAGACAATGGGTCCAGTGACACGACTGTCGTAAGACGCCATCAAATCAATTGCTCCTGTTGAGTGTCAGAAGACAATGTCATGAGATTATCCGTAAAAAGTTATATCTTCGTAAGAAGCCATCAAATCAATTGCTTCTGTTGGGTGTTTGAAGGCAATGTTATGAGATTATCCGTAGAAAGTTATATCTCCGTAAGACGCCATCAAAT
This sequence comes from Oreohelix idahoensis, assembly GCA_024509875.1. NCBI lineage: Eukaryota > Metazoa > Mollusca > Gastropoda > Stylommatophora > Oreohelicidae > Oreohelix > Oreohelix idahoensis. The sequence continues at coordinate 289,496 of JAMPIV010011551.1, forward strand.
CAATTGCTTCTGTTGGGTGTTTGAAGGCAATGTCATGAGATTATCCGTAAAAAGTTATATCTCCGTAAGACGCCATCAAATCAATTGCTTCTGTTGGGTGTTTGAAGGCAATGTCATGAGATTATCCGTAGAAAGTTATATCTCCGTAAGACGCCAATGTAGATTATCCGTAAAGTTATATCCGTAAAATCAAGGCAATCATGAGAATCCGTAAAATGTTATATCTCCGTAAGACGCCATCAAATCAATTGCTTCTGTTGTGTGTTTGAAGGCAATGTCATGAGATTATCCGTAGAAAGTTATATTGTATTTATTGTTGTTGTGTACACAATCTTTGAAGGACCGAGGACTAGAATGGAACCAGGCCAGGAGGAAGACAGCCGATAGAATAGTCTGGCGCTCTCTCTTCCAAACCTCTACACCTCACGGTAGAAGGGGAACGACTAAGTAAGTAAGTAAGTTGTTGTGTACACAATCTTGATCAAATGATAGCGCCATGAAATCTTTTTGATCAAATCAACTTTATGCTCGGTTTCTCAACATTATCTTTCACCGAAGCTGCTCCATTAAAGACAATGGCCTCTTTAGTTTTGCTTGCGTCCATTTTTTCTCTGATTATGTAATTTTTTTGGAAATTACATTTTTGTCTTGATCTTAGATTGATATCAAGGCGTGGATGCGTCAAAATTAGTGATAGTTACATGCCAGTCATTCACTACGTTACAAGAAGTATCAAGCAATAATTTTCGGAATGAGATCCGGTCATTGCATTCTCAGATACCATCTGTTCATGAAACTGAAAATTGGACAGACAGATATGTGTCTATGTGGGGAGGACAAACAGACAGATATGTGTCTATGTGGGGAGGACAAACAGACAGATATGTGTCTATGTGGGGAGGACAAAGAGACAGGTGTGTGTCTATGTGGGGAGGACAAACAGACAGATATGTGTCTATGTGAGGAGGACAAACAGACAGATATGTGTCTATGTGGGGAGGACAAACAGACAGATATGTGTCTATGTGAGGAGGACAAACAGACAGATATGTATCTATGTGGGGAGGACAAACAGACAGTAGAACATGTGCTTTCGGCTCCATGAGAAAAACAGGGTGTGAGCATGTCTTTCTCCGATACACTCGATGGAGAAACTGTATGGTGATGAAAGAAGCTTGAAACGGGAATATCAGCTTTATAAGAGAGATACATGTGGTTATTTGAGAGCGAACAACGATGACCAAGTCATTTATTTATATCCCCGTTAGTTCCATATGGAGCATGGAGTCACCACAGTAGCTGTTCTCCATGCTGGAAGCCTTCATCAATCATTCATGTGATTTTTCAGTGATAGTTTCTGTAGCCTTGTGTTTTACAAGATGAGGTTCCAAACCTCATGTACAACCTCAAATTATTCTTCTCTTACTACGTTCCCGAGGGCGCAATAGATAGGTTTCTTCTTTGTCACATCAGAGACCCCAGCGAAACTTCCCGGGCTAGCTAGTATATTGTCTATGAGAAGTAATTAATGTATCATAGTTATAAAGGCCTCATACTAAGTCTAAAGACAACAAAAGTGCTGGGTCGGGTTGTGGATGTTGCACCGGTTATCACTGTCCATAACTATGAATTGCCAGTGTTACACCACTTCACATACCGGGGGTCTGCCATCGACGACAAACTCTCTGACTGGACACAGAGATTGACAGCCGCATTGGAAAAGCTGCAGCTACTATTGTACGCCACACAACGCGTGTTTCGGGAAACTCCAAACTCACAATGAAGACAAAATCTGCGGTATATAACATCTGTGCCAGCAGCACGCTTGTATATGGCAGCGAGACATGGACAACCTATGCTAAACAAGAAAGATGGCTCAATACCTTCCACCTACGGTGTCTACGAAACATCCTTGGTATTTCGCAGAAGAACAAAGTGACAAATATTGAGGTGCTTTCACTTGCTGGCCTTCGATGGCTTGGCTGTGTCTGCTGCATGTAAGATTGTCGGATGTCGAAAGATATTTTACACAGACACATGGCAGATGACAACAGAACAGCCGGACTACCGCAGCTGAGGTTTAAAAGTGCGTGCAAGAGAGACACAAAGACTTACTTAACTACTTATTTAGTCGTTCCCCTTCTACCGTGAGGTGTAAAGGTTTGGAACAAAGACACTGGACATAAATCCAGAAACCTGGGAGATTGAAGCTGCCGATCGCACCACGTGGCAATGAATTCGCCGAAAGGACAACCTGAACGGTCGCATATTCACGCATGCCAAGTCCTCCTGTTGCATGCTATCAGCTCAAGGTCGTTCCATGTCTTACATGTTATGTTCATTTCTGTTTCCCATTATTTTTCCATGTGTTGTTCGGTCTACTTCTGTTTCTATTACCATGGAGATTCCAGAACAGACTACCTTGAAATGCGTCACAATGTTTCCTCCACGTGTGTGTTATCCATCGCCAACATCTTCTTCTTGACTCTTCTACCACTGACATTTGTTCTTGTCGTCAGTAGCAGTTGTAAGTATTTGCATTGTTTATGTTTCTTCTTCTTCTTCTTCTCCATCTTCTTCTGCGTTTGTCCTAAAAAGGACGTTTGTTACCTTGTGTCGCCGTTTACAGCAAAGCTGCGATATCTGCGCCTTTCGGCCCGACACATCCGTTTTCGGCATGGCATTTTTGGGACCGTGTTAGCCTTCCCTCTTCGATCCCTACTCTCTCAGCCAGACTGCACTGAGGCAGCCTGTTTCCAGGACCACCACTTGGAGGTGGAGTCGGGTCTTGGTCAGCTCTGGTTCGCTGACCCTGACGCTTTTGTGGTCCATGGCTCGATCCCCAGTTTAGGTGGGATTCTTTAGACCGCAAACGGCTCCGGGGTCGACCCAGCCTCATGAATTGGGTACCAGTGCAACTCTGGGAAGGTTAAGGCGGCCGGCGTGATGCTGACCACATCACCCCTAGTGTGCCGACGGTCACGAAAATATGGGCCTAACAACATATTCCTAAACGAGATCCTTTACCTTATTTACCTATGTTTCAATTGTTTGCTAGTATCGGTTTTTATCTTTGTTATTAAGTATATTCTTGATCCTTTCAGAGCTCAACATCATAATTTCATCATCAATCATCATTACATACAATAATAATAATAGCCCCTTCAGTCATAACTGACTATGGGAATGCGCCCCTGAGGTGACAGCCCTCAGCTGCTTATTTTCCTGGTGCTCCTTTCGACGTTTTCTCCTCACCTCTGCTTCTTGTGTGAGCCTCTCTTCGCCCAATCTGAGGTGGCGCCGTAAATAGCATCGCCACTTAGTGCGATCGGCAGCTTTATCCTCCCATGTTGCTGGATCCATGTCCAGTGCCCTCATATCTCTCTTGCACACATCTTTGAACCTCAGCTGTGGTCGCCCAACTGTTCTCTTGCCATCTGCTAATTGTCCGTAGAAGATATCTTTTGGGATGCGACCATCATCCATGCGGCGAACATGGCCAAGCCAGCGAAGTCTGCGCTGTCTAAGAAGCGTATACATACTTTGAAGGCCAGCACGTGACAACACCTCGACATTTGTCACTTTATCTTTCCACGAGATGCCGAGGATGCGGCGTAGACACCGCAAATGGAAGGTATTGAGCCTTCTTTCTTGCTTAGCATAGGTCGTCCAGGTCTCGCTGCCATATAGGAGTGTGCTGGTGACGCAGGCATTATATACCGCAGCTTTGGTCTTCATTGTGAGTTTAGAGTTTCCCCAAACACGTGATGTGAGGCGGGCAAAGGTAGCTGCAGCTTTGCCAATGCGGCTGTCGATTTCTGTATCCAGTGAGAGTTTGTCATTGATGGTAGACCCTAGGTATGTGAAGTGGTGCACAAGTGCCAATTCATAGTTATCGATAGTGATAACTGGTGCAGCACCCACATCCTGACTCAGCACATTCGTTTTCTTCAGACTTATTGTGAGGCCAAAGTCCTTGCATGCTTTAGTGAAGCGATTCATCAAGCTCTGAAGCTCCTGTTGGCTTTGAGTGACGACTGCAGCATCATCAGCGAACAACAAGTCTCTTATAGTGACCCTTCTGACTTTTTTTTTTGCCTTCAGCCTTGAAAGATTAAACAGACGGCCATCTGACCTAGTGTGAAGGCATATTCCTTCAGTTGCATCTCTGAATGCATGTTTCAAGAGTAAGGCAAGAAGATTCCGAAGAGGGGGTCGGAGCCAGAACACAGCCTTGTTTAACGCCACTTCGTATATCAAAGGGCTGTGACGTGCTTCCAGCATATTGGACTGTTCCCTTCATGCCGTCATGGAATGACTTTATCATTTCCAGCATTTTAGAAGGGCAGCCTATTTTCAGGAGGATTTTAAAGAGTCCATCCCTACTAACCAGGTCGAATGCTTTTGTGAGGTCTATAAAGGCGATATATAATGGTCTTTTCTGCTCTCTTGATTTTTCCTGAAGCTGGCGGAGAGAGAAGATCATGTCTGTTGTTGATCTGCCAGCTCGGAATCCACACTGTGACTCTGGATATATGCGCTCAGCTAACTTGTGTAGTTATTGCAATCACTTCTGTCTCCTTTATTTTTATACAGTGTTACAATCTTGGCATCTCGCATGTCTTGAGGAATAGTTGTCTCTTCCCAGCACTGGTACAGCATCCTATGCAGGGGATGTAATAGCGTGCTCTTACAGCATTTGATTAAATCAGGAGGAATCCCATCACTGCCTGGTGCTTTGCCAGAGGCCAAGCTATCAAAGGCCTAGCTGAGTTCCTCTAATGTTGGTTCGGCATCCAGCTCCTCCATAGTTTGCAGACTGTTGACACCATCAAGGGCTGCAGGCGTAGCGGTATTGTCTCTAGCGTAAAGCTCAGAGTAGTGCTCGACCCACCTCTCCATCTGCTTACCCTTATCGGTTAGCTTCTCTCCGCTGATGGTTTTTAGCGGTGCCGTCTTACTTTTATGGGGGCCAAGTGCTTTCTTTATACCGTCATACATTTGTTTAATGTTGCCTGTTTGCGCTGCGATCTGGATGCTCTCACTGAGCTGGAGCCAGTAGTCATTTGCACAGCGTCGAGCAGTCTGTTGAACTTTGCTTCTCGTAGCCCTCAGGATCTGTAGGGTTCTGGCACTCGGTGAACGTTTGTATTCATTCATAGCACTGCGCTTAGCTTCAATGACAGGTGCCATCACATCTGATGAAGCATCAAACCAGTCATTTGACTTCGCTGTTTTCTTACCAAAGGTATCAAGTGCAGTATTTTGAATGGTGTTCCATAGATGCTCCCAGTTCTCTGTAACAGTATCACCATGCTGAGGGCTACTGAGCACTTTCTCGAAGGTCGCAGTGAATTGAGCGATCATGAAAGGGTCTGACATCTTGCTGGTATCAATGCGTGGTTTCCCTTCATGTCTGACACGATAGAGTTTTCTTTGTTGTGCTCTGATTTTGCAGCAAACCAAGGAGTGATCTGTATCACAGTCTGCACTATGGTACGAGCGCGTGGAGAGCACAGACCTGAGGAGTGGCCTTCTGACGAGAATCAGGTCAAGTTGGTGCCAGTGCTTGGATCGTGGGTGTCTCCATGACACCTTATGCTGGGGTTTGTCTGAAAGTAGGTGTTGGTCACGCAGAGGTCATGGTGGACGCACAACTCTAAGAGCTGTTGTCCATTTTCATTCATCTTGCCAATACCAAACCTGCCCAGACATGAAGGCCATGAAACATTATCGGCACCCACTCTAGCGTTAAAGTCACCAAGGAGAACAAGCTGTTCTTGCCTAGGTATGCTTTTGATAATTGCTGTTAGATTCTCGTAGAACTCATCTTTAGCTTCTGAGGCAGAGTACAGAGTAGGAGCATACACACTGACAAGGGTGATGGGACCTGTGCTAGTTTGCAGGCGGAGCGTTAACAGGCGTTCTGATCCATTCTCGCCTGGTTCAACCATTTTAGTTAGCGATTTTTTGACCGCAAAACCTACTCCGTGTTCTCTAGCTTTATTAAGATCTTTCCCTTGCCAATAAAATGTGTAGTCCTTCTCGCTCACTGTTCCAGAGCCCGCCAGGCGCGTTTCCTGAAGTGCAGCTATATCCACCTGAAGTCGTTTAAGCTCATCATTAATTATGGCTGTCTTCCTTACATCGTTTACATCCTGTAGGTTTTCGGATAGTCCAGTCAACATAGTCCGGACGTTCCAGCATCCCAATCTGAGAGTTTGCTTATTTCTATTTTTTCGGTAATTGCTTGGTGCAAAATTTTCTGTCCACAGTTCGGGTTTGACCCTAATCCCCATGCACCCAATGGGGAAAGCAGACAGTGGCGGGACAACACCTTATTGACTGGGGGCTGCCCAGCTTGAAGCGGGCGGTAGCTGTCCAGTGAGATCCTAGAACCTCTCCCACTGTCGGAAGTAGCCCCTGGCGCCATACCCTACGCCAATTGGGCAAAATGCTTATAACCGGTAGCTGCTACTTCCCGTGTTTTGCCGACACCTATAGGGTGAAGCTGGAGTGTCCTCTCCAGGGCGCAAGCTTGGGCACAGTTATATGGAGATCAAGCTGTTGCCCATGCAGCATGTTCCCCCCTCTCCACACAGCCGGTAGATCCAAAGGAACGGCAGTAGCCGATACAGTTTGGTACCAGCCATGTCCATTACATACAGCAATATGGGAAATGTTTACTTTCAAAACAGTCACGCTAAGCCTTCCTTTTTTATTACACGCACATAAAAGTATGTTTTCAGGCACTCGTGTATAATAAAGAAGTAGAAAACTAGACAACAGAAAAACAACAGACGTGAGTGGCTTACCGGGGAATCGAACCCAGGACTTTCCGTGAGGCACCCCCGCCTAGCTATGGAAGCGAATCACATTATTCTCCCTGCCAGCTAAGCACCACAAAAATGATGCTTCGATGACAGGGGTCATTAGTGCGACCCGCAACACATAACACCGGAAATTTACCTAGGGGAATCCAGCCTTTCAATGACGAAATCACTTCTGATGTTCCCCTATTATACAGCATAGGTCAGATTACAGAAGACAAAGACCTTAATGTGTCTAGTAAATGATAGAAGACTAAAAACAGTAAGTACAGGACAGAACGAACGAACGAACGAACTTCATTTTCAAAGTGTTGAGAATTGGGCACGCAGGCCCGTCTGACATTCTGCCCTTCCTTTCTCTCATCTGTCATACTGAATTCATTTATTCTCACATGCATTTTACATATCAATTTCAAGGAAAAGAGGTGTGACACAATGTGGCGACTCCTCTCGATCTCTGTTTCACTACGGCGGTGCTCAGTTCATTAGTTGTACTGATTTAATTGAGTGCTTTTCAATAGTAGCACCATTTCTTTCTGATGTGTAGCAGATATTTTCTCATTTTTAAATATTCTTACTCTCCTCTCAGCGATAGTCGTCATGTCTGTGTGTTTATTTGTTTATCCCTGCGGATAGAGTAGACGGTGATGCAAGGTTGACCGACAGAAATCCTATTGTACTACAAGGGTGCGACTGTTTTTGCACGTAAATGGCCAAGCGAGTTTACTTTGCGCTGGTATGGCTCGTGTGACCGACTAATTATTGTCGTGATAAGACACAGCAAAGATGGTCAAACAGGGGTTTATGTTTACACAAGGAGCGCCGGTCAAGTATCGACCTGGTGGGATGACAGACACACCTGAGCGGAAATGTTTTAATATTTCCGGGTAGATGTAAGAAGTTATATGTAATCATTGGCAAGAATAGTTGAATGCCACGATTGTCAAATATGGAAAACGTGACCTTTACATTACGTTCAAAATTTTACCATGTCGGAAATATTTTGAATTTTCCCACGGGACATGCATGTTTGAAAGCGATGTGCTTTTTACTTAGCTTCGTTACAAACAGAGCGGAGAGGACAGTGAATATAACCTGACGCTTCAGTCAGTCAAATTTACTATGAGAATTCACTTACCAAGAAGACTACAATCAGACTTGCCAGAAATTAGAATTCAGCATTGTTTTCGCTATCTGAATATCTTGTGAAAACTGCCTTGAGATGGAAGTGTCATTACCCTTCTATTTACAAGTCATCCAAGAGTAGACACATTTGGCGACCCATTTAGATACTCTTTAGTTTTGGCCAATATTGGACCACTACTGCAAAGCAGGGGAGGCAATATCGTCACAAGAGGGTATGTTTTGGTATTGTGTAAACGTATTAAACACATAAAGAAGGGAAACCCGAGGCCTGTCAACAGTAAATAAATATTCCACACACATAAAGGTATGTTTTCAGGCACTCGTGAATAATAAAGAAGTAGAAAACTAGACAACAGAAAAACAACAGACGTGAGTGGCTTACCGGGGAATCGAACCCTGGACCTTCCGTGCGGCACCCCCGTCTAGCTATGGAAGCGAATCACACTATCCTCCCTGCCAGTTAAGCACAACAAAAATGATGCTAACTGCTGACGATTTTTTGCTTCTTTATCTATGTCGCTTCCTTTTTCCATGTGTTTTTGTTTTAGTCTGCCTCACTCTCTCGCCCTTTAAATTTCTGCTACCCCCAGTTTTCCTCAGCGGTACGTATGCAGAGATAAAAACTATAATCACCAATAACTGTAGAGAAACAAGCTTTAAGGAGCCACTCACAGTCCCGATACTATAGAACCATACTATACAAGAAGAGATCGAGTGATAAAAATTCAGACTAAGACCCGGCCATTTCAGATAACATCTGTTCAACAAACTAAACATGGGTCTGACAGATATGTGACCATGGGGGGCAGGGGGTGGGAACAAACAGACAGTAAAACATGTACTCAAACTTTCGGCTCCATAAGATGAGTAGTGGCAACTCTAACCCAGTTGAGGGAGAAACTGTAATTAACAAGGAAAGCCTGAGACGGACTGCCAAGTTTATAAGAGAGATAAATGTGGTTATCTGAGAACGAACGACAAAGAAAGACGTGTTTCTTTTCCAACGTCAGCGTCGCTTCTTAACCTCTTGTTCCACAGACATTTGTTTTGGCTCTCTCCATCAGTTTCCCCACTGGTGATCTTGTCGTACCCTGACAGCTCCTTCCGTTCTGCGCACGCACGCAGTATGATGCATATTACCAGCTCATTAGACGAGAACAAGCGGTAATCTTCAGACACCGCAAATGTCACAACAGATTGGGAGACCATCTATTCAGCAAGCTAAAGATAGGAACTGCCGATGAGTGTAACTGTGGCACTGATAAAATGACTGCTGAACAAAGGTGCCCAACATATGAGGAACAGAGAAAGCACATGGTCATCACCAGCACCTTTCCTGGAAAAACTCTATGGTGATACAAATACTGTAGTCTAAAGCTGTCACTTCTTTCTTAAGTCGTGATATAACCAACAGCTCAATGTATATGGTAGATGATTAAAAGAGGCGTGCTACAAACAAAAGTAGCTTACTTACTTACTTACTTAGTCGTTCCCCTTCTACCGTGAGGTGTAGAGGTTTGGAAGAGAGAGCGCCAGACTATTCTATCGGCTGTCTTCCTCCTGGCCTGGTTCCATTCTAGTCCTCGGTCCTTCAAAGATTGTCTAATGTTGTCCTCCCAGCGGACTCTGGGTCGTCCTCGGGGTCTGGATCCTTGGCTCTTTGTTTCCCATGCTTGTCGTGGTAGCCGATCTTCTCCCATTCTGCAGACATGGCCAAACCATCTTAGTTGGGACTGTTCTACTTGGGTCTGTAGGGGGTGGCATTTTAGGCCTTGACGTATCGTCTGGTTACGTACCATGTCTCTTCTTGTTACTTCAACCACCTTCCTCAGATACCTCATTTCTGAGGTTTGGATCTGGCTTTTATGGGTTGTAGTCATTGCCCATGACTCGCATTACAAAAGTAGCAAGCACCTATAAAAAAAAGTTTTAAAAAATCACTTCTTCCTTTGAAAATATTCAAGAAGACGTTCAACGAGAGTGTATGATGAAGATGATAAAGAAGAAGAAGAAGAAGAACGACCTAGTAACATTAGGGTTATTAACATTCTTGTGATAAACTACATCTGTCATTCATCCAAATAGTTTTCCAGTGTTTTGGCTCAATGTCCATGACTCGAGTGCATACAGTAACGCTAAATGTTAGAGAAAATCGGAATTCTATGTCTTGCAATCAGTGAAAAGAATTTATTGCACAGAAATGTTGTTATTTTTTTACTTGGTGCTCTTAATTTAAGTGAACATGTTCATCTGATGCAGTCATGGAGCCTTAGTTTTTGAAAACGGGTATGTGTTTCAATGTTATTCCTTTTCGTACTATTCTGCATTTAAGTAAGGTTCTTTCCTGGAAGATATCGTTTGTTATTGTGTTCTTGCTGGTCAGTCTAAACCCTTCTGGTGCACTTTCTTTTGCAACTTTATCTAACATTTATTTAACAATGAAAACGGACAGTGTAAACAGAATTAAGGTCTTTGTCTTTGTGTGGACTGACCTATACTGTATAATAGGGAAACAACAGAAGTGATTGCGTCATTAAATAGGGCTGGACTGCCCATGGTAAATTTTCCGGTGTTATGTCTTTGCGGTTCGCACTAATGTTTAGACCGTCCATCGAAGCAATCATTTTTTGGTGATGCCTAGATGGCAGGGAGGATAGTGTGGTTCGCTTGCATAGCTAGGCGGTGTTGTTGCACGGAAAAGGTCCTGGGTTCGAGTCCCTGGGTAAAGCCACTCACGTCGTCTGGTTGTTTTTCTGTTGTCTAGTTTTCTATTTCTTTATTATTTGCGAGTGCCTGAAAAACATACCTTTAAGTGTGTGTAATATTTATAGTAGTGTATCGAATTACCTTAAAGAAAAATCACTTCCCCCAGAAAACGCCACCAAAGTAAAATGGGAGCCCAATGAGACAGTTAAAATAATAGGAGGAGTTAAATAATAAGCAAGCTATATCATCTGACAGAAGCTGTATCTTACAGGTGAAGAACAGAACAGCCCAGCAAAATGGAAAGTTCCATGAACTGAATAGTCTTTTATGCAACAGATCTTTCTCAATGAAAGTAAGGAAAAGTTCTTCAGTGCTCTTTAGAACCAAACCTGAAATAGGGAAGCGAGTAAACAAATATGAAACTCCATGAAGGTCATGAATATGAAGTTTTACGATAGAAGGTTAGGAATGCAACAGACACAAAACCATGAGTAATTATAATGAGGTAAAAGAAGGTAGTGCACATAAGAACATTATTCCTACTATTAGCAGGAAACAATCCACATTCTGTATACATATTATAAGAAGAACAAAACTGGAATTCATTATTACAACTTGAAAGATTGAAGTAAAAAGCAGGCAAACTTCTGTCTTGATCGACTGTGTGTGGTACATCCATTTTGGGCCCTCCCAGTATTAAGAAACAAGGCAGATCGATGTGTCCGTTTCAGATTTTGCTCCCTTTTTCTGGCTTTTTTCTCAGACTTTCGGGTCCTGAGTATTCCTCTATAAATGCCTTCGGGCAGAAGAGGAAGGGCATCCCTCGACAACTTCGGGTAAGAGGCTCTGTCCGTTTTGGCGGGAATTAACCAGGAAGGCTCGATGGTTTCATAACGATTAAATGCAAACTTGAGGACAAGTCCAGACACAATGGGCTAATCACCTGTTTTTCAAACACTTTGATTACATGTTTTGCCCACTAGCCTTGTGCTTTTTGGGTCCCCTCTACACCCTGTTTACGGGGTAGACGAGGTTCCGATTACGAAAGAAGAAAGAAAAACTTGAAGTAAACAAGGGATAGAGGACGACATAAAGAATTAACAATGGACAGTGTAACATCGTGGCATGGACTTTGGGACAGGAAGCTGTGAAGATACGTGATCACCCATGCCAACTGGCATGGTACTAGCAGAAGAAGACGTGGAATACGTCTTCGTTAGTTTCTGTTACTGAATCTACCAGCTATAACTAAGCTCATATCATGATAATCATTATATAATTTTCATCATTTTCCACTTTGTCCTTGTGCCTGGATCAAGCAGTCACATGTTCTCGGAAAAAAACCAAAAAAAAACATACAAATAGTAATACGTCTTACTAAGAGAAAGGACAAGGAAAAACCTACGTTGCGGCCACAAGGCCTTCGTCAGGGACAGACAAACAAAAGACAGAAGGGAAAGAAAGTGAGAATTAAGTGGAGAACATAAAACTATAGAAATAATAGAAAAATACTCCCTGATGTGTGTCACATGATGGAGAAAAATGTCCGCTACTGAACATGCTCTCGTAGTAGTTGTTTCTGAGACCATTTTTTTTTCAATAATGCGGTTGTCAGCCCCTTGAAAAACCTCCTGTTAATCGCCTTGCGTGACATGCCTGAAGGCACAGTAGTCTCTTTAGTAGTCTCTTTAGTAGTCTCTTTAGTAGTCTCTTTAGTAGTCTCTTTAGTAGTCTCTTTAGTAATATCTTTAGTAGTCTCTTTAGTAGTCTCTTTAGTAGTCTCTTTAGTAATCTCTTTAGTAGTCTCTTTAGTAGTCTCTTTACTAATCTCTTTAGTAGTCTCTTTAGTAGTCTCTTTAGTAGTCTCTTTAGTAGTCTCTTTAGTTGTCTCTTTAGTAGTCTCTTTAGTAGTCTCTTTAGTAATCTCTTTAGTAGTCTCTTTAGTAATCTCTTTAGTAGTCTCTTTAGTAGTCTCTTTAGTAGTCTCTTTAGTAGTCTCTTTAGTAGTCTCTTTAATAGTCTCTTTAGTAGTCTCTTTAGTAGTCTCTTTAGTAATCTCTTTAGTAGTCTCTTTAGTAGTCTCTTTAGTAGTCTCTTTAGTAGTCTCTTTAGTAATCTCTTTAGTAGTCTCTTCAGAAGTCTCTTTAGTAGTCTCTTTAGTAATCTCTTTAGTAGTTTCTTTAGTAATCTCTTTAGTAGTCTCTTTAATAGTCTCTTTAGTAGTCTCTTTAGTAGTCTCTTTAGTAGTCTATTTAGTAGTCTCTTTAGTAGTCTCTTTAGTAGTCTCTTTAGTAGTCTCTTTAGTAGTCTCTTCAGAGATCCCCTGGGAACTTGCGGGGCACAGAAGTATTAGTCTTCAGTAATTAGTTAGCTCATATACAATATTAAGCAATGTTGTTCTAAAACTCCATTTTCTGTATGAATTCCTTAGACAACTGATGTCCCGTATGTCGGCAGGAAAGACAGTCAGATCAAGACCCAAGCTGCCTGGTCGATCTTCTAACGTCGAAGATACCAGCTTTCTGTATATGTTTACTGGTTACAGCGACAACAAGGGTTAATTTGCTCACGCATTTATTTGAATTGTGTAAGTTAAACAAGGACTAATATTTGCAGCGGATTGATTGGTATTATATAGATTAAGATAGTTTTATTTTGCTAGAATGTTGGTTGGTTTTGTATAGGTCAAAGAAGGGTTAATCTGAGAGCGCTTTGGTTTGTAATTCACAGGTTAAGAAAGGATTAACCCACTACCTAACAACAGAGGTAATTTTTCAAGGAGTTTATAGCTTGCATAACAAAATGTAACATCAAATTGACAAAAATCGTATGGCGCTTAAGCGCTTATCATATATTTTATCCATAAGTGTCTATTGAAGTATAAAGCAGAGGTTAATTTCATGCGGAATCAGCGCCCCACGCTTTTTGTCAATTTGATGTTGCATTTAAAAAAAAAAAAATTTTATTTTCTTCTTTTTAGTGTTAGAAAAATTATGACATACTAAAACATAAACAATATTTTTACTTATTGTAAATCTGGTCTAACATTTCTTAAGCGAGCAATTTGATTTAGAGCGTCAATATTACATGGCTTTGCACCTGTTAATTTGGTGCAATCAATTTGAAGGCCATCTAGAGATCGAACTCAACTTTCCCTTGATTCATAATTTTATAATTTGGATTGTTTCCCTTGATTTAGGTAGACACTTGTTTGAGTACAGCCCTGTTTTACGCATAGACAAAAATACAGCACACGACGTACTCTTGAATTTTTAATTAACTTGATTATGGTCCCTGATTTGTTTACATGTCTTTACGAAAAACTGTCATTACTTATAATGTCATAATTACAATATTAAATTATTAAATAATTGATACATTATTGTATTGTCATCGGGAATACACAACTATGCCAAGTTAGTTTCAGAGCTATTGCTCATCTGAAAGTGATTGAAAAATCGATTGCAAGATTTGAAAGTGACATAAAAGTGACATGAAAGTGACATTCAAGTGAAGTTGAAAAAAGCGTGTAAAAAGGGTTAATCTGCCGGAGCGATGGCTGGTTTTGTTTAGCTCAAACAACTGTTAATATGTACTGTACGTGCTGATAGGAAAGTTGTATTGCGTCTTCAAATTGTCTGGGTCGTCCACGGGTCCTATATACCATAGTTGTGAGGGTGTTATGAAAATGACCTCAACCAATGATTCACTTTCTTGGAGGTGCAAATTTGGCTGATCGTCATTTCACGATGTACTGTCACAGCAAAGCGATGGCGCCGTTTGGTTGGTCCTAGGTTCGATTCCCGGTAAGCCTATCACTTATATTTTCTTTTCTGTTGTCTAGTGTCATCCTTTATGTCCAACGAGTGCCTGTTTATTACCTTTATTTATATTTTTACTTTTTTTATTTACTGTTCACGTGACTCATATTTCCTCTATTATTTAATCTGCACGACCATTGTTTGCTAGTGTACAGGTAAACACTAGGTTTTCTGCCAGCTCTCTGGTTGGCACAGTAGATATAGACATATGGTTAATCAGCAAATGGCGTTGTATAGGTCAAACAATGGTTAATCTACCAGCACCATGATTAGTACTGTATAGATTTTAAAAAAGATTATCTTAATATGGTAATGTACTGTTTGATGTTTTGTAAGCCAAAACAAGATGTTACTTTGAGTCCTCGTTATAATTTTATGATTTCTTTTATTCACTCACTACTACAATTACTATGTGCCATCTTCTCTATACAAGGTAGCCAAGTGTTCACAATTTTGTTTTGTTTTGCAGTGTGGCTTCTTTGTGATTTGGATTATTTAAATGTGATATTTTACGTGATAAATATTGTTTTCTAACCATTGGCGGATCTACATTTTCGGAGCTCTGAAATTGTTCGAGGTGTCCCATTTATCCACGCAAAAAAAAAAAAAAAAAAGGTTGGGGGATGGGAAAGACATGTACGATAGAGAAAACTGGAAACAATGAACAGAAAAATAATAAAAAGACAAACTATATAATCTGTTTATTAGGCTTATTATAGTAAATGACTGATAGTATTTGACAAACGTTGCAAAATATTCTTTTTTCTACGTGAGGGCTCTATAGTAGATCTGCCTCTGTTTCTAACTGAAGGAAAAAAAATCTTGTTCAACGCCTGATGGGTTATTATTAGCATAAAGCGTGTCTCTAATTAAAGATAGGATATTCATTTGCATGTATTTGTTTGTGGCATTATCCCACCGAGTAATTTACTGCACAGGGTGACTGAATAGTCACTTCCTATGTTTAAATTGTTATGTCACCACTCCTATGAAAATACTTCCTATGTTTACATTGTTATGTCGCCACTCCAATGAAGAGTCACTTGCTGTGTATTAACTCTTTGAATCCGGAACAACTCTCATAACGTTGGTCAGATTTGACACCCGTGCCAAAACAACTCTCTGAGCGTTGTTTTTAGTCTATCAGGAATTAAAAGTATGGCAGAGGGTGGAAAATAATTGTGGAGTCAAAGAGTTAAATTGTTATGTTGCCACTCCTATGAAAAGTCACTTGTTGTGTTTTAAATTATTATTTCACCACTTCTATGAAAAGTCACTTCCAATTTCTAAATTGTTATGTCGCCACTCCTATGAAAAAAAAAAACAGCTAAATACTATCACCTCAGGCGTGCATTCTCAGTCAGTTACAAATGAAGAAAAATACTACACAGCAGTCATAACTTAGTCAAGGAGGTAATAATGAGGGACATTGTGAAACGGTTCAGCGATTTTCCACCAAACTCTGCAGACATTATTTTAAACAGATTGATCTTCTAAGATCTCAGAATTGCTAAGGTAGATATCCACGACTTCTTGGATTGCCTTCGGCTGGGATAGACTTCAGAGATAAACAAGTGAGAGGAGGCGAATGAAGTTCATCTGATGCGACTCCTCTATCGTGTAATAAAAAAGAAAAATTAAATATTCCCAAGGAAGCAGTAGTTGTATTCTCGTTTGTCACCTCAGAGATCTCCCTAAACTACACGTAGCGATATGCAAAATATTGCGTGACTTAAATAGCTTAGGCTGTAATAAAAATAGCGTGGTTTTACATAATCACATATACAACTGTAGAAGAGTGTTGCTTCTTTGGTTTATGGGCATTTCTGCTTTGGTATTATGAATAATGTAGCTGCAGTAATGCCAACAATAAAAACAGCAGTGACACGTAACCACAAACAAAGCACCATAACAATAAATTTACAATTCGTATGCTCTGGTTGCTGATCTATTTATTAGCAATACGTTTCCACATATGTATACATAAAGTAGTATAAAGTTCATACATTGATATCATAATCTTCAACTGCATAATTCCAATAATATTCAGCAAACATAATCTTTACAGGACCTAACACGATGGTTACATTTTGAATCCTCTCATTACCAAACAACTACACGTCACATCCGCTATCAATTTGCGACACTAGCATTCCTGATGCATTTTATTGCAACTTGCTCAAAATAATTCCTAGTTTCCTACACTAAATACAACCCTTTACAAAGAGGAAATGAAGAGATTAAAAGATATCTTGAAAGAGCTTCCCAAATATATTATCTAAACAAAATCTCTCCAACATTCAGTTAGTAAAAAAGTGAGTTACAAGTTAGCATTAAAAAAAACCAATACGAAATAAATAATGCAATCAAGCATGCCTTCTTAACCTTTTTGCTATGGGCCCTTTTGAATATTTGATGAAGGCAATGGGCCCCTTCTTGGAGAAAAATGTACATAAAAGCTTAATAAAAAAACGTTACATTTTAGTTTGTAGGATATGTACACGGTCTACTATGGAGTTCACACACGGACACTTACTGTTAGACAAACGAGAGATGAGAAGACGATGCTGGCATGGTATGGAATAATTACTGAGAAAATCTATTCATCGCATTAAAAGACAGTACTTATTCTACAATCCTCACGGTAAGAGAGGTGGAAGCAGGTCGGAAAACCCCACGGAGAATGGATCTTGGAGACATACAAGAACGCGGCAGATAAGACGTTGAAAGACCTTGACATTGTGGTACAGAGCATGCAGGCTTGGCAGGATTTTGCTCAAGGCCTACGCTTCTTAGACAGCTGGAGCGTAAATCACCTTTCCCTTAGAGAGCTCTTGCGTAAATCACCTTTCTCTTAGAGAGCTGGAGCGTAATTCACCATTTCGTTAGAGAGCTGGAGCGTAATTCACCATTTCATCAGATAGCTGGAGCGTAAATCACCTTTTCCCTTAGAGAGCTGGAGCGTAATTCACCATTTCCTTAGAGAGATGGAGCATAATTCACCACTTCCTTAGAGACATGGAGCGTAATTCACCATTACCTTAGAGGGATGGAACGTAATACACCATTTCGTTTGAGAGCTGGATCGTAATTCACCATTTCCTTAGAGAGATGGAGGGTAAATCAGCATTTCCTTAGCGAGCTGGAGCGTAATACACCATTTCCTTATGCGTTCCTTAACACTATAGCTGGTCCTGTCGTAGGAAGCCTGCACCAAGCAGTTATATGCTCTGCCAGTGGTGGTTTATGTAGCAATGGTTTTACATGATGAGGGTGGCAGCTCTAAGCACAACTTCATATTATTCGCCCTGTACGACATGCTTGAGGGTACAGTAGTTCTCTTCTGTCTTTGTCTATTCAGAGATTTTCGGGAACTACACGTAAATATAATGAAAAAAAAAACAAGGTCAAGGATCCCGTTACACGCTCATTGGGGCATATTGGGAATACAGTGTTAGGCCCATTGTCGTGATTTGATGGAATTGTCTGCCACTTTCGTCTGAGTGGTCTGCCATGTTTTCTTTCTATTTCTTGTCAACGCTCACTTTTCTTACACAAGGCACATAATAGCTCTAATTCTGTCGTTAGTCCCGTCAATCTTGACATGGACCAAGCTAAGTCCACTTCTTTCTACGTGGGAAGCGGCAATTTTGCCAAAAGTCTTTAATTTAACGATTTCTTGGGGAAGCGGCAAGTTTCAGTGTTCTTTGAATTACAGAGTACCCCGAGCGTTGGGGGAAGAACACAGCATGCGGGTAGAACGGACAAGCGTGCTAATGTTACGTCTATTTCCCTGTCTCTTCGAGGCGACCGGGGACTCTCTCTCGTAAGTGTTACGTCTGGAGTTGTTTCATCTCGTGCACGTGCGGAAGCCACGCTCCGACACCTGCAGACTGTACATTACTATTTAAACCCGGCGTTCTTACCACTCTTCACTATTTGACTCTAGAGGAATTCTTTTGCCTAGCACAGTGTTAGTAAGTTGGCAGCTTATACCAGTGTAGTGCGGAAATTCGATTCTTAGCTTAAGAGTGATCACAAGCGTGTAATTTGTGCTCTCTGTCTTTGTCGCTGACTATGGTTTTTGGGACACGTTATGTCGTGATGGGCTCACCTGGAATTTGCTTGAAAAGCGGCCACGTTGTAGTGAATTTCTAAATACAATATCTAATTTAATATATAACAGTATAGGGCATAAAGGCAAAAGAAAAAAAATACAAAAGAATTTTCTGCTGAAACGGTTGGTATCGCCTACGCCTTCAGATTATTATTTGCTAACGAATAGCCGAACAAAACGGTACCCCAAAATTTTTCAAATTCGTCCTTGACATAAACAACCACTTTTTCTAGTTCTAAGAAATTGTGCTTAAAATGCATTGTGGAACGAGGAGGGGGGAAGGATAGATGAAAATGCGAATTCGTTTCGCATTGATTTAAAACCAAAAGCCAACACTAGCACAGGGGCAAGCCTTGCCTTAGGGGTTTCCCCAAATACAATGAAAAAAGTTAGAATTGTGGACACTACGTCATGTAAACATGTTAAGCTCTTATTATGAATGACCTAAGCTCTCGTAATTATCTCGTAAGTACATGAGAAGAGAAGTGAACAGGAGGTAGTTTAAAAATAAACAACTAACATAGAAAAAAGATAGAATTTTGAACCAAACCACATAGCCCCTTAAAAATTGTATATTCGTGTACCTGAAGACTTGCTGACCAAGAATATGTTATTAGTTATATAAATAGTCCCTTAACTAATTAAATATTGATAAAACAATACATAGAGATCAGAGATACTGTCAGGTCAAGTCATATCTGCTTAGATTGGATCGCATATTTTTGGGGGGAAAAAAGTAGGTGACAGATAGGCTAGGATAGTACAGTGAATCTGATTGGGTGGCATTTGAAGGGAGACTAAATATTATTGGCTGACCTTTGAATAAACATAAATAGCCTAAGTAACGTAGGAAAAGTTTGAATGATATTTTTTGAAAAGACTGTTTACCCTTGTAAAATTAATAGCGATTGGCTAACTGAATCGATATTGTCAGAATAAGCGTTAGGGGGACGCCATTTCCAGAAAATTTTAAACAGTGATAGATGAGAGCAGGCTGTGCTTTAAAATATAAATTATAAGCAGCCTGGGCAATACGACAGATCGAAACTGTGTCAGTCATCTTCTCTGTGTGTATTTCATTGAACATTGTGGTAAGCTTGACATTTATTAACCTGTATTTTATATAAAAATTGAATGTGAAATAATAAAATATGTATGGACATGAGTGGGTCTATAGCGAACATGAGGCAAAGCCTAAAGATTGATCCACCATGTGATAGTCTGTCAGAGAGGTGTAAAACTACAAGAATAGGTATAATTGTCATAAAGGAGCATAACACCTATCCTATTATATGGAAGAGATTACAGCTGGAATTGCAGTGGCGTTGTAACTATTAGGGAAAGGAATACTGGTGTACATTGTCACATCAAAAGAAAATGGTGGCATAGGATTGTATCAGGATATGATCCTTTTGTTTGTTTGTAATGTACATGTCCGTAACTGTGGACTATTAGTGTGTGCTAGATATTACGAAGGATGCATACCTTCACATTTCAGAGGTCCTGGGTACTGACGTTAATGTGGTACCAAACGCTTGAAAATTGATTGATTCAGGACTCTGCCTGTTTACTGCGAGCCCATGCTAGTGGCCATTGCCTATCAAACAGGAAACAGATTGTCAAGCGAGCAGAGGAAAGGTTCAATATGTAGTCTACTGCCCAGTTAAGTTCTCGTTCGGCACCTGAACGCTCAACTACAGAACTTTAAAAGAACGATCTAATACAGTGAATAAAACTGGGACAAATATTTAATAGTTCCACAAGTGTCAAAATAGAAACAAACATTCCAGAAGGACATGATTAAAACAACCACCAAATAGTACCACCAGTATTACCTTAAAGTAGGAGAACACTACATAAATATATTCGATTAATAATTTTATATATATGGACAAAGAATTTATTGTGCTATTTGACTGATGTAATTGATTATTGTGATTTCACTTTTAAATTGTCTGTCCTGATTACAAATATATTTGAATCAGGATAATAAAACTGTAAAAATCTTATTTACACAAAATTCAACCACAGTCTTAAGTAAGATAGCCTTTTAAAGTGTCGTTTGTATGTTATTGTTGTAGTACTGTGTGCTGTTGTGAATAATAAACTATTTGTTTGTATGTTTGTTGATTATTGTGCAATCACACTCTACATCCATAACCCTAGACACAACACGAAGTCATTTAATATACTAACATAAATACATTTTGAATGAGATAAAGGGGGTGGTAGCGGAAAGGCACCCTGAAAAGTTCACAATACTATTGAGTAAATTGTGGTGAAGTGGGATGTTATAAATATTTATAGGGGACTTAGTGTACTGACTGAGATCAGCTGTGAAGGTATATATATCTAATAAGAGTAGTGTATTATATATAACCTTACTTGCTGCCACATATGTATACCTCAGTCAGAATTATTCTGGAATAGTGTGATGACTACGTTGTATGTCTAGGGTATGTGTATGATGAAGTGTAAGTCATAACAACAACAGACAGATAAACAATTTAATTTATTCCACCACACTTGACAACACTGTGACACTCACATACATATAATACTCTAAAGGATATCTTAAAGGAGTCACTGATAACTTTTCAAATAACAATATGTATTCATTGCTGTTATGAATGAATATGTGTCCTGATTCAAATACAAAGGGAACCAGGAATCACAATCAATTTTACTTACAAGTTATATGTACAGAATTTATCAATATGAATATTGTAATGACATATATTATTAAAAGTATCCTATGTGTGTCAGTTGTGTAGTAGTAATATGAGGTAATACTGGTTTTGTTTTGTTCAAGCTCTGTTGGTATTTGTCATCATGACTTCAATAGTTTGTCTTTATGGGAACTATTATTGGAGATGTTCTCAGTTCCTGATATTAACACAATTTAATTCCCCTCTTAATGTTATTTTTACAAGGTCATTTTAAGCTGGGGGGTACATAATTTTGAGCTCAGCTGGCCACATCAGCTTATCTTGGGTGATGGCGGCAGGAACAGACTCCTCTGCTCGATTCTCTCCTCGGCTCTGGAGACACCTCACTGATAGCTAAATGGACCAAGGAGTATGCTGTCCGACTCTGGATTCAGCAAAGCTCTGACCAGGTGCTGCTCAATACCATCAAGACCACGGTCCCTGAAAACAAGAAGGATGTACCTTCTACTTCATAACTAATTTATACTCTCTTTTTACACTGAGCACAATACATCACAAACATTGAGTTCAGAGCGTTAGGCCAACTGTCAGCTTCATCTGAAATATTTTATACCAGTATTTACCTCCTTAATGGTTACCACGCCTCTGCACTTCCAGCATTATTTCTGTCTAATCAATAATCTAGGTGTCAGTGTACTGTTTGGCCATTCCATGCAGTTTTACTTTCCTCCGACACCTTCTGTTCAGGCTGGAGCATTATAGGCTTTACATCGTGTTTGCTACTGAACTACACATATATACAGGCATAAATTAACAATTCACATTCAATTTTCATTAAAAGATACTGAATGTTTCAAGCTTACCACAATTCATGGAAACAAACACAGATACGTTGATTAGCAATGAATTCTGGCACAACTACTGGCACAAATTCCCATCTACTTATGTTCCAGGCTTTTATTTAGCAAAAATATGAGCTGGCTTCAACGCACTGTTGCTTTATCAAGCTTATTTGACTAGTGGTCTCGAACTAACGCTCCTAAGTGAGTATATCAGCGAGTCTAGCCAATGGAGCCACGTTTCGACAAGTATTTGAAAAAATTTTAACTTCCTACGTCTCCCCTAACAACCAAAGATAGTATTTATAGCCCGACTAATCGTGTTTAGCCTTACATATCATTCCAGCCAATCAGTTCAAATGTAACTTGTAGCCCATTTCCCGTACAATGGTGGTGTAAAAAAATCTACCACTGAGCGATTCTGATTTTGGGTGTTGTCTGACAGCACCATCATTTTATTTTGGCTATAACTTGTTAATTCCTAGACTATTTGCATAACGCCGTACATATTCTTTGTCAGCAAACCCTAAGGAACCCAAATATATATATTTAATAGAGCTAAGTGGCTGCGTTCAAAATATGCAATTTCTTCTACCTCCTGTTTCGAAGATGTGCTGTCTGGGTACTGTAATGTTTTCAAACGTAAACCCATCTATTGTTATCTTTCCTAATAAGCGTTTTTTGTGATTTTAAAACCTAACTCTGGGAAGGGTAATGAATTTATCACTGTCCGTCTGAAAAAAAAGTTAGTGCATGTGGCCTTACACGCGTGATAGTAGTAATTGTGTATCGCGTTACGCTTGTTGGGGGTGGCATTAATAGCGAGACGCGTGTTTAATTTTGCATGCGTTCCTGATTTTATTCGCCCCTCTCTCTTTCTATTTGAGTCCATCTGTTCGTTCGTTTTGGTAACGTAATATAATTAATGTTAGGATTAATTTAGGTCATTACGCAGTCTGCCTCTCAATGTTTTTCTTAGAAATACAGCACACGTTTCATTGAAGAAAGCGGGTAATAATACAGTAGGCTTTTACTATCAACGTGAAAGCGTTACAATTTGCAGACGAAGCATAAAACAAAGGGGATTTCGAGTACATTCCTTGTGACAGCACTGTTATTTTACCATTGCTCTTTTCTTTATTAGAATTTATTTGTTACGCTTTACATTTACCTTTTAATTTATATATGTGGATTAGAATATTCCACGACATAAATTCAGGGACCTTCATAGCTAATCTCATTTATTATAATAATAATACTTAACAACAATTCATAACATCAAAATCCACCACACACGTTATAATGTACCAACCGCCAATTGTATCTCCAGTGCAGACAGGTAGTGGCCTTTGCCCTCCAATCATCGAGGCAACATTGTCCAAACCATTTAGGCCCTGCCACCTTGGAGTACAAACAACCATTAGCAGGATATACTTCTCCAGCTAGACGGGCTGCCACCTTTGCCATCCAATCGTGACGGCAACACTGTCAGACCCATTAACAGCGATTAAAACAGGAATAGATTGGCGGAGTTTGCAGATCGTCGTAATCTTGCCATTAATATTCAACTACCTAAAGCCCAAGCCACCTTTAACTAACAAATAGAGGCGAATCCCTTGGGGCACTCGTATACATATTCGTTGTGCCAGCAGTGATCATTATTGCTCGGTCATTTGGATTTAGCAGTAGGTGCAATTAATTGCACTAGTGTTGTCTTTTTTCACACGCACCCTGGAAAGTGGGTGTGCGCTTGGATTTATTTAACAGCTGTTCAACGGGAAGCTTATCTCCACATCATTTAAATACCAAAATTCGGACGAACAGTGTTGTTAGTTTTTCCAGCGTGGATTACCTTACCTACCTGGATTTATACCTATTAGGACGGGCCGCTTCCCATAAGGAAGCTGGGGACCTAACTAGTTTTAAGTTAACAATCCTGGTGTGAGAAAAGGTACAGACGTTCGTAATGTGGAGTGAGACGTGTGCTGGTGTGATTGAGCGAAGTGGTGTGATAGTTTTGTTTTTTTCTGTGGTTGTGATTTTCTTAGCCTTCAGAGATTGTGAAGGCATTATTGATTTTCGTTTCATTCATGTTGTGGGTTTTCCTTAATAAACATAATTATATGATCTGTGGTCAGAATCTCTTCTCTCCTAACTGTCACTTGATGTTGGGCTGTGTGTCCTTACTGCAGTAGAGTATTCTTTTAGCATTTGGAGGACGGGTGATACTTAAACACAGTCGCAGTATGGTCGAGAAGTAGTCCGTTAGGGATCAGTACCTAACTCACTCCCCAGAAGCCATATCTCTCCCCATAATCTCATTAGTGACTCTATTTTCTCTACTTTCACATTGCACATTCACAGTCTGTCTACACTCAGACATTCTCTATTTTGCATACGCGCGACACCCATCTTTTCTCGACCATCGGCACACTAGAGGTGATGTGGTTAGCATCACGCCGGTCGCCCTATCCTTCCCAGAGTTGCTTTGGTACCCAATTTATGACGCTGGGTCTAAAAAAAATTCCACCTCAACTGGGAATCGAACCTTGGACCACCGAGCTAGGAAGCCAGTGCACTAACCACTGCGCCACCGTGGCTCCAAAATATAATGAAGATTTGTGTTACATAATTTTTACACCATTTTACACCTTTATTTCAAACAAACATTTCTGTCGCTTTTTTCATAAAAATGCAATAAATAATTGAAACAAATGTACAGTTTCATTGATAGAACAAACATATTAAAAATATTAAAAAATACACACAAACACAAGATTGGACAAACCGCCCTTACTTCGCGATAGAGAAATTCAATGAAAATAATTTTGATAAATTTAACCGCCTGAGATGTGGTTATAAAATGTTACATTTGTTGAAGCTGTCAATATATGTTGTTGTTTAACTAGGGATGCGGAACTTATTGCTCTCTTGCAGCCTGTACCAAGTTGAAAAGTCCTTGGTATTATCTACACTTCAGAACAAGCCTTTTCTACCATTCCGAAATGTGTTGAGTTGAAGTCATTAGCTCCAGTTTCTCCAGCTTGGCTTACATTTAAAGGATCATCACATCTGGTCCCAAGCTAGGAGGAAGAAGTGTGTGGCATACTGTGCATTCTCCTCCATCTAATGGGGCTCTCCAAGTATGCAGAGCTAAAATACTGTGCTCTGGTTCTCGGCTCTCCCAAGAAATCGTCACGTCCTACACAAAGCCACTTCTCTGCTCCCTCTGTCTATCATGGGGTCCATAGTGAGATTCTCCTGCATGCAGGCACCAGGTAAAAGCCAGAGTTACGCCTGGGGCTCAAGTGAGTTCCCTAAGCTTAGTGTGCAATGCTGGGTTCTCAACATGTTTCTCTACAGGGAGAATCCGTAGAAGTATGTGGATGATTTCAAGAGTCAATGAAGGGGTAATTAGGCTGACATACATAGGTTCACTTCCCAACGTGAAAACTGTAGGATTGTGCACAGCTGGTGGTTATATAATGAGTACTCCAGATATGCCTCCATTAATGACTTTGAAGAGTGTGAAGATGTCAGCTACATAATTTAAAACATTTTCCCCCATAAACTACATATACAAGAGCAGACGATATATTTTAGGGCAGACGTCCTATAGTGATAATTCCATAAATCATTATGGATTAAGAATGGAGGCCGATGTAGTGGTGTTTGATGGTATTGTATGATGGTGATATTACTAAATGTAATTGTATGAGGCCAGCTGTGAAGGCTCCTGAGATAAAATGTAGTTGTGAATTGTCAGAAGGCCTTTCTTGCTACCACTACGACCTCACACTTAATTTTTTTTTTTAATGAATGTGGCTACGTAAAGTGTCTAGGGTTATGATATGTAGTGTGGTATAATAGGTTATAGATATACCCACAGATATTTAACAAGACTAATAATATTAATAAATGTTAAAATACACTGAACTAACTCACGTGTGTAAAATTTTTTTGATAGAATTATATTACATTTATTTTGTTCTGTATCAATTTTTTTAGGTTGACCAGAACTTAAAAGGATTTAGAGATTATGAAAGAAATGCATGGAATATTATATCATAAATGCAATAGTGTACATATATATGTACTATACTAGTTAGTTTTATTAAAATGTTCTAGTAGTCATCTACTTGGGAGGATAGTTAATGTTTGTGCTGTTGGGGTGGCCTCATCACACCTGTCTATATTGACTACACAGTGTCCAGAAAATGGTGGGAATTTTTATGGGGATATTAGTAACTACAAAGCGTTGGTGAATGTCCAGCAGACCAGAGGCTCACTCATCTTGTAGTTGTAGCTCTGGTGCTGAAATCTTGTGGTCCCACCTCTCCGTGCTGGCGGGCAATAATGGTGGTCTCTGTCACAAGTACTGCACAGATACACTCGAGTAAAGTCACCAACTGAATAGACACTGCTTTGTTGACAACAGAAACTCACAGCTCTGCAATCAAAGTATGGGCCATGTGTCAAAATCTATTCTCTACCCACGTCTGGACACAACACTGACACAACAACCACATCATACAGACAGGTCAGATCTCTCTGACCAAACAGCACATTTACCATGGTGGTTTTACATCAGATAGATCCTCCCAGACTATAGATTCTGAAAAATATTTATTAGTTTTCTGCCCTAAAAGAGGATAGGTAATATGTTTCATTATTCTCAACACTTGATCTGTCTTGCCTAACCCTTGCTGGAGTTTATGTACATTGTTGGTCCCTAGACCCTGACTAGGGTGGGGGGTCTAGAGCAAATCCCTACTTGTTTGTAAGGCTAGATTTCGATATGGCAGTATCAAATCACTCGAACATGAAACAATATTCAAAATATACAAAGAAATAATTTCAATCTTACCAGATTATGAATAAATAACACAGAATTGCTAGCAAAACTCAGCTGAGCTGCTGGCTATAGTATGGCGTCCCTAAATTTATTTCACTTTCTTTCATATGGAAATCACCACACTTTAAAATCTGTGTCTATCACTGAACAACTATTGAAGAATGGCCCCAAATGCGCTCTGAGCGCTAATAATATGATTGTCTGTGGCCAATCACTGCCTAGGTTTATTTTAAATTCAAATTTCCTACCCTAAAGTCATTTCAGTCATGCTTCAGTCAAGTATGGATGGTTATCTGTTAGTCTGTCCGTCTATACTTGTGTTTTTACAAAAATGTACTTGATTTTTGAACCAACCTTTCTCTCCCCTCCAAAATTTTGTCGTTAAAAGTTATTTTTAGACACAGCCACCACAAATATCCCTTCTCTTCCATACTAAGTAGATTTGAACACCTGCGTCTCGAGGTCGTGTTTTTTTTTTTTTCAAATAGCGACACTTTTAGATTCAATACAGTCTGTCGATGATGTGAACAACACTGTCTTTTGTCATTATCTTCAATATTATCTATCCGTCTGTAAAATTAAGAACATATTAGTTCACTGCTCAGAATGGGCCATCCGGTCAGCTAATTTTTATATTCCTAACATTAATATTAAGAAAAAAGTACTTTTTAATTTTTGTAATATTTCGAACATCTGCGTTTAGCCGCTGAATTCAAATCAAGGGCTTGGTATCGCAAAAGCGTCCATTCCGTACCTCGTGTCAATTTGGGGGACGTGAATTTTTACTTTCCTCCATCCCCCCCAAATTGCGTCTCCTTAGCCTTGCTAGTCTCACGCAATCTTTCCAGTCATATTTTTTTTTTCTTTTTTTGATCCGCCGTTCTCATCCTGTCTAGTAAGTCAATTTTTATGGAGGGTGATGACCCGCGGTCTGGGCGATCATGTACATCAGCAGCCTACGCATTATGTTTTTATCCTTACATGTTAACTTTGGAGGTATTTTACCGTTGTATCTCTGTCAATTTCACTACAGCCGAGATAATGAAAATTTCAAAAGACTAGCACAAATACGAAGCGACTTGACTTGACTTGACTTGACTTTGATCCACTGAAATTGAGCGTCAGCTCCTGGTGACCTTGATGCAATTATGTGATACTGCGCAGTTTGCGTAAGCTGTTTTGGGCTGCCATAAAGCGTAATTTCTATGGATAGGTTGTGTGGTAGGAGATGTCTCATTCCCTGGAGTACAGGGCACAGAAGTTGATTGTGTTCTACTGTCTCAGACGAGTTTGGGCAGTGCCTACATTTTGCTACATTTTGTGAACACATTCTGTCTCTTTGGCCATTTAGTGTATAATGTGTTCTCAACATGAAGATTCCGGTTTGATATTTTCATTCAATGGGGTTGATAGCATCTTCCTTATTTGGGCTGTTAAGTGTATGAAGAGCCTTCTTCCTTGTTTAGCTTGTGCCCACGCGTTCAATCAATTTTCTTTACAGTTATTTTTGATTATTTGTTTTATTGTTATCATACTCAATAGTTCATCAGTTTGTGGCATGTTTGCTAAAAAAAAGCGAAATAATTTTGTTCTCTGCCTTACCGCTAGTTATAATGATTACACTTATTTTCCTATCATTATTTGATTCCTTCCCATTGCATTTCATTGGATCTTTGTAGCCAAGTCTGGACCTATATGTCATGCACCAGGAACAAAAATGTAGTAACAATTCTCCAGACCTAAAAGTCTTTTATTTTTGGACATGCGCCCTTATATTTAAAACCGGCTAGGTTGAACGGGACGCACCTCGCCAAAACGAGGCAAAATTTTATATTTAAACAAATTTTAAAAATTTGACAGGTTTGCTGGCTCTTTTAATGGCTACATTTTTTAGTTGTTCCTTTTTGGGGTCGTCCACATGTGATGTCACGCAGTGAGTGGGGAGAGGAGTGTCTAAAATTTTGGGACGAAGTGTGACGATAGGGAGGCGGGTGTTGCAAATAAAATTGGGCATCATACAAAAATTACGATGGAAGCTCGCTTCTTTCATAAATGTTGTAGGAACGAAATAGATTGTGTAACCAAAATCTTCAAAGTCTAATTTGTTTTCGCAATAGTTAATTATTCCCTTGTGGGCAACTTACATTAATATTATAATCTCAGCTGATATATGAAATAATTGGTGTAACTTTTAAATATTTTAAACTTAAAAAAAAAAAATTATACATGTAATGTAATGCACACCTTGCCAATAACTGATGTGGATTTTGGAAGATAATCGATTTCTAGTTCGAACAATGGAGGTACATCTTACTTTTTGCCTTAGAATAATGGAAACGAAGAGAAATCATTCACTCATAATAATATCAGCTTTTAAACTCTTGAATTTGTGTGGATTATCTCTCAAGTTTAACAAGAACTAAAGTTATTGATGTGTTAACTTTACATTGAATTCCCTTTTTGTTGTTTGAAATTATATTAAGCTAAGATGAGCTATATTTTCAATAAATTTGGCTAAACTTGACAAGCATTACAGTTATTGTAAAAGCCTGATTAATCAAGCCCTAATTTACTTGAAAGATTTTTATTTTGCCTCCATTAGTTTATTTATTTACATTCGATTAAATTCTTTCTTTTCAGTAATGCAAAAAATGGTAAAAAACGGGTAGGGGTGTTTAATATATTAACTACGTCACATAAAAGCATGGTCTGATCTTTGTGTGACGAAATGTGACATCGGGTGATCAGGGTTGGGGGAAAAAAAGCAACAAAATAATTGACGTCATATGTGGTCGACCCCATAGGTCATTTCAATTTGACATTTAGTTGTATGGGCATTTGTTTTGCGTGACAAGGCGTGACTGCAGACTGCGAAAAGCAAAATCTATAGCAAAAGATCTTGACCTTGTAGATAAATAGTCCTTTTGAGGTATTAATAGTAATCACATTTTTGGGCGTGGTTCATTTTCGACTCGGGCCTACACTTGAAGGCATCAGAGAACTCTTGTAGCTGGCCTACTGCCATGTTTACTTGAATGTCCTCTTCTACTCGCCCTAAACGTCCCATGCGATGGGCAAACTTACTATCGCGAGCATAGCAGAATGTCTGCGCATGAGCAACATAAATCATCTGTTCATTGGTCAGTTCAACACCCGGCAGCATCTTTTCAGATATTCCCTGCGATTTCAACCAATCCTTGTACCCGATTTGGGCTAACCTAATCCCATTGGTCCAAGAAATTGCGATAGGCGTGTAGGATGCAGCGTTGATACTAACGGGGCGTGACACGCCGTCTGGGAAAATATAGTCCTTGGTAACGTTGCTATACACATCGAAGACACATTGTCGTATTGGTTTATAGGCTTCCAGTGAGGAGTTGCTCCACCAGCTCTCAGGTCCAACGTAGTCTCCATTTTTGTCATAGAACCTGCCCCACTCGTCCACTCGTCTTCACCATAATCATCATTATTATGATTAACACTATCATCAACACCATACACCATTGTTCTTTTCGCACATTATGGAGAATGGAGCCAACTAACAGCTGAGCCTCTTACCAGGAGTCTGCGCAAATCATTCATAAGCCCCCCAGAGGCCATTTCTGTAGCTACATGTGGGGAGGAGGGGGGTATGCAATCATTAAAATTAAAAATCCAAGCAATGGCAAGCGACTACATTACTTGATCCTCTAGTACTCAATGTCAATATATACCTTTCTCTTTGACACACTAAGCTTGCATGTCCAGACCAGCAGAATTGCACCATCCAACAGGCAGAAAGTGTTATATATATAATGTACATATTTCATTACGTGTGTCATGATATCTCATTTCCTAGCCCTGTTGAATCATCTGAATATGGTAGAGCTTGTCCGAATGTTTAGCGACTATCAATGGACGTATCTGCAGCATACAAATAATATTTACAGAATTTTATTCATGGGTTCCTCGTTCGGGACCAGGCCAGGTCAAACAGTCTTATTCTCCTCCCTTTTTTTTTTTTTTTGGCCAATTAGCAGCCTGTGTCTATTGGCGCAGGTATTGCCCATCCCTGTTAACACACTTCAGGTCCCTGCGACAGGGTCTGCTTTGGGACTAAGTTTATCTTTAAGTTATATTCTTATTAGTCGTGAGACCTCTGAAGAGAAAGAGGAAAAATAGTGCGTCTTCAGGCATGTCGTACACAGCAACTAATATGAGGTTGGGCATGAAGGCTGGCAACGTCATCAAATAAAACCAGCAGATATAGAAAACACCGCTGCAAGAAAATGTGAATCTTTGATGCAGGTCCTCTGGGAAAGAACTAGTTTATGTGGTGACCCCATGCTGTGTAAGGAGAGCATACGAAACTGTTAGTAATGGATCTTTCGTCTTAACTATTTGACTCCGGAACAACTCTCAGAACGTTGACACCCGTGCCAAAACTACTCTCTGAGCGTCGTTTTTAGTCTATCACGAATTAAAAGTATGGCACAGGGTGGACAATAATTGCGGAGTCAAAGAATTAAGGACCATCTTCATTGTACATGGACAGCTCCATCAGTGCTCCGATCTCTTCCCATAGATCACATCAGGAGGATCTCAGCACAGTGCACGCACTCCGTAACAATGTCGAGAATCCTAATGTGTGTATACAGGAGTCAGACATTCTATATATATATATATATATTTGTAATGGGTAGGTTGTCCAATTTTTAAATTTTGCTAAGGTAGCAGCCTTACTCTCTACGACTTCCAACTGCCGTGGGATTTTAACGTACACAACTTAAACACGGGACCTCCTATTTTTTCGCGCTTATCCGAGAAGACTAGGCATCCGATCTAAGTACCTAGGAGACTAGAAGGATGATGATATAGCTAAATAGGAACAAGAAATAAGTACGCACTTTATTTGCGATATATAATATTTAATATTTTATTTAAACATTGTGACATAATTGTCCGTTCTCTTTTCCTTGCGTTCATGTTTCTCTCCATCATTATTGATCTACCTCTCATACTGTGTACCGAGTTCTATGCGCTAAGTACCCATTCAGAGCTGGTAAGTGAAAACAACCATATCCAGATAATTACCAGTGACGAATCTTTATAAGAATAGCACTTTAGCAGACCACGCTTTTTTTATTTTACATTGTTAACTATAACTGATCATTAAATTTGTTATCTGTATATATATATATATATATATATATATATATATATATATATATATATATATATATATATATATATATATATATATATATATATATATATATATATATATATATATATATATACATATATATATATATATCAGGTTGGTAAAGGATCCCGTTTACACGCCCATCAGCACACTAGGGGTGGTGTGGTCAGCATCGCACCGGCCGCCTTAACCTTTCCAGTTTTGCTCTGCTACCCAATTCGAGCCTGGGTCAACCCAGGAACCGTTTGCGGTCTAAAAAAAGCCCACTTCAACTGGGGACAACACCATGGACCACTGAGCTTGGAAGCCAAGCACTAACCACTGTGCTACTGCTGCGCCTCTCTCTCTCTCTCTCTCTCTCTCTCTCTCTCTATATATATATATATATATATATATATATATATATATATATATATATATATATATATATATATATATATAAATTTAAAGCTGATTTAGTCATTTTGAGTGAACTGCACCCGTATGCCTCAGTCATTTGAAATACCTATAATGTGGTGAATTTACACCGGGGAGGTTAATGATGGTATTTAAATGCAAATATATGTGTCTACAGCGTGAGGTCAAGATATGTAAGACCCTGAGTCTAATAGTTGAAATGGTGTTGATGAGTTCTCAGGGGACCTAACGCTACCTCCCTCAGATCTCACGCTGCGCAATATTTTTATCTATTGTGGGATGTTTGTTATATGGCTACGTGTCTAGGGTAATGCAAGTGTAGTGATAAATGCCAGAAAATAACAACCACAACGTTAACTTAATGACAAGTAAATTAACAAGACTGGGGTTTAATTTAAAATATTATGTTACAATTTTAATTTCCTGTACCGCAAATCTTTTGGGACAGGAATGTTTAAAACTTAAAAGGAAGTGTGTTTATATACAACATGTAAATGAATAGGAAGGACATCTTGTCCAAAAATGTCACTACTTTAATGTTATTAGGATTTTATTCCTTGTTGAAACCATACAGTCCTATGAAGTGTCACTACTGGGAGAGACTGGGTTTCTCATCTTATCACAAACAGTTTATATTATCGTGTGGAGAATACAACTTCATGAATTCACATAAGCCCGCACTCTTATGGCTTATCTTTTAGTTCCTTAGAAGATAGATGACTTGCTTGAACATATACACTCTCGTTCAGTACCGTGTTCTCTGGAGGCAGGTAATATTTCACATACAAACACACAGCATGGTGCTTCGAACTCTGCAGCTCCAGGTTTTGGCTCACTGGGTAATATATGATTCAATCCGCAATCAATGAAATATTTCACAAGTATAAGGTTAACTAGCGATCAATGACACAAATTCAGATCGCCGAATTTCCAAACTGCAAAAGCAATTGGTCACTAATTTACTCTGCGTCTGCTCTTAACCTCTCTTGTAGGAAATATTTTTAAAGTGGCACTTATGCTTAGCAAAACATTCGTTTTATCCCCTATTCTTCATAGACTAACCTCAACCAATGAAATCAAGTTACGCCAATTTGACTGTTTAAAAACGCGTCCCCTAAAAAGTAACTCCGAAGATTTTCAAAGTTGAGCGGTTATCACTGTGTATGTCTGTATGTCTTCCATTTCTATTTTCTTCGATATCTCCGTTACTATTAAAGTTATTTTAAAAATAGAAAGTGATTATTAACCAGACAATTGTCCTTTATCTAGCCAGTATATTTTCATTTACTTCTTTATCATAGTTTTCATCTTAGACTTTTCTTCTGTATTTGTTCAGAACAACCTATTTTTACTCTAAAGCCAGATAACATATTATAGGAATTAATATGGTATTCTAATAAACAATATTATCGTTTCTGTTCTTTCCTTTTAGTTCC
Organism: Oreohelix idahoensis; assembly: GCA_024509875.1. Classification (NCBI taxonomy): domain Eukaryota; kingdom Metazoa; phylum Mollusca; class Gastropoda; order Stylommatophora; family Oreohelicidae; genus Oreohelix; species Oreohelix idahoensis. The sequence continues at coordinate 323,517 of JAMPIV010011551.1, forward strand.
TTCTATAGAATCCATTACATTATCTACGTTTTCTTTGCCCCCTTTCTCTACCCTGCACACAATTGGTTCGCTAGTTTCAGTTTCAAAATGCTCAAGTTATGTTTTATTTTGTCACTTTAAACCATCTTCTTCCCATCTCTTTCTCACTTCAAACGTGATTTTAAAAAATTGGTTCGCTGCCAATTGTCTATCGGTTGTTTTCTAAAAATAGTACGGGTATAGAAAAAGTGGGGGTTTGAAGGCGGGACTTGCCCGCTGGCTAACGAAAGATTCAAATGCGTTATTTTAAACCTTGGCGGTAGTGAAAAAAAATGTGCTCTAACAACCGTTGCTTGGGCTGTTTTTATTAATAGATTCTAAGAATGCGTTTGCGGGTGGTAACCCTTTTGAACGATATTAGTAAAGAAAATTCAAATACTGTGTCCAATTCTTAGTAACAGTGTGACCTTGGTCCTCAACGTTTTTCTCAAATCTACTAGTGGGGTTATAGCGGAAAATTTACCTTACTAGGTTTTTTTGAAAAGAGGAAATTGAGCGGGGTGTAAAAAAGGAGTGATTTTATCACATATAACAGAACAATTGAAGTAATATTTTAATGATTTAAATTAGTTGGGGGCTCATGAAAACGCTCAAAATTCTTACTCCTCATAGAAGGTCATGGAAAATAAAAAATTTACACAGCCTGGATATTATCAGCCGTAGTACTTGATTTCTTAAATTCCTATGATGCTCCCTAGAATGGAAGCAACATTCTACAATTCACATCTTTGCCAAGAGTAATCTTGAGCGAAAGGTGGATACCTTTAAAGACCCTCAGTACGTACTCTAAAGTATGGCCAGTGATGGGCCATTACATCATAGCAAGGGCAGAAAATACTGTGACAAATGTTAGAAGGCGAATCAAAAAACTTAATAACAGCTTTACCTGCAGGAGCTACGACCTCATTCCAGTACCAGTAGACAGCGACTAATGTTGAGTATGTAGGATAATACCACTCCTCTCTGTTCTCATCAACTTCCGACAGATGCTCGTTCCAATCAGCTCTCATAAACTGGTTGGCGCTCAACAAGCTACCGAAGTAATCAGAAACGTTGACTGTCAACCCGTTGTATATCTGATCAACCTGTTGGAGGTAACAGTGTATGTTTTGGTCTTTACTCGAAGATAAGAGTTTTTTTATTGAAGCAGTATCATTCATTCATTCGTTCGTTCGTTTGTTCAATGGTTCGTTAAGTCATTCATTTGTTCGTTCGTTCGTTAACTCATGCATTCAATCATTAAATCATTTATTCCATTTATTAAATAATTTATTCATTCATTCATTCACTCACTTACTCATTCCTTAATTCATTTATTCACTCTTTGGGCATTTACTCATTCATTCTTTAATTCATTCATTTGTGCATTCATTCATTCACATATTCATTTATTCCCTCATTCACCTAGTCATTAATTCATTCATTCATTCACTCATTCACCCACTCACTTATTCACTAATGCATTCATTCATTCACTAATTCATTCATATATTCATTTACTCACACCCTCATTCATTCACTCATTCATTCCTTCACTCATTGATGCATGCATCCATCCGTCCATTCATTCACTTATTCGTACATTCATTTACTTCTTATTCATTTATTCAATCACTCAGTCATTCAAACATTCAATCATTCAGTAATTCATTTATTAAATCATTCATTCATATACTCAATCATTCATTCATCACCAATTCATTCTTTCACTCCTTCACTCTTTCATTCATTTATCCATTTATTCATTCACTTGTTCAATTATTCACTCATTCATTCACTCATTCATACATTCACTCATTCATTCACTCACTCATTCATTCTTTCATTCATTCATTCACTCATTTATTGTCCGTCAGCTCCCCATGCCGCATAGGTCTCCATGACTCCAAACGACGTCCTCCTCTCCTGTCCCATTCGCTCGAGGTCTTACAGTATGTTCTAAACTGCTTTCATTTTTGTCTCCCGTTCTCTTCTCCATGAGTTTTCCTGTCTCTCTCTCCACCTCTTTTACTCTATGTATTACAGAGCATTGCCGTTATAATGTTGTCACCTGAGTTCCTCATTCTGTCATATTCATCACCAACTTCTTGTTCTACCCAGGTAACCTCTCTTTCATGTATCTTCTGTTTCTTTACGAGAGGGTTTCAAAAAGATGTGTTGAACTGCTTACTTGCTTTGGTCACACACGCACATTCACTGTCTCCCACACATATTCGTATTGTCCCCCGCCCGACACATTAGCATTGTCTCCCACACACTCATTCTGTCCCCCACACGCATTCAGTCTCCCACACACACTCAGTCTGCAATCTACATGTTCACTCTGTCCCTCCAACACAAATTCACCTCACTCATACACATTCACTCTGTACCTCCAGCACCGATTCACCTCTCTCACACATATTCAGTCTGTCCCTCCAACACAAATTCATCTCTCTCACACATATTTAGTCTGTCCCTCCAACACAAATTCACACCTCTCACACACATTCAGTCTGTCCCTCCAACACAAACTCACCTCTCTCACACACATTAAGTCTGTCCCTACACCACAAATTCAGCTCTCTCACACATATTCAGGCTGTCCTCTACATACATTCATTCTGTTCCTCTACACACATTCATCTTTTCTCACACATATTCAGTGTCCTCTCCACGCACATTTACTGTCCCTCTACACACATTCATTTTTTCTCACACGTATTCATTGTCCTCCCCAGGCATATTTACTGTCCCTCTACACACATTCATCTTTTCTCACACGTATTCAGTGTCCTCCCCACGCACATTTACAGTTAAAATTACCGCAGCCTGGTTAGCCATCCAGTCTGGGTAGCCCATCTTAAAGTTGACGTGGTCAAGCTTTTCCTTGGCATAATCCTTCGTCTCCTTGTCCAACCAAGGCGTCTTTTCCAGCTGGTCTTTAAGAGCCAGCTTTATATTGTCTGTGATGTCTGAAACCTGAGGGGTAGAATTAAATCTGAGAGGATGTCTGAACCTAAGAGGAAGAGTTAAATCTCAGATGATGTCTGAAACCTGAGGGGAAGAGTTAAATCTCATATGATGTCTGAAACCTGAGGGGAAGAGTTAAATCTCAGATGATGTCTGAAACCTGAGGGGAAGAGTTAAATCTCAGATGATGTCTGAAACCTGAGGGGAAGAGTTAAATCTCAGATGATGTCTGAAACCTGAGGGGGGAGAGTTAAATCTGAGATGATGTCTGAAACCTGAGGGGGAAGATATAAAACTGAAATAATGTCTGAAATCTGAGGGGAAGAGTTAAATATCAGATGATGTCTGAAACCTGAGGGGTAGAGTTAAATCTGAGATGATGTCTGAAACCTGAGGGGAAGAGTTAAATCTCAGATGATGTCTGAAACCTGAGGGGAAGAGTTAAATCTCAGATGATCTGAAACCCAAGAGGAAGAGTTAAATCTCAGATGATGTCTGAAACCTGAAGGGAAGAGTTAAAATCTCAGATGATGTCTGAAACCTGAGGGGAAAAGTTAAATCTCAGATGATGTCTGAAACCTGAGGGGAAGAGTTAAATCTCAGATGATGTCTGAAACCTGAGGGGGGAAGAGTTAAATTTGAGATGATGTTTGAAACCTGAGGGGGAAGATATAAAACTGAAATAATGTCTGAAACCTGAGAGGGAGAGTTAAATTTAAGATGATGTCTGAAACCTGAGGGGGAGAGTTAAATCTGAGATGATTGTCACGGATTGCCTCCCCTTAGCTCTGCAGTAGTTTTCCACCAGTGGCCAACACTCAAGAGTATCTAATATGGGTCTTCAAAAGTGTTTACCTTCGCATAAGATAACTCTTGGCAGAGTTGTAGATAGAAGGATAATGATGCTTCTATCTCAAGGGAGTGCTCACAAGATGTTTTCAGTAGTCAAGAACAATGCTGCATAAGGCAGAGCACTATTAACTTATATCTGATCTGTCGCCTTTCGTGAAGAATTAAGCAATGGTTTTAGCCCGTTCAAGCCCCCAGCTGGTGTAATCCTGCGAAATTCTTTTTATAAGTATTTGCTCTTGTCGTGAAAGATTCTAATCCACATATATAAAGTATCAGGTAAATACAAAGCCTAACAAATAAATTTAATAAAAGGAAGAAGAATGGTAAAGAACAGTGCTGTCACAATGACTGTACTCGAAATCCCCTTTGTTTTATGCTTCGTCTGCAAATTATAACGCCTTCACGTTGATAGTAAAAGCCTACTGTATTATTATTACCCGCTTTCTTCAATGAAACGTGTGCTGTATTTCTTGGAAAAACAGTGAGATACGCAAGCTGAACAATGACCTAATTTTAATATCTCATTCATTCCATTTTATACACGGCGTAACTAAAGACAGATGGACTAACGGATAGAGAGAAGGGAGAGGCATAAAGCCGAACACGTGCAACAGTAAACTCGCGTCGCGCGATATCCCAGACAGCACA
>JAMPIV010011552.1:0-90544 GCA_024509875.1 Oreohelix idahoensis
TATATATGTGTGTGGGGGTTGTGTGTGGGATAGTATTGTGGATGTGGGTGTTTGGGAGGGTATGTGTAGGGGTTGGTTTTGGGTGGGGGTGGAAGGGGGAAGGGGGTGGGGGTTGATGGTATATGTGTAAGGGGTGGTTTATTGGTTGTATGTGGGGGTGGGGTTTTGGGTGATGGGTAGAAGGTTGTGTGGAGAGTGGGGGGGGGGTGGGTGGGGGATATGGGGGGGATTGTGGTGGGGTGGTTTGGGGGGGGGGGTGAGGGGAGGGGGGGGGGGTAGGTATAGGATGATGTATATGGATAATACTTGGGGGGAGAGATAGGGGTGGGGGTTGAGGGAAAGTGGTTGGTTTGTTGGGATTTGGATAGGATGGTTTTTTTGGTTTTAAAAAGGGGGGTAATTGGTTTTTGGGGAATTTAAGGGGGGGTATCCTTGGGTGGAATTAAATAAGGTTGAGCTCACGGTGCCTGTGTTGTCCATTAGATATATATTTAGAGATTGAATTGTGTGGTCGTCCTTGTATAAACTTGCCTGGTGGACAATGGCAGACTAGGCCTCGTTTCGCTCTGCTGCTGTTCAGACTGCAAAAGAGTTAGGATTAGATGGCATAGTTATGGGGTTGCCTATGGGTCAGAGTTACGGAATGTGACAAATTTATTGAACGCGAAGAAGGTTTGAAGATTGAGGCCGAAAGAAAGTTAGAGGTGAGGGACTAAGAGGTTGCAGATGAGGCTGAGTTTGAGATTAAGATTTGGGGATTGAGGTGAAGCAAAGCTAAGAAGATTGGGCAGAAAAGAGAAGAGACAAGAAGATTAGCTGCAGAAAGAGAAAGAAAGAAATTAGCTGCAGAAAGGGAAGCAGAAGATAAAAGATTACAAAGGGAACATGAGTTACGACTAAGGGAGTTTGAGTTTCAGGGCCATGCTCCTGAAAATGGTGCCAGTCCCTTTGCCTCTGATGCCACTGCTAGCCAAGGAGCCTCAACCTCAGCTATGAATTTTTGGTAAGATTTAGATCATTTTGTTGAGAAAGACGAGGGTATTGAGAGCTACCTAAATAGGTATGAACTATTAGCTACCACGTATGGGTTAGAGAGAGAAAGGTGGAGCTTAAAGTTATCTCAGGGACTTCGTGGGGCAGCTTATGAAGTTTTTGCAAAAATGAGCAGAGGTGATCAGGAAAATTATGACATGCTAAAGCAGGCTCTTTTGTTAAGGTATGAAAAGAATGCAGAATTTTATAGGAAAAAATTTAGGAATGCTAAACTACTGTCAGGTGAAACCTATCACCAGTTCTCTGCACGAATAGAGACATACTTGGAGAAATGGACTTCTCTGGGGAAAACCCAATGATCTTAAGGAAATGGTCCTTATAGAGCAATTAAGAGAGTCCATGGCTCCAGACCTGAGAAAGTTTCTCATGGAACAAGGTGCAGAGAGGCTGGGTGAGTTGCTAAATGTTGCTGAAAGGTATCAAGCAGCTCAAGCAGAGGTAACAGGTAATAAAAAGAAACAAGTGGATAACTTTAGGGCACCACAGAACTTTAATAAATTTGATCCTAAGGATCAAAATAAAGGTAAGCACCAATTTGATAGGCCACGGTATGAAAATAAAATAAATTCCCACAATTCGATGAAAGGAAATATGATGAAAGAAAATCTTTCAACCAAGGAAAAAGGTGGTGTAAAAATTGTCAGATGGACAATCATGACACTGACCGTTGCAGAAGGAAACCTGTGTATATGGCAACCCTTCAGGTCAGTTCGACCTCAAGACAGGAGGAGGATATTATGTTAGATACCACTCCAGAAGAGATGAGGAAGGCACAGGCTGGGGATGAGACCCTCAAGCCTTGTTTCAGGAAATTGTCAACTTGTCATACAACTCCAGGCAAGGGAGATTTTTACATGAAAAACAAGTTGATGTATAGGAAGACTGGAGCTAGATCCAAAGGTCAGGACAGCTGGTACTTCCTAAAAGATATAGGGCAGACTTAATAAGGAGCCTACATGTGAAACCAGATGGGGACCATGAGAAGATAGGTACCATCATTCAAAAGGTGGCTCACAATTAATTATTGGCCCAAAGCAAGATGGGACATTGAGAATTTTGTAGAAAGGTGTAGCATAGCACATGAGGGAACACCCACAAGTGGGAACATGGATCAGGACCTGGACACGCCACGGGGCAAAATTAGGCCTGATAATAAAAAGAAAAATAGATTTGATAAAGTGGACCAAATGGAATGGGAAGCCCCTTTTCACGGACAAGCTTCACTTAACTGTTTTACAATGGCCACTATGCGGAGAGTGCAAAAAGATGTCTTACCCCAGGATAAGCCGACAATCCCTCAATCGGACTTAACAAACTGGAGGAAGAGGATGTAGAGAGGAAATCTCTCATCAAGAATTTTAAGTGGGGAGACAGCCCCAAGAGAAAAATTGGTAGCGGTCGTTTTGTGAATGATAATTCTGGGAGGAAAAATCATCACTATAAAGCTTCGAGTGGAAGAGACCATACCGGTGCATGGACAAATAGGTCCACACAATTAAAGGTCCATATGTAGCTTTGTTAAGAACGTGGACTGATGAAAAAAGGCAGAGGAAAACATTACATCTTCATACCAATATGTGAATGAGCTGACCACTCGGTTAAAAACTGGCTGGAAACTTGCCAATGAAAATTTGAAACAAGCCAGGAAGAAACATGCTGCCTATTATAACAGGAAGGCGAAAGACAGAAATTTGGCTGTGGGAGAGAAAGTACTGCTTCTTTTGCCCGGGAGTCAGAATAAGTTACAAATTGGGATGGCAGGGTCCATATACAGTTTTAGAGAAGGTATCTAGAACAAATTATAAGATAGATAAGAAGGGGAAAGAAAAAATCTATCATGTGAATCTCCTGAAGAAATATTTGGAAAGAGAACATCAGGAAGAGACACACTTGTTGACCTTGTCCATCGCCATGGAGATGAAAAAAGGAACCACTTTCATCATTTGAATATCCATTACACCCCTGTGAGACAGCAGCACAGGTGAAAATCAGTACACATTTAACGAAAACTCAGAAAGAGAGATTGCAACAGGTTCTAAATAATCATGCAGAGGTGTTAACAGACCGACCAGGGCATACAAACCTATTGGAATATGATATGAAACTAATAGACTCCACACCTGTCTGTATGAAACCATATTCGATTCCGTTTGCTAAGGAGAAAGCTTTGAAGGAAGAGATAGACTATCTATTGAAGGAAGGAATTATTTCACACAGTGAGTCTTCGTATAGTTTTCCGGTGTTGTACTCTTAAGGAAGCCCTCTGGAGAACATAGACTCTGTATAGATTACAGGAGACTGAATGCTATTACAGAAGGACAGGTGGATCCATTGCCGGATACAAATCAGCTGTTTGCCAGGCTAAATAAAGCTAAATATTTCTCAAAAGTGGATCTGAGTAAAGGATACTATCAGATTCCAGTAAAGCCTGAGGTTAGACCATACCTAGCTTTTAGTACCTCAGAAGGACACTATGAGTTTAATAGATTGCCATTTGGATTGAAGAATGCGCCTAGTGTCTTCTCTAGAATGATGAGAAAATTATTGGATCCTCTGAATAATCCCTGTATAACAAATTTTATGGATGATATCCTTATAGCAACAGAAACATTTGAGGAACACATTGACCTCTGAACATGCTGTTTGATCGACTTAGGGAGGCAAATTTAACAGCCCGACCAACCAAATGTTGCGTTGGATGTAAAGAATTGGAATTTTTGGAACACACAGTTTATCAGGGAAACATGACCCCTGACCCAAGGAATTTAGAGAAACTAAAGAAAGCCCCGAGACCACAAACCAAGAAGGACGTGAGATCCTTTGTCTCATTATGTGGTTTCTACCAGAAGTATATCAAAAAACTTTAATTCCATATGTGCACCGTTAACTGAATTGACACGTAAAGGACATCCAGATCGCATTACATGGACACCACAATGTGAAATGACTTACCAAGAATTGAAGGAAAAGCTCACAAGTAAACCCATTTTGAAATTACCTGACTTAAGTCAAGAATTCATAGTAAGGACGGATGCAAGTAATATTGGGTTAGGTGCAACTCTACTACAGAAATCAGATGCATTGGATGGGGAATTAAGCCCAGTGGCATATGCTAGCAGAAAGTTGAATAAAGCTGAAATCAACTACTCAACTAGCGAAAAAGAATGTCTTGCAGTAATATGGGCGATAAAGAAATTCAATATTTATCTATATGGGAAGGCATTTAAGTTGCAAACAGACCACAAACCTTTATCGTTTCTAGCACAGGCTAGGCATGAGAACTCCAGGTTACTCCGATGGTCTTTACTTTTGGCTCCATATAATTTTAGCATTGAGTATATATCTGGAAAAACCAATTTGGGAGCGGATTTTTTAAGCCGCCATCCGTGTGATGAGAATCACCGTAAACCCCAGAAATAATAATAAATTTCTCTATGTGTATATAGAATAAAGGACTGACATATAATGTCTGTTTTAAGAGGGGGAGGTGTCGTGGAATATTCTAATCCACATATATAAATTATTAGGTAAATATGAAGCCTAACAAATAAAATTAATAAAGAAAAGAGCAATGGTAAAATAACAGTGCTGTCACAAAGAAGGTACTCGAAATCCCCCTTGTTTTCTGCTTCGTCTGCAAATTGTAACGCTTTCACGTTGATAGTAAAAGCTTACTGTATTATACCCGCTTTCTTCAATGAAACGTGTGCTGTATTTCTTGGAAAAACATTGCGAGGCAAGACTGCGTCAATGACCTAAATTTTAAATCCTTTCATTAATTCCATATTATACGTTACCAAAACGAACGAACAGATGGACTAAAGGATAGCGAGAAGGGAGAGGCAGAAAGCCGAACACTAAACACGCGTCGCGCGATACACAAATGCTGCCATCACGCGTGTAAGACTACATGCACTAACTTTTTTCGGACGAACAGTGATAAAATACACTACCCTTCCCAGAGTTAGGTTTTAAAATCACAAAAAACGCTTATTAGGAAAGATAACAATAGATGGGTTTACGTTTGAAAACATTACAGTACCCAGACAGCACATCTTCGAAACAGGAGGTAGAAGAAATTGCATATTTTGAACGCAGCCACGTAGCTCTTTTAAATTTGGATATTTGGGTTCCTTAGGGCTTGCTGACAAAGAATATGTAAAACGTTACGCAAATAGTCCAGGAATTAATAAATTATAACCAAAATAAAATAGTGGGATGCCTGACAACATGAAATCATTTTCTGCTCATAAAATTTTTTTTTATAACGTGTTTGAAAAAACCTTACGTTACAGAAATAGCCTACCATGTAAACTCCAAATTGATTGGAGCGCAACAAATGAAAGACTAACCACGATTGGTCGGGCTATAAATACTATCTTGGTTGTTAGGGAGACGTAGGAAGGTAACATTTTTTCAAACACTTGTCGAAACGTGGCTCGATTGGCCAGACTCGCTGATATAATCACTTAGGAGCGTTAGTTCGAAACCACTTGTTTAAATAAGCTTGATAAAGCAACAGTGCGTTGAAGCCAGCTCATATTTTTGCTAAATAAAAGCCTGGAACATAAGCAGATGGGAATTTGTGCCAGTAAATGTGCCAGAATTCATTGCTAATCAACGTATCTGTGTTTATTCTATGAATTGTGGTAAGCTTGAACCATTCAGTATCTTTTAATGAAAATTGAATGTGAATTGTTAATTTATGCCTGTATATATATGTGTAGTTCAGTGGCAAACAGGAGATAAAGCCTATAATGCTCCAGCCTGAACAGAGGGTGTCGGAGGAAAGTAAAACGGCATGGAATGGCCAAATAGTACACTGACACCTGGATGATTGACTAGAAAGAAATAATGCTGGAATGGCAGAGGCGTGGTAACCATTAAGGAGGTTAATACTGGAATAAAGTATTTCACATGAAGCTGATAGTTGGCCTAACGCTCTGAACTCAATGTTTGTGATGTGTTGTGATCAGTGTAAAAAGAGAGTATAAGTTAGTTATGAAGTAGAAGGTACATCCTTCTTGATTTCAGGGACCGTGGTCTTGATGGTACTGAGCAGCACCTGGTCAGAGCTTTGCTGAATCCAGAGTCGGACAGCATACTCCTTGGTCTTTTTAGCTATCAGTGAGGTGTCTCCAGAGCCCAGGGGAGAATTCGAGCAGAGGAGTCCCTTCCTGCCGCCATCACGCAAGATAAGCTGATTTGGCCAGCTGAGCTCAACATTATGTCCCCTCATCTTGAAATGACTTTGTAAAAATAACATTCAGAGGGGAATTAAATTGTCTTAATATCAGGAACTGAGAACATCTCCAATACTAGTCCCAAAAGACAAACTATTGAAGTCATGATGACAAATACCAACAGAGCTTGAACAAAACAAAACCAGTATTACCTCATATTACAACTACACAACTGACACACATAGGATATTTTTAATAATATATGTCACTACAATATTCATATTGATAAAGTCTGTACATATACTTGTAATTAAAATTGATTGTGATTCCTGGTTCCTTTGTATTTGAATCAGGACACATATACCTTTATGACAACAATGAATACATATTGTTATTTGAAAAGTTATCAGTGACTCCTTAAGATATTCTCATAGAGTGTTATATGTATGTGAGTGTCACAGTGTTGTCAAGAGTAGTGGATTAAATTAAATTGTTTATCTGTCTGTTGTTGTGACTTACACTTCATCATACACATACCCTAGACACATAACGTAGTCATCACACTATTCCAGAATAATTCTGACTGAGATATATAGATAAGTGGTAGCAAGTAAGGTTATCTATAATACACTACTCTTAATAGATATAGATACCTTCACAGCTGATCTCAGTCAGTACACTAAGTCCCCTATAAATATTTATAACATCCCACTTCACCACATTTACATTCAATTATATTCTTTCTTTTCAGTATTACAAAACAAAATTAGGGGGTAAAAAATGTGTGTGTGTGGGGGAGGTTGAGATTTGTGACGTCACCTGAGATGGGGGGTGTGACGAAATGTTACAAAGGGGGAAAGGGGTTGTTCTTCTTCTTTGTTCACCCTCAGACGTCAACTTGAATATGTTCACCCTCAGACGTCAACTTGAATATGTTCACCCTCAGAATCAGACGTCAACTTGAATATGTTCACCCTCAGACGTCAACTTGAATATGTTCACCCTCAGACGTCAACTTGAATATGTTCACCCTCAGACGTCAACTTGAATATGTTCACCCTCAGACGTCAACTTGAATATGTTCACACTCAGACGTCAACTTGAATATGTTCACCCTCAGACGTCAACTTGAATATGTTCACCCTCAGACGTCAACTTGAATATGTTCACCCTCAGACGTCAACTTGAATATGTTCACCCTCAGACGTCAACTTGAATATGTTCACACTCAGACGTCAACTTGAATATGTTCACCCTCAGACGTCAACTTGAATATGTTCACCCTCAGACGTCAACTTGAATATGTTCACCCTCAGACGTAAACTTGAATATGATCACCCTCAGACGTCAACTTGAATATGTTCACCCTCAGACGCCAACTTGAATATGTTCACCCTCAGACGTCAACTTGAATATGTTCACCCTCAGACGTCAACTTGAATATGTTCACCCTCAGACGTCAACTTGAATATGTTCACCCTCAGACGTCAACTTGAATATGTTCACCCTCAGACGTCAACTTGAATATGTTGACCCTCAGACGTCAACTTGAATATGTTCACCCTCAGACGTCTACTTGAATATGTTCACCCTCAGACGTCTACTTGAATATGTTCACCCTCAGACGTCAACTTGAATATGTTCACCCTCAGACGTCAACTTGAATATGTTCACCCTCAGACGTCAACTTGAATATGTTCACCCTCAGACGTCAACTTGAATATGTTCACCCTCAGACGTCAACTTGAACATGTTCACCCTCAGACGTCAACTTGAACATGTTCACCCTCAGACGTCAACTTGAATATGTTCAAAGACAGCAGTGGGCAGCTTGAGGTTTTTGATATCTCCATAGACCCAGGAATGGTACTGGTGATGGCCACATGTGCTTTTCTGTTCAGGTGAGGGGTTAAAAAATTGCAAAACTTGCGTGACGTCCTATGTGGACGAAGCCCTTATCATCATCATCATCATCATCATCACCACCATCATCATCATCACCACCACGACCACCATCATCATCACCACCACCCTGATAACTCGTTTTTCTGGCCATCACATAGATAAGTGTATATTTCACACCGTTGATAAATGTCATTCTTTATGTATTAGTGATGGAATGAATGTTGGTATGTACTTGTCTGCTTGATGAGAGTAAGTGGTCAACTCAAACCTAGACACAGTGTGGGTTTACAGGTCGCCTTGTCCGGAACGTGTTGAGGCCCTGGCAAGGGATGTTGACGTTAAGTGTGAGTATGAATGTCAGTAACGCGAATGGAATGAATGGTTCTGTGGAGTTGACAAGTTGGTAACAATGCACTCATACCCTCACGGCTGGAAGTCAATGATAGCTGGAACTACTGTAAACGTTTTTAGACAGTTTAATGACACACACTCTGACAGCACGGTTGACAGTCATTGGAACAGGTTGACACAGTAAATCATTGGATACTTGACAAATGGATGGCAACATCAATTTGGCAATCTCATAGCATGTAAATACAATTGAACGATAGTAGCAACTATATAGTTCTGATTGTCTATCGTCTCATATCTCCACTGACTAATCGCATCAGTTTGAGTTAACAATAATAATGGTCATCACAATGCTCCCTTACAGACCCTCTGCTGACTACGTCTTTCAGGCTAAGTCTTTTAGGCTTTAACTTCAACAGGGTCTTTTTTTAAGGTTGACAATCTCAAATAACAAAGAGTGGACTTCAATACAATGTAGGTCTTGGTATCGCCATCAGGTAATAAGATATATCTGTTCTCTGACTGACAATTCAAACAGACCAACAGTGGGGTTCAAAATGGCGCTGGTCCCAGTGAGCGGCGTTCATCCAAAAAGATATCCTCACTACAAATGAAAGCTCCGTTCATTTGCTCAACTAATATCTTGGGTTTTCCATACCCATAAGAAATGTTACATATGTCCACTCACAGTGCTGCTAGTACAGGAATCGTCTACATACGATCCATCAAATATATAAAGATGATATAACATCTATGATGTCGTTAGGCCTAGGTAAAGTTTTAGAAAATGTTCCTTCTTTACCTTAAGTTCAGAAAATACTAGCTACTAGCACACGCCATTCCCTGGGCGTAAAGTATATATATTCTGGGAGAAGTATCGACCATCATGGTCTACTAAGAGAAACTCCTCTTTTCCCCAGAATCAATCACAATGACGAAAAACTTCGGACTCCCTTTTGTCCGACAACCTTCAAGATTCGTCCATCATCACGCAAGAGCCAACGACGACTAATCGTCTCATTGGGCATGCGCTAATGTTAACCTTTCAACTATATTCAAGTGGGGCGACTACATATTTACTTTTACTCGAAGCAAAAAATGAGTATTCGCCCTTTGACTAGAGTTCTAATCTTAGACCCAAAATATTATTACCAAATATTTCCAAACATAACAAGTATACAAACAAATAAATATCTTCCTATATATATATATATATATCTCTATATTCATTGACACCAGTAATCTGTTGGTAACACACCCCACACCACCATCATCATCATTATCATCATTATCATCATTATCACCACCGCCCCTAACGCCCCCCCCCCCCCCCATCACCATCATCATCATCATCATCATCAAAGCAATACCTTTCAGCTCTGTGTGGAGCACAGGACTTTAACAAACACAAGCCAAACCTTCCTGTTCTGTACCATTTGTTCAAGATCTTCAATCTCTCCTTTATCGCTGTTGTGTCTGTCTCCAGTTCTCTTCTTCGTATGCTTGTGTGTGTTTTTCCTCCTTTTTCTCTTACCCTGGTGATTCCAGAAGACGGACTGCCCTTGTAATGTTTTATCAACTTGTTTTCTTAATGTATGTAGTTTATATTTCAATGATTTATATTTTTTTGTGAACGATATAACGAATTACAGATTAATGATAACTGGCTATCCACTTTTATTCTATGCAATATAACGTAGGGAATACTTATTTTCTGTTTGTTGTTGTTGTTTTTTTTAAGTGTATTTGGTAACAATAATAAAAGTGGATACCAAAAACGTAGTAGTAGTATATAGAGGAAAAGATGTGGCATCATATCACCACCTTCTGGTAGCCAAAGTAACTGATAAGGGTGGATTTGTGCTGAAGTGGTAACTTGCCACCCTTATCGACACCTGGTGTTAAAGTGTAAGATGTAGGTGTCTTCTCTGATTTAGGATGTTGCTGTGTATGTGGTAGTGGAACAGTTCACAGGGTTATCACACAGGCAACATGACGTGTAGAGTCATAGAAAGGGTAACTTCGTTGTATAAGTTTCTTTCATTTATTGCACGCCACAAAACAGTCATGATACTTATGACATCAACATGGTTAACGAGTTCAGCAAGATGATATGGCACATTGAAAACAATTTCTGTAGTCAGCAATGATAGCTGTTGTATATATGCGTCATAAGACATCACAGTTCAATAGATTCAGAAATTCATCAATCATCGAGTGCTAGTTCGTGAAGCTGTATAAATAATAATAATTTCTATAACTTCTGCAACAGTGTCAGCTACAGATCTTCAATGTTCATAAACAATAATAAATGCTCCCATTCTGATGCTAGCAGATCAGTTGTATACAATAAGTCCGTTCACTGTCTGCACGTGAATAGCATACATGGGCTACAGGTCAGCTCGACCTTTATAATGTTCCTAAGTCTAACCATCTGACTTGGACGTGATCTCTGATATAACGAATCCTGGAACACAGACAACAGTCTTGTTGGTCTAGAGCGACCCATATATATTTAACTAGTTCAGGTATACAGATACTGGTGACTTAATCCTAGTCAAAGTACCTCTCCATTTTGCATCACACAGGCGAGCAAATAGGCGACAAAATGACGAACCTCTAGACGATAGCATAAAGTTCGATACAAGAGGAATTACCTTATTTCGGAAAATCAACCATGAACATATGCCTCCAGGCAGGCTGCATAATACTGGGAAATAGTCTAGTTAGCTAACTAACTCACTAAGACACTGTATTTCCCTCAGAGAATCACAAGACGCAGTTGCGTCTGCTCGCTTCTTAAACCATTTCTAAACTGCCCCAACTGGGCGGAACACACAGAACGAACTCCCGGTTTTTTGACATGCGCAGAACGACAATCTCTGAGTTGCCGTTCACAATAAGACGATTCGAAGAACATTCGAGATAAAAGTCTTACACAGTCGCGCCTTTTATGGTCATGAAAAGAAGCGTTAAGAAAGGTTTCAGACATCTACCATAGTTGACTGGTACTACCAAATAAGGAGATGTGGTCACGCTTCGTTCAAGAAATTATAGACCGAACGTGTCTCTATACAAGAGAAGGCAACTCCTAAAAAATTGTAGTTTCGATAACTCGGATTATGTCCCTTTGACCATAGAAAACATAATACACACTTCAGTCAAAAAATGATCATACATATCAAAAAATGTTTATACAAACGAAAAATAATAATGATCCGTGCGTAACATTACCGCACCCTCCCTGGAAAAAAAAAATGAAACATTTTTTTTTTTTTTTAAATCCTGGAGCCGGAAAAAATCTAGGCTCCTAACGCACGTATGATGCGTGGATATATACCTAACAAATTAGCTCAACGCATGGAGCGACACTGAGATCATATCTCAGATCCTTAGAGAAAAAATTTATCTAAGTATACGCTGATATATTCCAGGAAGGTGCCACCAACACACGCCACAATGATGGCAACAACATAATGACAATCAAATTATACTCATACCAATATATGAAATTAAATATATTATGTGTTATCATACAATGTGTTGCAAATAGCGGTGTAATTTACTAATATACCGCACTATATTATTACATTATATAAAGTAACAGTAATTAATAAGTAATACATGTGTTGCTCTTCGGTGACATAAAACATTCAATAGAAGAAGATGTGGACATCATCCGCTCCCAATGTAGGACAGGACTTGATATCCTCAAAGTTCCACAATGGACATAAACTCGCAGACTTCAATGATGTGCTGCGAAAATATCAATAACACAAATCTTAAAGACAACTGGTAAATTTCTTAATACAATCCTGAAAATAATTTATTTAAATGTGGCCGAGTGATCTTTTGGCCCGTATATCACTAACTAAGCCTTCTTAGATAATTACATGGTACAATGTTATAAATTTCCCTCAAAAAAAAAAAAGTGAGACAAAATCTACTAACATGTCATTATAACATTGGACTGTATATCAGGAAATATATATATATGACAGAAGAATCATGTGGAATCGTGTGGACATCTGGACAGAATGTCTGCCATTACATTATCCGAACCACGGATAGCTCGAACCGAGAAATGAAATGGTTGAAGAGCTATGGCATAACGAGTGGACCTCGAGCTCTTCAAGTTTTTGCTCTGAATAGCAGTAAGCGCTTTCTGGTCGGTTTCCACAATGAAATGTGCGCCTAGAAGAAATCTTTGTAACTTCAGAATAGACCATACCATAGCCAATAACTCACGGTCTAAAACCGAGTAATTCTTTTCTGCAGCGTTTAATTTCCTAGAGATATACATCACCGGATGCAAAGTATCAGAATACTCCTGCATTAGTGCTGCCCCAATCCCTGTTGACGAGGCGTCACTTCGAAGAACAAAAGTCTTCTCAATAGTAGGTAACTTAAGAATAGGTGGAGATGAAAATAGGGCTTTAACCTGGTCCAATGAGGATTGACATTCTTTAGACCAGCGGATCAGATTAGGCGACCCTTTCTTCAATAAAGTAGAAAGCGGTGCCATAATGGAGGACAGATTCGGAATGAATCGTCCGTAGAATTGAATCAAACCTAATAGACTCCTTACTTGTTTCTTCGTCTTAGGGACCGAAATGTTAAGTATTTTTGAAACATTGTGGTCCTCTGTCTTTAAAAGACCATGACCAACCCGATGACCTAGGAAAGAAATCTCGCTAAATCCTATAAAGGCTTTAGAGGGTTTTGCAGTCAAGTTATACTCGCGAAGAGTAGACAGTAATTCGTATAAACCCAAATAATGATCTTCCCAAGAATCACTGAATAGACAGATATCATCTAGGTATGCTATGACATCTGTACGATATGCGAGAATTCGCCGCATCATGCGTACGAATGTAGCAGGGGCGTTCATAAGACCAAAAGGCATGAAATTCCATTGGAATAAACCCCTAGGTGTAGAAAAAGCTGTAAAAGGTTTGGCACGTTCAGTTAGCGGGACTTGCCAATAACCTTTAGACAAATCTAGTTTGGTAAAGAATCTAGAATTAGAAAGTTTATTGAGTAGCTCTTCTAATGAAGGCATAGGTTCAGCATCGAACTTCGTAACTTGGTTCAATTTGCGATAATCTACGCAAATGCGAATGTTATTATCCTTCTTTCGAACAATAACCATAGACGAAGAGTATGCTGAAGTGGATGGTTCAATGATTTCCAAACGTATCATTTCATCCAACTCTTTTTCGACTTGAGACTGGAAATGAATAGGTATTGGATATGGTCTGACTCTGATAGGATTGTGATCAGTTAGCACAATGTCATGTTCTATGACATGTGTGTGTCCCGGGATGTCTGTAAGAACATCCTGAAATGTTTGCAACATCGAAGAAACTTGTCGATGTTCCTCAGCGGAAAGATTTGGAGAAACGGTCACGTTTTTCCAAGATTCCGTAGAATAAAGTGGGACCATAGAAAGAGGAAGATTGACATCAGAAAAAGTAGTTTCCTCATCCTGTATAACTGACAGAGATGAGTACTGACCACGAGTTGCTTGTGAATTGTCCGTAGCCTGGAAAATAGGCTGCAAATAGTCAGGTCTTTCATAAAATTCTGTGAGCATATTTATGTGGAAAGTTTTATGCTTTCCATCAATATCGACAACATAGTCGACATCAGAAATTTTGGAGACTATTGCATATGGACCTTTCCATGCAATTAGAAGTCTGTTCTCCCTTGAAGGAAGTAGAACGAGAGCTTTGTCACCTGGACAAAGTTGTCGTAGACATCTATTCTTATTTGCAAACTGCCTTGCCTTTTCTTTAGCAAATTCTGAAGACGAAGTTGCTAGTTTGCATGCCTCGATGATCTTTTGCCTAAGAGCAATGACGTACTCATAAGAAGATTGAGTCTCATCGCTAATATTATCGGCAGTGATTAGATCGTGAAGTAAAGACATAGGGCCGCGCGGTTGCGCGCCAAAGACAAGTTCAAAAGGGGAAAACCCCGTATGTTCATTGGGGACCTCTCTATACGCAAAGAGAGCCGCGGGTAAGACCCTGTCCCAATCCTGAGGATGATCCTCAGTTATTTTACCAAGTAAAGTTTTCAGAGTCCTATTTAAACGTTCGACCAACCCATTAGACATTGGGTGATAGATACTGCTGAGAGACCTTTTAATGTGTAGCATAGACATTACCTGTGACATAGTGTCTGATATAAGTTGAGTGCCATGGTCTGACAATATTTCTCCGGGAAAACCCAAGCGAGAAAATATCAGCCAAAGAGCGTCTGCGATATCAGCAGTTGAGATGCTCTTGAGAGGTATTGCCTCTGGCCAACGTGTGCACATATCGACACATGTAAGGATAAATTGATGTCCTCTAGCCGACTTAATTCTAAAAGGACCGATAATATCTATTGCCATTTTTTGAAAAGGGCGAATAGGAATGTCAGCAGCCTGGATAGGCGCAGCATGTCGTGGTCCTTTAGATTTGACCTCCTGACATACTTTGCAAGAGCGACAGTACATTCGTATGTCCTTGCTCACAAATGGCCAAAAGAAAGCCGCAAGAACCCTCGACTTTGTACGGGAAAAACCCATATGTCCAGCACATTGCGAGTCATGAGCATGTTGCAATATTTGCAATCTCATGCTCTTAGGCACAAGAATTTGTGAATGAGTGGACGTAGTCGAGTCTTGTACCATACGTACAAGTACGCCGTTCTTCATAGAAATCCAAGATTTCCTATTAGTGTTCTGATTAGGATCACCTTTTTTTGCTAGAATGAAGAATTTTTGTAAAGAAGGATCTTCTTCTTGCAATTTGATAAATGAGTCACGTGTAATAGTCAAGTGACTATCTTGGTCATTTACTTCATCATTATTAGTTAATGAAGTTTGAGGTGGATCCAGAGCATGTGCTCTTGTGACCACCGCATTGGTAGCTTCAATGTTTTGCTCTTCCCAAACAGCAATCTGCTGTGGGGTACATTCCCTAACTCCGTGAATACGACCAATAATAAGGTCCGCAATAGGGTTTGGAAGTAGACACGCGTGGACCTCTCCCGTGAAGAAAGGAGTAGCAATGTGTATTATAGCAGCAGTAGGATACTTTTCTAACGTGCCACCAAATGTGACACATTTGATGACTTTTCCTGTAGCACAGGATGGATCTACAAGAGATTGCCTAACGCCGACAGTAGTACATCCAGAATCAAACAACACTGAGACTGGATTACTATTTACTAGCCCCTTATGTAATATAAGAGAACCTCTCCCATCATGAGCAACATTAGCAGGAAGAGCGGGCAAAGGATGACCACAGCTTAAAGTACTAACGGTTTTCGGATCAAATAAAGTACTGCATTGGATACATTTATTTGCCCTACCAAAATCAAAAGATGAGCATCCGATAGCATTATGGTCTTTATCATTATTAACCTGTTTATCTGCTCCCTGAGATTCTTGTTGAACAGAGTTTGTCTGTTGATATCTTTTTCTCTTATGTTGCGATCTACCGCGACCATTATTGCCTCTGCAATTATCATTAAAGTCCCTACTGTAATTTTTATCCTGGTTTGAGTTCCAGTTTCCATAACTGTCATTACTATCTCTATGTTGTTGAGAACCTCTATTATCTTGGTATTGAGGTCTCTGCATAAAATATTTTCCTCTATACCGATTACCTTTGTGAAAATTTCTAAAGTTAACCGGAGTAGAATAACGTGTAGTATTAGGTTGTCTCCAGTTCTGGGAAGAAGAATCACCCTGGAATTGATCACTATGGTTCTGGGCATAATTACGATTACTCTTTTTATTGAAATTTTTCTGGCTACCCTGAAATTTACGCATAAAATTTGGGCCATAAGGTGCTGCCGAAGCAACTGGCAGACCTTCTTTCACCTTAGAGTTACTAATGGTTATGTGCGGATGCGCAGTAACATACTGGCTACAGTATTCTTCCATTTCTTTTATGTTTTTAGGCTTACGCTCATGAAGAAAAGATAGAAAAGCTTCATTAACAGAAGACATAACCTTATCTCTAAGTAGTAAATCCATAAGAGCTTCAAATGTATTTTCTGTCTTAGACAACTCAACCCATCGTAAAAAAGTAAGACGGATGCCTGAGATGAATTCAGAGAATTCAACTCCAGTTTCTGGTAACATGGTTTTAAATTTAAGACGATATCCGTCCTCGTTAAGTTGGTACTTCTTTAACAATGCCGCCCTGACAACCTCATAGTTGTTTTTGTCAGGCACATCTACCATACTCAACAAAGTCAAAGCATCACCTCTAAGTATCTTGGACAGATGATACACATATAATGATTTATCTATATTATGCACATTACATGCACTTTCAAATCTATCTAGATAAAATGTTATATCATCGATTGAGGGATTAAATGCTGGTAGATTAAGCTTGAAATCCTTAGCATTAGTCTTATTTGACACCTTATTTGCCTCATTAGCATTACCAGTGTTCAATAACTTTAACTTCTCTAACTCTAAAGCTAAGACTTTTTCATCATGTTCCATTTTTGCTTTTCTCTCATCAGCCTCTCTTTGTAACCTTCTTTCTTCAGCCTCAGCCTGTAACTTTCTTTCTTCAGCCTGGGCCTGTAACTTTTTTTTCCTTCAGCCTCTATTTCAAGTCTCTTATTTTCAGCTTCTTTTTCAAGTCTCTTATTTTCAGCTTCAGCCTGGGCCTGTAACTTTTTTTCTTCAGCTTCTTTTTCAAGTCTCTTATTTTCAGCTTCAGCCTGAAGCCTCTTCTCCTGAGATTCTGCTTCTCTTTTTTGTTTTTCCATTTCCATTTGAAATCTTTTTTCCTCCACCTGCATCTGCAGTTTCTTTTGTTCTATTTCAGCCTCTATTCTCTTTTGTTCAGTTTGTTCTTTCATTTTCTTTTCTTCCGACTTCAATGCCTTGGCATATTGAACAGTCGCAAATTCTTCTAATTTATCACCTGTCTTCCCAAGGGCTTTACCCTGCTCAATAAAGTACTCAAATGTAGACATGATGTCCAAAATGTGAGTACAGAACCTGAAATAATTAATTATCTTATTTCAATGTTAAATAGCAACAAGACTTAATAAAGTGCTTGTATAATCTCTATGTTGAACCCAATCTCTGTGGGAAACAGGAGTTGACACCAACTTGTATTATCAAATGTATAATAATATCACAAGTCACCTCTTAATTAACAGTGCACTACCCAAATCAGTGCATAATCATCAGTTATTTATCATAACTGCACTACAATAGTGCATAAGCAAAAAACACCAGTTTGTTATGATAAGTGCACTATAGACCAATAGTGCATGAGCATATATCAACAATAGTGAAAGCTAACTATGCAAGAACTATGTAAACAATAACAAGACAATGTAAACAATAACAAAGGTCATCAACAATGTAAACAATAACAAAGATCAAAGTCAATGTAAACAACAACAAAGATCAGAGTCAATGTAAACAATAACAAAGATCAGAGTCAATGTAAACAATAACAAAGATCAGAGTCAATGTAAACAATCAACAAAGATCAAACAATACGAAAACATTCGCATAAGTCAAATACACAAACAGCAAAACTAAAAAGAAATATGCGAAGATATGACTAACAAATGACGCTACAGTGTATACACAAAAATATACGTAAAGAACTGAATAATAGCAAAGGGGAGACCTACAAATACAAACAATCGAAATCGAAACTAAAAACAAAAAGAAAGAGAGAGAAGAAAAAAGAAAAAAAATATATATATACAAGAAACAAAAATAAAGCACAACTCGTCACAACTAAACAGATATAGCAACGATTGTCGCTAGCAAATTTCACTGTAGGAAATTCGCACAGTCCCTAACGAAAACGCTAACAGTAGAACCTCTGTGACGTGGTATCTTCTACTGTAAGACTCCGCCCAACCGAGAAAACCCGCTGAAATATAAACATATAAATATACAAATAACAAATAACATATAACATATAAACATGTATCATGAAAACAATAGGAGAAAGTGTGAAAGTACAGAAGGCTCAGTTAGAACATAAGGGCACAGTTCACAAACAAAACAGGCACTTAACTTCTATAAATCCAGCGTCAGCACGGTGCAGAACAGGATGTAATCAGCATTCTGAGGATAATGATCCAACGTTGATTAACTTCTGCTCCCATAAACAGCCATGACGAAGGAAATGAGCTTCTAATACTGCAACAGTTGTTACGGCACTTGACCTTCTGAATCTTCTAAATTGATTTAACCGGCACTTGACCTTCTGAACCCGCAGCAGTACCCCTGAGACCGGAACAGTTGTTACGGCACTTGTCCTTCTTTTCACCAGATCAGGAAATCCATTCGCTCGGTACTTGTCCTTCTAATTTTACATAAACTTCAATATTGCCGAGCAGCGCCGGGTAGTTTCAAAATCAGCAACTGTCAGAAAATCCGGATACTTTCAATAAAATTTCTTGTAAGGTGGTAGTTGATGCTGTAGTTGTATCTAGTATGATGATGATGTCTGGGTTTGCTGACCCCCTTGATAGCTGGAATCAGAGTGAACCAACCTATGGCCACCAAAAATGATATGGTGCGCCAAAATATCAGATGATAGAACCAGCTCTGGCCACCAAAAATGATAAGGGTGGATTTGTGCTGAAGTGGTAACTTGCCACCCTTATCGACACCTGGTGTTAAAGTGTAAGATGTAGGTGTCTTCTCTGATTTAGGATGTTGCTGTGTATGTGGTAGTGGAACAGTTCACAGGGTTATCACACAGGCAACATGACGTGTAGAGTCATAGAAAGGGTAACTTCGTTGTATAAGTTTCTTTCATTTATTGCACGCCACAAAACAGTCATGATACTTATGACATCAACATGGTTAACGAGTTCAGCAAGATGATATGGCACATTGAAAACAATTTCTGTAGTCAGCAATGATAGCTGTTGTATATATGCGTCATAAGACATCACAGTTCAATAGATTCAGAAATTCATCAATCATCGAGTGCTAGTTCGTGAAGCTGTATAAATAATAATAATTTCTATAACTTCTGCAACAGTGTCAGCTACAGATCTTCAATGTTCATAAACAATAATAAATGCTCCCATTCTGATGCTAGCAGATCAGTTGTATACAATAAGTCCGTTCACTGTCTGCACGTGAATAGCATACATGGGCTACAGGTCAGCTCGACCTTTATAATGTTCCTAAGTCTAACCATCTGACTTGGACGTGATCTCTGATATAACGAATCCTGGAACACAGACAACAGTCTTGTTGGTCTAGAGCGACCCATATATATTTAACTAGTTCAGGTATACAGATACTGGTGACTTAATCCTAGTCAAAGTACCTCTCCATTTTGCATCACACAGGCGAGCAAATAGGCGACAAAATGACGAACCTCTAGACGATAGCATAAAGTTCGATACAAGAGGAATTACCTTATTTCGGAAAATCAACCATGAACATATGCCTCCAGGCAGGCTGCATAATACTGGGAAATAGTCTAGTTAGCTAACTAACTCACTAAGACACTGTATTTCCCTCAGAGAATCACAAGACGCAGTTGCGTCTGCTCGCTTCTTAAACCATTTCTAAACTGCCCCAACTGGGCGGAACACACAGAACGAACTCCCGGTTTGACATGCGCAGAACGACAATCTCTGAGTTGCCGTTCACAATAAGACGATTCGAAGAACATTCGAGATAAAAGTCTTACACAGTCGCGCCTTTTATGGTCATGAAAAGAAGCGTTAAGAAAGGTTTCAGACATCTACCATAGTTGACTGATACTACCAAATAAGGAGATGTGGTCACGCTTCGTTCAAGAAATTATAGACCGAACGTGTCTCTATACAAGAGAAGGCAACTCCTAAAAAAATTGTAGTTTCGATAACTCGGATTATGTCCCTTTGACCATAGAAAACATAATACACACTTCAGTCAAAAAATGATCATACATATCAAAAAATGTTTATACCAGCAATATTGTGACGTGTACTGGAAAAGAGCCTACAGTAATCTGACAGCTTATTGTAACCTTATAACTGCTCTCTGATTTGCTAGCTAAACATGCATTTTACCTACTTCCTATTTCTGCAACGTACCATTTTGTCCCCGCCTTCTTTTCTTTAAACACTAGCCAACGCTGTGTTTACAATCTTCGTTGGTTGACCTGTCAGTCATAACAGAAAACAAATCACGCTTCGGTTTACCTCGTTCCACTCACGCGAGCTTATATGTCAGTTATATAATACTTGACAGACAGCACGTGAGAGAGAAACACATAACAGACTTCTTTGAAGTTTGCTCAGGGGAAATCCAAAATACCTAATACCCTTTGATCTGGGAACACGTGCATCCTACAAGGAAACCCGCTAGTGAACAGAAAGTCTTTTGATGTCGGTCAAAGCTCCAGACGAGAAACCATGGAAGACCGAAACACGAAGTCTTTCATCTTGATACCTCTAGCTTCTGAATTTTTGTCTCACACAGGAGCGCGAAATAACGCATTAGAGATCAAGGAAAATTTAATGATATATATACTACTGTTTCTATAACCCATCTATCAGTCGTTACTCAGAATTTGAGAAAAATTTAGCGCGCAGCCTTAAACCATTTCTGTTGGATTATTGGTTAAAAAGTGATTCGTGGAGATTTTTATTCTGGATTTTCTGGTATATAGTGCTAAGTGTTAGAAGTGTTTTACAGTGATAACATTTAAAGTTAAACACTTAAATACTTTAAACATACAGTTAAATACTGCACTTGGATCTTTTTCTTGCTAGTAAGGCGTATTAAATAAAATAACGCGTAGCGATTTCCATAACCAGATATTCAATTAAATTGTTAGACCACGTTCCCGGCCGCTACCTAGCTGAGACGAGACGGTAATTTGTGTGTACAGTGTAGACGGTTAACCAGACCGAACTTAGAGGTGTTTGAACGACTGACAGTAGGAGGACAGAATACGGTTTATATTTCATTTTTTAATTATTGTTATTATAGCGTCAATTATTGTTTAAATGCCATACGACAAATTAACAGACACTGACAATTTACTAGATACTAAATGATAGGTAATAATTTGTACGTGGCGCATTGTGAGAAGAAAATGATAAATAACACAAACACACTGTGCGTGTGACTGCCAGCCGCGAGAAGGGGCGGGAGAGTCTTCATTGACTCAGTCTGACCCACCTTCGCGGCCAGCGGTGTCTGTGTGTAAGGCGTAGGAAAAACACCGTGTATCTTTTAAATTCGTCAGGATTTGACAGAACGGAGGAGAGCCTATCGTGTCCCTGTCTATACATATTTATATTTACATAGAGTGGTAGCATTTTCCCATAAAATGTTTCTTGTATTTTAGCAGAGCTGATCCCAAGTGGACGAACCAGCGGTCTTTTCTTTTCCTTTTCCATTTCCATGGTTAAGCGTGTACAAGCCGAGATATTGTATGACTATGACTTATAATACTGGACTTACCAAATCCAGGATACTATTTTATCAGCCAACAGTGGCGTATACCTGAAACATTATTAATATTTTCCCCAACACCTGACAGTTTTAATCCAAGTGGAGTACTAAAATATACACTGTGCAGGACTGGCACTCTGACAAAGAGTCGGCCGATAGAAAATCCATCATCATCATTTGTAACAACTGAATTTTTCCAGATTTTCTAGAAGTGTTCCTCTCTCATAAAACGGCAAACACCAAGGACCCTCACATATTCAATATTTGTAGTAAACCCTATATATATCCAAATAGACGTTCCAGCCGAGCGGGAAACAAGACTGTTTTCCCCGCCCGCCCTCAACACTGCAAGAGTTGTCGCAACGAAATTATTCAGTTGTAGTTCCTGTATCTAGAATCGCATTCCCCTGTGCACCCATCGGAGGAACAGTGCTAGTTTTTAGAACAGTGAAGACACCCCTTTATGACTTATATCGTCAGCAGGATTCATCGTGGAAGTAAACTTATTCGGCGTTCACCTCATTAGTTTTTTTTTTTTGGGATTAACTGGGTCCAATTTGTATCATCGACAGCTGGGGTGATACATTAGTCAACTGTAACAGTAGGGATTATGTTCGTGGAATAAATTTACCAAGGGATACCACAGATCCAAGGGAAGAATACAAAATAGGTAAGAGTGTGAGAGGTGGCCACATGAATGAGACAGCGTGTGTTGATTTTATTGTTGCTGGATAGGATTTGTTTCAGTGATATGAACTAAGTAGAATAGGATTTGTTTCAGTGATATGAACTAAGTAGAATAGGATTTGTTTCAGTGATATGAACTAAGTAGAATAGGATTTGTTTCAGTGATATGAACTAAGTAGAATAGGATTTGTTTCAGTGACGTGAAATAAGTAGAATAGGATTTGTTTCAGTGATATGAACTAAGTAGAGTAGGATTTGTTTCAGTGATGTGAACTAAGAAGACTAGGATTTGTTTCAGTGATATGAACTAAGTAGAGTAGGATTTGTTTCAGTGATGTGAACTAAAAAGACTAGGATTTGTCTCAGTGATGTGAACTAAGTAGAGTAGGATTTGTTTCAGTGATGTGAACTAAGTAGAAAAGGATTTGTTTCAGTGATGTGAACTAAGTAGAATAAGATTTGTTTCATTGATGTGAACTAAGTAGAATAGGATTTGTTTCAATGATGTGAACTAAGTAGAATAGGATTTGTTTCAGTGATGTGAACTAAGTAGAATAGGATTTGTTTCAGTGACGTGAACTAAGTAGAATAGGATTTATTTCAGTGATGTGAACTAAGTAAAATAGGATTTGTTTCAGTGATATGAACTAAGTAGAATAGGATTTGTTTCAGTGATATGAACTAAGTAGAATAGGATTTGTTTCAGTGATGTGAATTAAGTAGAGTAGGATTTGTTTCAGTGATTTGAACTAAGTAGAATAGGATTTGTTTCAGTGATATGAACTAAGTAGAATAGGATTTGTTTCAGTGATATGAACTAAGTAGAATAGGATTTGTTTCAGTGATGTGAATTAAGTAGAGTAGGATTTGTTTCAGTGATTTGAACTAAGTAGAATAGGATTTGTTTCAGTGATATGAACTAAGTAGAATAGGATTTGTTTCAGTGATATGAACTAAGTAGAATAGGATTTGTTTCAGTGATGTGAATTAAGTAGAGTAGGATTTGTTTCAGTGATGTGAACTAAGTAGAATAGGATTTGTTTCAGTGATATGAACTAAGTAGAATAGGATTTGTTTCAGTGATTTGAACTAAGTAGAGTAGGATTTGTTTCAGTGATTTGAACTAAGTAGAATAGGATTTGTTTCAGTGATGTGAATTAAGTAGAGTAGGATTTGTTTCAGTGATTTGAACTAAGTAGAATAGGATTTGTTTCAGTGATATGAACTAAGTAGAATAGGATTTGTTTCAGTGATATGAACTAAGTAGAATAGGATTTGTTTCAGTGATGTGAATTAAGTAGAGTAGGATTTGTTTCAGTGATGTGAACTAAGTAGAATAGGATTTGTTTCAGTGATATGAACTAAGTAGAATAGGATTTTTTCAGTGATATGAACTAAGAAGACTAGGATTTGTTTCAGTGATGTGAACTAAGTAGAATAGGATTTGTTTCAGTGATATGAACTAAGTAGAATAGGATTTGTTTCAGTGATATGAACTAAGTAGAATAGGATTTGTTTCAGTGATATGAACTAAGTAGAATAGGATTTGTTTCAGTGATATGAACTAAGAAGACTAGGATTTGTTTCAGTGATATGAACTAAGTAGAATAGGATTTGTTTCAGTGATGTAAACTAAGTAGAATAGGATTTGTTTCAGTGATATGAACTAAGTAGAATAGGATTTGTTTCAGTGATGTGAACTAAGTAGAATAGGATTTGTTTCAGTGATATGAACTAAGTAGAATAGGATTTGTTTCAGTGATGTGAACTAAGTAGAATAGGATTTGTCTCAGTGATATGAACTAAGTAGAATAGGATTTGTTTCAATGATGTGAACTAAGTAGAATAGGATTTGTTTCAGTGATATGAACTAAGTAGAATAGGATTTGTTTCAGTGATATGAACTAAGTAGAATAGGATTTGTTTCAGTGATATGAACTAAGTAGAATAGGATTTGTTTCAGTGATATGAACTAAGTAGAATAGGATTTGTTTCAGTGATGTGTGTGACAGATGAAAATTTAGCAACCCTGACCGATCACTTTATTCTCATTGGGGGCCCTCACTATTTGGGTTCACGCAACGATCGAATGTGGATTTCCCTCGCTGGCTAATTAAGCATGCACAGTTAAACACGTGGAAGCCAGGTCTCTCTATTGCCATCAGTCCGATTCTTAGTTTAGCTACGCCTCCTGTCTTTGTTTCAAGCACTAAGAACTCAGATATTTAGATTCATAAACTGTCTTTCCTTTTAAAAGGGGTTTTACTTGCTGTCAGGATTACGTCAGCACGCCAGCGCCTGGTCACTGAAGCACGGGAAGGGCGGGGCAACGGGTTTTTTAGCTCCCTAATAGAGAACAGGCCGTTAATGGCAGGCAAAAGGGGTGATAACTTCATTAAACGGCAATCTCTTTGATTACGTCCCCTTGAGGTACGCAGAAAGCCAGATTAAAAGAGAATTCGCTCATGGCCAGAATCTAAGCGAGCGGTTCTAGTGTGAATTTGAGCTTTCATTCGCGGAACGAACAGCAACATCCCACAAATTGGACGAGAGGTGTTAAATTTCGCATTAAGGAACAAGAGTCCAGCGTTTATTATATATGCCCATCTCTCCGAATTCAGTTTGTCAGTTTGCTATCGGGATTCTTGAATGGTCTAGCGCACATTTTTGGAGTCTTATTTATCTGGATTTCCTATAGAAATACGTGGAGATTTATTTCAGTTCTTGATTTGCGGTAATAATAGTTATTTAATTTAGTGTTTTAATGTGTCAAAGTTCATTATATTTCACTGGGATTTTTGTGTTAATTTAAACGTATTAAATAAACATATAGCTAATTTTGCCGGCTATAAACGTAACAATTAATCACTCGCGATTTCCCAAGTAAGAGATACGTTAAATTAATTAATAGCCGCTAGGCGATTGATAATTGATGTAACACAATTTAATTCTATTCATACGTGTGTAATTTTCTAAACTACTAGTGTACATATCCTGGGTAAAACCGTTAAGATAAACTAGACACTCGCGTTTTTTAATATATATATATATATATATATATATATATATATATATATATATATATATATATATATATATATATATATATATATATATATATATATATATATATATATATATATATATATATATATATATATATATATATATACTGTTCAAAAAAAGAAACGCATAGCTATCCGAGTGCGCGTTTTTATGAGTTTGTAAGTAAAATTTGGTGCTAGGGTATATAAAAACCCGCCTCAAATGTTCTTTACAGTGTCAAATGCACATGTTGACCTGAATTGCATTCGTTTTTGTAATCGTTATAACGCGGTGGTCAATAGTGATTATGACGCAATTTTTGACCACAGCTCATGTTGCGCGCACGTGAAAGCAACAAAATTTGGGGTGAACACTATTCACTGACTACGCAACTGAAACCCTATAAAAGGATAACGCTACACACAAAAAATTCAGTTCATTTTCAAGCAGACATTTATGGCGTCTCTATCGATAAATTTAAGGAACATTGCTATTGGCCGACTGCATGCAGGCGAAAGTCAAAGTCAGGTTGCGAGGCATCTAAACGTGCATCAGAGTACTATCAGTCGACTTTGGCACCGGTTCCAAGCCACTGGCTCAGTTGAAGACCGGCATCGCAGTGGACGATCCAGAGTGACAACAGCAGCGGAGGATCGCTTTATTCGGCTTCGTCACCTCAGAGACAGGTTTATAACAGCTTCCTCAACTGCCCAGTCATTGCCTGCAGGACGTCATGTGTCTGATCAAACTGTCCGGAATAGACTGCATGACGCTGGACTTTGGGCACAACGACCTCACTGAGGACCTGTCCTTACGCGCCGCCATCGCCAAAATCAACTTCTTTGGGCCAACCAGCATCGTCCCTGGGCAACTAACAATCAATGGAGACGTGTCTGGTTTAGTGACGAATCTTTCTTTTTGTTGCAGCGTCATGATAGACGGCGTAGGGTCTACCATAGGCGAAATGAACGTTTTGCCCAAAATTGCGTTGATGAAGCTCCGCCGCACGGTGGTGGAGGTGCAGTGGTGTGGGGAATGATCAGTTACAACGGAAGGAGTCAATTGGTGCACATTGAAGGAGGCTTCAATGCGCAACGATACGTCAATGAAATTCTTCGACCCCATGTCCTTCCATCTTTAGCTGTCCAAACGTCTGTGTTTCAACAGGACAATGCCAGACCTCATTGTGCACGATTGACCATGCAGTTCCTGACTGCCAACAACATTCTCACCCTTCCCTGGCCATCCCTGTCTCCAGACATGACTCCGATTGAGCACCTGTGGGATGAGCTGCATAGACGTGTTTGTCTCCGAGATGTTGCTCCAGCCAATCGTCGTGATCTGTTTCAGGCACTACAGGAAGAGTGGGCAGCCATCCCACAGGCCCACATCAGACGTCTGATCGCATATATGCACAGGAGATGCCAGTCGCTGATCGATGCAAGAGGAGGCCACACACCATACTAACGGGAAAGCCCGTACGCCAAAAAACTCTCGTGACCCAGATGCAAAACAACTGTCAATTGATTGGTTGATGTGATGATATCCGATATTTCACCGATCAAAATATAGCATCTAGTAGTTTGTAGGTATAAAATAACATAGGTATTACCACACCACCGAAAGACTAGTTTTATTTCTTGGTTCCTAAAGGGTTAACGCGTAAAACGCCGATAGTTGAAAATGCCAATGTGACGTTACAGACTTGCAAGCCTTACCCAAAATGCATGCGTGAAAGTTAGTGTAGTTGGAAATCGTGTATTTCTTGGAAAAGACAAGGGAGAGAACGGGGGAAATGCATAGACCCTGTTTGAATTTCTAAACTGAAACTAAATGGCCTAAACGAGCGATAGGAAAAATAAAGACTAGAAATGAAGATTAAAATGCTACTAATTAGTTGTTAAATATATAATATGCGTTAGTCTAAATATTTTAGCCTACTGTATAAGAAAAATATGTTATTTGAATAAATATACAGGAAAGACGAAAAGGGTAAAAATAATAGCTAGAAGTGTGAAACCTGATGCATTAGATGACAAAACGGTAGAATAAGTAAATATTTTCATTCTGGATTAACATGACTTAGATAATACTAGCGATATGGTAGAATGAAGACATATAAAGACGTGCCTGGGATTTCTTTACTGAAGCTAGCCATATTGAGGCCATAGAAAGGGGTGTCTCCTGATTTGAAAATTGTAGGTTGGCTTTTGAAAATAGACGCGTAGGAACGGAAGTCACCTGATTGGTTGAGGAGCATAACTAAGAAAGTGAAATAAATACTCAGAAAGACGAGCGTTCCTTGCCACTTTCAATTTAAACTTTCACATGTAAAGTTAATAACGTTTACAGACAAGTGTGTTCAGATGCCTTCGCTGTTCTGTTATTCAGCAGGAGATCTTGTGTGACCATTTATGGCCTGTAATTTACTTACATAGTGAAAAAATTCGATATTTCGGTAAGACCAACATTTATATAATTATTATTGTATTTGAAAATGTGTTTGCCATATTGATTATGAATGAATATTTGAAGGGGAGAGTCCCAGTCGTACAAGTGCCATTTCAACATGTTACGTACACTCATTACATGGGGTTAGATAATCTTATAGCTTCATGTAAAAGCCCTACAGCTTTGCTTGTACTTTGGGAGATAAAAGAACATATACATTTATATAAAGAGTAAAGTTAACATCAAACTTTGTGTTGTTTCACCGAGTTGCTAAGAAAGATATTATCATTGTGGGGAAAGAACTTAATAAAATCCTTGCAGTTTTACTTAAAAGTTGGGATAAAGAGAGATTAATAAGGGAAAAGACTTTAATGAATAATGTTCAAGTATAGCCAGAAAATCACTGGCCATCTTTATGTAATCCATGTTATTACCTGAATGTATTTATGAAATTATAATATTGTATTAGGACTAGGAAGAAAAAAAAAAAAAAAAAAAACATATGTTTGAGATATTTAATGATACTAGAGCACACTACCCGAGGGGGAAAATAATTATTTATGTATTATGTTCTGATTTTTGATTGGTTGATATCTGTAAAACTGTTACAAATGGAGATAGGTCAGAATATTATTTTGAGGGGAAATTAATCCTCTACTTCCAGAGTTTCTGGGTGTGAAACTGAAGTGAGCCAGTCACGTTGTTGTTCAACCCTGGTAACTGTTCGAGGCCATATGATTTGAGGGCCCTACCTTATCTTGAATCCTGAAAGCTGAGCAGTGCTGTGAGGAGGAAGATTTATAACCAGGACATCGCAGAATTTTCGACACCTATCTTAAGATAAGCCCTGTGTTTTGGGGCCTTGTGAATTCACTGAACTATTCTCCACAATTTGATATTTCAACCAGATTAAATAAAATGATGACAGTAGTGATTCCCCAAAATATGTGCTTTAGTTTGGACTAGAGTATTACAACAAGAACACTTCCTAGTCAGAAATAAAAGGACTTTAGTAGTGAAACTAGATTGTGTGTAACTGTATATAAATGTTTAATCTTAATGTTTTTTATGAATCAACTCAATTATACTTAATACATTTGAAAACAATTGTTCAGACCAAAATTCAATAGGGGGTTGTTTACTTAATTGTTTATTAACCTTAAAGTGTGGTTGTTGTTATTTTCTGCACATGCATTGCATATACCCTAGACACGTAGCTACACAACATCCATACATTATAACATATAAATTGGGGATAACATACATAGCGGGTGGTAGTCATTGGTGGAAGCAAGACAGGTTTCCTGACATATAGTTAAAAGGTAAACTTCCTCAGGAGCTTGCATAGCTGACTTCACCTCTGCTACATAAATATATATATATAAGTAATATCGACCCACCACATATAGTGGGGGCTCGTCCGGGATTTCCAAAGTTTTATAATAAGTAAATAAGTGGAGGTTTTGGTGAATTGACATTGCTCTGTGTTGTCCTGTTAATTAGATACTAATTAGATATTTTGGTTTATTTAAATCACATTGGATAGAATATTAAGATGGCAGAATTGGCCAAGTACAGATCTTCTGCTGTGCAGACTGCGAAGGAAATGGGTATGGAGGGACAGATTTTAATTGATTATGTTACAGCAGAGGTTGATAAATATATAGCCAGAGAAAGGGAAGATGCTAGGGAGGCTAAGAAATTAGAGGCTGATAGATTGGCGGAGGAGAAACGAATTATGTTAGAAGATGCTAGAGAACTTAAGAAATTAGAGGCTGATCGGGAGGCTGAGATTAAGAGGCTGCAGTTGGAGGAAAAGAAACTTGAGGCTGAGAAGGAGGAAAAACGTCTACAGAGGGAGGCGGAACGAGAGAAAGAAGAAAAGAGGTTGGAGGCAGAAAGGGAAGACAAAAGACTGGCTGCTGAAAGGGAAGCAGAAGATAAAAGGTTACAGCGGGAGCATGAGTTACGACTAAGAGAGTTAGAGTTACAAGGCCATGCTCCTGAAAATGGAACTAGCCCATCCACTTCCGACTCAGCTGCAAGCCAGGGGGCCTCCTCATCAGCCATGGGGTTTCATTTGGATCCTTTTATTGAGAAAGACGATGATATTGAGTCCTTCCTTAGCCGTTTTGAAAGTTTAGCTACAACATATGGGTTGGAGAAGGATAAGTGGAGCCTTAAAGTATCCCAGGGACTTAGGGGAAATTCTTATGAAGTATTTTCCAAGCTCAGTAAAGATGACCAAGACGATTATGACATTCTTAAACATGCACTTTTGGTCAGATACGAGAAAAACTGTGAATTTTATAGGAAGAAATTTAGACAGGCTAAATTACTCACAGGGGAGACCTACCACCAGTTCTCGGCCCGACTAGAGACCTATTTGGAGAAATGGACTGCTCTGGGGAAAACCCAAGATTTAAAGGAAATGGTTATGATGGAGCAGGTTAGAGAGTCCATGGCTCCAGACTTGAGAAAGTTTCTCACAGAACAGGGTGCAGAGAGACTGGTGGATATTTTAAATGTAGCTGAGAGATATCTAGCAGCCCAGTCAGAGTTGGCAGGAGCAAAGAGAAACATATAGATCATAATAAGGGTCCCCAAATTCAACCTCAGAACAAATATGACAATAGAGATAAGTTTAACAAGAATAAACCATATTATGATAGGTCCAGGTACGAACAACGTGACAG
The DNA here is from genome assembly GCA_024509875.1 of Oreohelix idahoensis. NCBI lineage: Eukaryota > Metazoa > Mollusca > Gastropoda > Stylommatophora > Oreohelicidae > Oreohelix > Oreohelix idahoensis. The sequence goes on from JAMPIV010011552.1 coordinate 30,837, forward strand.
AAACCCTCAATATAATGAAAGAAAACCTGTTAACCAGGGAAAGAAATATTGTAAATGGTGTAAGAGGGATGGCCATGACACCCATGACTGTAAAAGAAAACCTTCCACCTTTGCTGCAATGAAAACTGGGAACAAGGGGTAAAGGCAAAACCTATTAAGCCACATGAGCCCTATCACCCCCCAGTATGTGAGGACGTTGTATGTAATGGGGTCACCATAAGGTGCCTTTATGATACAGGTCTAGATTATGATTCAGTCGTCAGTTCGCACCTAGTGAACCCAGATCAGTATACCACAGAGACAGTGGAGATACAAGGGGCGACTAAGGATATAGCAACCATGACACTTCCCGTAGCTAGGATAGAGGTGAAAACTCGTTATGTGGAAGGGATCATCAAAGCAGCAGTTATAAACGAACCCATATACCCTCTAATATTGGGATGTCGTTATGTCTTCTTGGGGAATCCCAAGAGACCTGTGATTATGGCAACAGTGCAGACCAGGTCACAGTCAAGGAAGGAGGAAGATGAACCTATAAATACTCATCCAGAGGAGATGAGGAAGGCACAAGCTGAAGATAGGTCACTCAAGCTGTGTTATAAAAAATTACCTAAATGCCATACACCTCCAAACAAAGGAGAATATTATATGAAAAATAAATTGTTATATAGGAAGGCTGGAACTGGATCCAATGGTCACGGACAGCTGGTCCTTCCCAAGGCATATAGGGCAGATGTAATAAGGAGTTTACATGTTGGAAAAGATGGTGACCACGAGAAAGTAGGTACCATCTGCCAAAAAGTTTCTCAAAAATACTATTGGCCCGACGTAAATGTCGATATTGAGAACTTTGTAGAAGCATGTGGCGTAATGCATGAGGGAACACCCACAAGTGGGAAAAATAATAATCAGGACCTAGAAACGCCACGGGGCACACTTAGGCCTAAAAATAAAATTAAAAATGTAGACAAAGTGGAATGGGAACCCCCTTTTCACACCCAGTCTTCACTTGAATGTGTTAACATGGCCACTATGAATAGAGTACAAAGAGTAATTCTACCCCAGAATAAGCCGACAATCCCTCGGTCGGAATTATGTGAACTGGAGGAAGAAAATGTAGAGAGGATATCTCTAACCAAGAATTTTAAGTGGGGAGAAAAACCCCAGAAAAGAATTGGTAGTGGACGATTTGTAAGTCATGATACAAGGCAAAAACGTCCTAATTACAAGGCTTCCAATGTTAAGGACCGGACATGTGCTATGAAAAATAAATTTGTAAATTTTAGAGTCCATTAAAACTTCACCCGGAATGGCACCGGAAACCCTATTTGGGAGGCCATGAAAAGATCCATATGTAACCCTATTGAGGACGTGGACCGATGAGAAGGCAGAAGAGACTGTTACCTCATCATATGCGTATGTGAACGAACTGACCACTCGTCTAAAAACTGGCTGGAAACTTGCAAATGATAACCTCAGACAAGCCAGGAAGAAACATGCTGCATACTTTAATAAGAAAGCGAAAGATAGAGAATTACATGTGGGAGAGAAGGTGCTTCTTTTACTTCCCGCCAGTAGTAACAAGTTGCAAATTGGATGGCAAGGTCCATACACCGTTCTAGAAAAGATATCTAGAACCAATTATAAAATAGACAAGAAAGGAAAGGAGAAAATATATCATGTAAACCTCCTAAAGAAGTATCTCGAGAGAGAAAACCAGGAAGGGACACCTTTACTGGCCTTGTCCATTGCAACCCAAATGAAAAATGAACCACTCACCTCGCAGGAATACCCCTTAAAACCATGTGAAACACCTGTACAGGTGAAAGTCAGTAAGCACCTGACTAAGAAACAGAGGGAACAGGTTCAAAAGGTTCTAACAGAACATACAGATGTGTTAACGGATAAACCGGGGCACACCCATTTGTTGGAGTATGATATGCAATTAATAGACCCAACACCTATCTGTATGAGGGCCTATACGATTCCGTTCGCTAAGGAACAAGCATTGAAGAAGGAGATAGATTATTTGTTAAAAGAAGGGATTATCTCTCACAGTGAATCTCCTTACAGCTCCAGTGTGGTTTTGCTGAGGAAACCCTCTGGGGAACATCGTCTGTGTATAGATTACAGAAAACTGAATGCTGTCACAGAGAATCAGGTGGATCCATTACCTGACCCAAATCAGCTGTTTGCCAGGCTGAATAAGGCAAAATATTTTTCTAAGGTGGATCTTAGCAAGGGCTATTATCAAATTCCAGTAAAGCCTGAGGTCAGATCTTATTTAGCATTTAGCACCTCGGATGGACATTATGAATTCAACATGTTGCCGTTTGGGTTGAAAAATGCTCCGAGTGTGTTCTCAAGAATGATGAGAAAATTGTTGGATCCACTAAAAAATCCATGTATAACGAATTTCATGGATGACATCCTCATTGCCACAGAAACATTTGAGGAACACATTAACTCTTTGACGATGCTATTTGATAGGCTCAGAGAGGCAAATTTGACTGCGAGACCAACCAAATGCTATATTGGTTGTAAAGAGTTGGAGTTCTTGGGACATACGATATATCAGGGTAACATGACCCCTGACCCCAAGAACCTGGAGAAATTACAGAGGGCACCTAGACCACAGACCAAGAAGGACGTGAGATCGTTTGTGTCGCTATGTGGATTTTATCAGAAGTACATAAAAAATTTTAACTCTATATGTGCTCCTCTAACGGATTTAACTCGCAAAGGAAATCCAGATAAAATTGTGTGGTCTGCTCAATGTGAATCGGCGTATCAAGAGTTAAAGGAGAAACTCACTAGCAAGCCTATTTTGAAATTGCCTGATTTGACTCAGGAATTTGTGGTAAGAACGGACGCTAGCAACGTAGGATTAGGGGCTACATTGTTGCAACGGTCCAATTCAAAAAAGGGGGAGCTGAACCCAGTCGCTTATGCTAGCCGCAAGCTGAATAAAGCGGAGCAAAACTACTCAACAAGTGAGAAAGAATGTCTAGCTTTAATCTGGGCTATAAAAAAGTTCCAGATCTATCTTTATGGTAGAACATTTGTGGTCCCAAACGGATCATCAGCCCCTCGTATTTTTTATCACAGGCTAAGCATGAAAACGCCCGATTATTAAGGTGGTCGTTACTAATCCAACCTTATTCGTTTTCCATTGAGTACATACCCGGTTCGCTGAATGTGGGAGCGGATTTTCTGAGTAGACATCCTTTGGAAGAAACTCAGGGGAGTCATAAGGCCAAATAAGTTAATTTGATCTATGTGAATCTCGGATTTTGAACTCGCTTTACAAGCATGTTCTTAAGTGGGGAGATGTGTGATGATATCCGATATTTCACCGATCAAAATATAGCATCTAGTAGTTTGTAGGTATAAAATAACATAGGTATTACCCCACCACCAAAAGACTAGTTTTATTTCTTGGTTCCTAAAGGGTTAACGCGTAAAACGCCGATAGTTGAAAATGCCAATGTGACGTTACAGACTTGCAAGCCTTACCCAAAATGCATGCGTGAAAGTTAGTGTAGTTGGAAATCGTGCATTTCTTGGAAAAGACAAGGGAGAGAACGGGGGAAATGCATAGACCCTGTTTGAATTTCTAAACTGAAACTAAATGGCCTAAACGAGCGATAGGAAAAATAAAGACTAGAAATGAAGATTAAAATGCTACTAATTAGTTGTTAAATATATAATATGCGTTAGTTTAAATATTTTAGCCTACTGTATAAGAAAAATATGTTATTTGAATAAATATACAGGAAAGACGAAAAGGGTAAAAATAATAGCTAGAAGTGTGAAACCTGATGCATTAGATGACAAAACGGTAGAATAAGTAAATATTTTCATTCTGGATTAACATGACTTAGATAATACTAGCGATATGGTAGAATGAAGACATATAAAGACGTGCCTGGGATTTCTTTACTGAAGCTAGCCATATTGAGGCCATAGAAAGGGGTGTCTCCTGATTTGAAAATTGTAGGTTGGCTTTTGAAAATAGACGCGTAGGAACGGAAGTCACCTGATTGGTTGAGGAGCATAACTAAGAAAGTGAAATAAATACTCAGAAAGACGAGCGTTCCTTGCCACTTTCAATTTAAACTTTCACATGTGAAAGTTAATAACGTTTACAGACAAGTGTGTTCAGATGCCTTCGCTGTTCTGTTATTCAGCAGGAGATCTTGTGTGACCATTTATGGCCTGTAATTTACTTACATAGTGAAAAAATTCGATATTTCGGTAAGACCAACATTTATATTAAAATTTTATTGTATTTGAAAATGTGTTTGCCATATTGATTATGAATGAATATTTGCAGGGGAGAGTCCCAGTCGTACAAGTGCCATTTCAACATGTTACGTACACTCATTAAATGGGGTTAGATAATCTTATAGCTTCATGTAAAAGCCCTACAGCTTTGCTTGTACTTTGGGAGATAAAAGAACATATACATTTATATAAAGAGTAAAGTTCTTTAACATCAAAACTTTGTGTTGTTTTCACCGAGTTGCTAAGAAAGATATTATCATTGTGGGGAAAGAACTAATAAAATCCTTGCAGTTTTACTTAAAAGTTGGGATAAAGAGAGATTAATAAGGGAAAAGACTTTAATGAATAATGTTCAAGTATAGCCAGAAAATCACTGGCCATCTTTATGTAATCCATGTTATTACCTGAATGTATTTATGAAATTATAATATTGTATTAGGACTAGAAAAAAAAAAAAAAAAAAAAAATATGTTTGAGATATTTAATGATACTAGAGCACACTACCCGAGGGGGAAAATAATTATTTATGTATTATGTTCTGATTTTTTGATTGGTTGATATCTGTAAAACTGTTACAAATGGAGATAGGTCAGAATATTATTTTGAGGGGAAATTAATCCTCTACTTCCAGAGTTTCTGGGTGTGAAACTGAAGTGAGCCAGTCACGTTGTTGTTCAACCCTGGTAACTGTTCGAGGCCATATGATTTGAGGGCCCTACCTTATCTTGAATCCTGAAAGCTGAGCAGTGCTGTGAGGAGGAAGATTTATAACCAGGACATCGCAGAATTTTCGACACCTATCTTAAGATAAGCCCTGTGTTTTGGGGCCTTGTGAATTCACTGAACTATTCTCCACAATTTGATATTTCAACCAGATTAAATAAAATGATGACAGTAGTGATTCCCCAAAATATGTGCTTTAGTTTGGACTAGAGTATTACAACAAGAACACTTCCTAGTCAGAAATAAAAGGACTTTAATAGTGAAACTAGATTGTGTGTAACTGTATATAAATGTTTAATCTTAATGTTTTTTATGAATCAACTCAATTATACTTAATACATTTGAAAACAATTGTTCAGACCAAAATTCAATAGGGGGTTGTTTACTTAATTGTTTATTAACCTTAAAGTGTGGTTGTTGTTATTTTCTGCATATGCATTGCATATACCTTAGACACGTAGCTACACAACATCCATACATTATAACATATAAATTGGGGATAACATACATAGCGGGTGGTAGTCATTGGTGGAAGCAAGACAGGTTTCCTGACATATAGTTAAAAGGTAAACTTCCTCAGGAGCTTGCATAGCTGATTTCACCTCTGCTACATAAATATATATATATAAGTAATATCGACCCACCACAGTTGAACCCTACGGTATTCTTGTGTGCAATTTGAACAATTAACTCATTAAATTAAAAAAGTTATTGAATGTCAAAATTATGGCTATGTGTGTGCCTTCAGTAGCTATGCGTTTCTTTTTTTGAACAGTATATATATATATATATATATATATATATATATATATATATATATATATATATATATATATATATATATATATATATATATATATATATATATATATATATATATATATATAATTAAATACCGGAGTGGTTAAAATAGTCTTACCTAAAAATTAACGCGTGTCAGGATATGATTTATATTATGATTTCATGTTTATCTATTTTTTTTTTACATATAGGCTGGTCATACCTGCGTCCTAGCGTTTCTTATGGTCTTACTGACTTTGGTTCTTACACCATCCAGCAATTATTGTGACTAAATCTTCGTGTTGTGACCCCTATGTGGTCCCCTCTCCATCCATGAGAGGAGTAAAACCAAGAACTTTAACAATAAGCCATTTTAAAGTATAACTGGAGAAGAACAATTGCCAGAGGCCATTCCATAAATATTACTGATCTGCTGTGGAAGAATTTATATCATATATTTTTACACATGACAGTAAGGGACCAATCTATGTCTTAATTCCCCTATCAAAAATCTACGACAAAGTACAACAATCAACACAAGTTGAACTGAGCCATAAAGAGGACCATGTCCTGCACAATCCCTGTCCAGATTTCTAATCGGCAGCCCCCACTTCGACCGGAAACAACCAGTTCACATCATAGCAAGAAACCGTCACACAATCCCGGCATATTTCAAACACAAGAAACGGCACACACACACGTCTTTCAAATAGACAGAAACACTTCATCTTTGGTGACCAAAATGTGAAGGACCTTCAAAAATTTAAATTAGTAACAGCAGATACAGTCACTGTTCGCTACAAAAATTGGGCATCTGCGCAGGACCTACTGACTCTCCTTAAAAGATATGAAACTGATCTTAATGTAGCCAGGGTCACTGAGCACATTGGTCTGTCGGACGCGCGCTAAAACATAACGAAATGGCACAAACAGAGCTAAATCTAATCACATCTAATTTCCAGTTCCTGTTCCCAAATGCAAAGATATGCTTTTCAGCTATTATACCTCCAGTTCGCTCACATTATCGGAAATCTGTTGAGATTAACAACAAAAAATTGAAAAACCATTGCATCAGACACCACCATACATTTATAGAACACTCCTCGTTCCTTGCCACATCTGGAGCTCCTAAGAAGCATCTTTATAGCGGCGACATTTCCTTATACGATCAAGAAACCAGTATGTTGGCGACAAACATCAAACATCCAGAAAACACCCTCAGAGGGACAACCAGCACATCAGCATCCAAGTATTCTTCTAAACGACACACGAGTGCAACCAGCTGCTTCTCTAATGCGAATTACGACCTTGAGTTTCCATCAATACCCAAAACTTCAAACACGAGCCAGACAACACTGTCACACAATCAGGAGTATCAAGACATACCCCTTGTTAGAACTACAGATGTGCAGGAAACAGCCAATAATATCAGCCTTCAGCAACATTCTACGACCGACGACCCACCTCAACAACAACAGCCTGAGGCACTCCATCCCCAAAGGTCTGTAAGTGACTCAGTTCAAACAACTCAGGGTCCATCTACTGAAATCTCTCCACGTCCGCTGTCGTACCCGACACCAATGAGAGATCACCAATCATCGCTGTCATCACATGTTTTCCCATATCAACCCGCACATCCAACCTTTCATAACTTTCTACATCAGCAAAGACTCTTGAACCTTACACTTGGAGGCCGTAATGGCCGGAATATCCCATTCATACAACAACAATACCTCAACATCCAGCTCACACCTACTACCAAATGAATCATCTATCACGGCCTAATCCATCTCGCTTTTATTTTCAACAACCCTCTCCTCAACTTTATCAGTGACTGTTCACTTCACAAGTCGACGTCTCTGTAGAACCAGTAACTGTCGAATAATGCTTATCTATTTGTTCTCAATGTCTGTCTGCCTGTTTGTCTGTCTGCCCGTCTATTCTCTTGGTGCAGCTTAACTTTGTTGTTAACATTCACAGTGTGGATGGGTGCGCTTGTTTTGTGACAATTTTCTTACAATTTTTACATATTTCAGTTATCTGAATTGTTTTGAATTAGTTGTATTAAGTTTTGCATTTATTTACTAGTTCTATTAATCTCACTTCTTTAGCAACTTCGCGATGTTTAATTAGTTATTTACTTTCTAAATAATAACATTCCTATGTGTTCGGAACAGACTGTATTTGAAGATTATAAACCTCACTTTTTGCAAAGATCGACATACATTTAACCGTGTCCACGAACGTTAGTGAAATCTACTGTAGTGTATATTTTATAATTTGTTTACAATTTTGTATTAACCCTTGTTACTAATTTTTTTTGCGTCTTACTACTATTCGTCTTGGTGTCCATTCCTCTCATTCCTACTTCCCCCATTTACTCTTTCCTCCTGACTATTATTATGTCCGAGTGCAAAAACTCTAATCAAAATATAGACAATACTACTAATCCATGGCTTAAACTAACAGGGCTTAAAATTGGACATTTAAACATTTACCACCTGCTAGGTAAGCTTTCTGAAGTCTCCACCTCTCTCCAACAAAACTTCCACATATTCGGTTTTTCTGAAACCCGTCTCAATGAAGAAATTAGCATTCATGGATTCACAACCATCCGGAGGGATTCTAACAGACAACTTGAAACAGGGCTAGTCATATACATCTCAACATCTCTTCAGTACAGACGCCGTGATGATCTAGAACATACTGGCATTGAATGTATATGGCTTGAAATAAAACTCCCCAACCTGACCCCTGTTTTAATTGGTTACATGTACCGGAACCCTAGCTCTTCTACTGTATGGTTTGACACATTCTCACGAATGATGGACAATCTTTGGGCTTCTTCGAAGGAAATTATTTTACTGGGGGATTTCAATATTGACCTTCACAAACCGAACAACACGTGGAATAATATCACAATCTCACACAGTTAGTCACCCAACCCACGAGAGTAAAAGACTCATCATCTACACTAATTGATCACATCTATACGACCTGCCCAGAAAACATTATAGAATGCACAGTCACACAGACAGCAATAAGTGACCACTATCCTATTTGCTGTACCTGGACGAGAAAGGGGTTCAAAGCACCTAAAACGGAACACATCACAGTCCACTACAGAAATTTCAAAAACTTTAACCTTCAGTTGTTCCTACATGACCTACAAATATCCCCACTCTCATACGAGTACCAACTTCCGCATCCAGAAGAAGCCATAACTTACTGGACACAAACTGTCTACAACGTATTCGACAAACATGTTCCTATAAAGCAGGTCCGTGTCAAAAACATCAGAAAGACTCCTTGGATAACAAAAGAAATATTATCAGCAATGAGAGAGCGGGACGAGGCTCATAAACTCAAAGATTTCAGCAGGTATCGGATACTTAGAAACAAAGTACAGTACCTCATTCGTCAGGAAAAGAAACTACATTTCAGAAAGATGATTCAAGACAAAGCACACAGCAAAGAAGTCTGGGCAGCCATTAGAACACTAACACACAAATCAAAGTCACTAAACTCTTTACCAAAAAGCTGCTCCCTAACGGCAACTCATTTTAGTAACCACTTCAAAACAGAAATTAACCATCTCAAGTCGACACTAAAGCCTATGGACTGCGATATTAGTAAATTAACAGACTTCTGCAGCACCGAACACACCACAACAGATCTAAGAGATATTCCTTTTCTAACAGTACACGAAGTACTCAAATATATCTTGGCATTAAAAAACAACAACTCATCTGGACTTGATGGTATCAGCAATAAGATTCTACGTTACGCTGCACCCATCATTTGCGACTCTTTAACCTATGTATACAAAGAATGTATTGCACACAACTACTTCCCCACAGAATTTAAAACTGCCAAAGTGTATCCTCTCTATAAATCTGGCTCACATAGCGATCCCAGCAGTTACAGACCAATATCCATTCTATCATCTATATGAAAACCACTAGAGAAACACATTTACAACACCACACTTCAACACTTAACAGCAAACAAACTGCTCATTGAGAGCCAGTCAGGCTTCAGACCCAAACATTCCTGTCACACAGCTCTCACCAAAATGGTAGACAACTGGCTGTCGAACATAAATGATGGAAAATTATGTGGTGCTGTTTTTGTCGACTTCAATAATTCATTTGACATGATTGACCACACTATCTTGGTTCAAAAGTTAGAAACCCTCAGAATAGGTCCTAATCCACTAAACATCATCAAATCATTCCTGGCAGATCGACAACAGTTAGTGCTTCACAACAACTCGACATCGGATTTCTCGAAGAAAGATACAGGAGTACCGCAGGATTCTATTCTTGGACCCCTACTCTTCGCACTGTTCATCAACGACCTGCCACTACATCTAAAATATTCAACATGTGACCTCTTTGCAGATGATTGTACTATCTACACTAGTGACACTGACTGCGCGGCATTTGATATGACTCTTCAAAGCGATGTAGACAATCTAACAAAATGGATTAATATGAACCGTATGCCAGTAAACACAGGAAAAAACAAAATCTATGTTGATTAGCACCAGACAGAAACTTCTAAACTTCACCAAAAGATCGCTACAGCTACATGCGGAGTCAATACGCATTGATCATGTAACAGAACACAAAGTTCTAGGCTTGACGATTGACCAGCACTTGACGTGGACCTCCCACGTACGGAATTTAACGAAACACTTAGCTCAAGACATACCAGCTGGCCAAAATAAAACACTTCTTAGACGCAGACACTAGACTATTGTTCTACACCTCACATATACAGACACATCTAGATTACTGCTCTACACTATGGGATGGATGCTCTGCTTCCACCTCAAAGAGACTGCACTGTCTGCATAAGAGAGCAGTATGTCTGATTACCGATAATCGCACGATACTACATACAAGGACACAAAAAGAACCCAAAATACTGTCCCTAAAATAACGTCTCCTCTACAACAAAGCCAAGCTGACTCACGCAATTCTATCAAACAATGCCCCGCCGTACCTACGATCATTGTTTCAAACCAGTAGAAGAGAGGGACTACAATTACATCAGTTACGTCTGCCCAAACCTAGGATCGACCTGTTCAAAAAGAGTCTAGCCTACTCTGGAGCCTACTTGTGAAACAGCCTTCCACACCACATAAAAAACCAACATACGCAATACTCATTCAACAAAGCACTTTTTAAACACTTGATCAACACCGATTATCTACCCCATAGAAGCAGCCATTGTCAGTCCACATCTTATCTATATGTCAACCTTTCTTTTCCTCTTCCGCTCGTTATTGTCTATGTGAATAATGTGTTTTATATCCACGTAGTATTGCTATATAATGTAATGTATGTGAGAATGTACCTGCATAGCACTGTACTTTTGAAATATGTAATTGTATTTTGTTTGCTTAAATGTGATGATGTGTATGAGAATGAGCAGATATATATTTTTTTACAGCTCGAAGATGTGTCCTGCTACAGAAGTGCGTAAGAAATTATTATTATTATTTCATTTTCCCTCAAGAATGTACAGATATAAGCGAGAATATGTTTATGTAATTTGTGTATTGATGTTTAATGACACATTCAAAAATGCAGATTAATTGCTGATGAACACATGAGTGAGTGTCGGGATACAGAATGAAAGATAAAGGGCTGGATGGTCGGACATACCTGGGTCCCCAATTCTTTACCCTTTTAAATAAAGTTATGTCCATCTATCTCTCCTACTGATTCTGCTCTTGGGTTAAGGAGGGCAAAGAAATAACACCAAGTCTCACCTCCTTCAATAGCAGACTGTCAAATACTTCATGAGTTCTGATACCATGCCACCTAATCTGATTATGCTTGAAATCATAATTTACTGTACGTATTTTTTTTTAAATTTAATTTATTTTTTATAATATTTGTTTAATTAACAATACTTAATTTTGATTATGACTGCATACTGTAAAAGCTAGTTGCTTATCCTTTACAGGACGTGGCAATCACCCATCTTTTATTGGCTGTTTGTGATTTTTCTAGGCAATTTTTTCATTCAGTAGTTTGCCATTGCTTTCTGAACGGTACGGCGCTTATACCATTGTTAAAAATCCACACAAAGCGATATGCTACCAAACCGCCTGCAGCAGGTTTCGAACCTGGTATATCTGGATTATGAAACTGCGTTCATATCCATTAGGCCACAGACGCCGACGCATACTGTAAACGAACGCTGTTATATTACCTTTATAATGTTGCATGCCTTCATATTAATGCTTAAAGTAACATGTGGGAATGAAAGGATATAATATGCAAGATAAATGAGAGTGGAAGGGCAGAATGTTAGACGGGCCTGCGCGCCCAATTCTTAACCCTTAGAAAATAAAGTTTGTTCGTTCGTTCGTTCTTGTTCATAGAAGACAAAAGCAGCGCGGAAGAAAACTAGTCACCCCTTCTAATTGCCCTAAGACGCCACTAGGCGTAATGGCCACTGACTGCTTTGACGGTCGGTGGCTAAGGACGGAAGAAGAAGAAGAAATATAGTGAAGTCTCTAACACTTCCCTCCCATTCGGCAGTATCTGCTATGGGAATACAGTCATACCCCACTAATACGGCGTAAATGGAAAATCGCCGAAAAGCAAAGCATAGCCTTTTTTTAACTTGCAAATGAATGTAAGGTGTCTATAAGCCTAAATAACATGCTTAAACTATTATATACTACTGGACAAAAGTTAAGGGCCGCCAATCAGTTTAGACAAGGTTTATATAATTCTTCCTGAGCAGGGTCGATTTTCCAAATGTCCGGTAGCTTGAAATCTCTCAAGAAGTCGTGAATGGTAGAGTGGGACACTGCTAAACGTCTTGCAACATGACGAACAGATTGACCATCCTGAATCCATGCCATGGCTCGACCACGGTCTACAGTGCTGAGACTTCTCCTTGGTGGCATGGCTAATGCAGTGATCATTTCGACCACTTGTCATACTGATTTATTGCATACCAACGGTGAACACTCTTTACCGATGATCATTTTCCACGTGCATTCAAATTCAACTCACTTTTTCACCTTTTGAACTAGTGGGGCGTGTTGCAAAAACCACGAGTTTTTGCAGCTACGATGGCAATTTTCACGTGCGGGTTAAAGTAACCCAGTTTTTTTACATTTAAAAAAAATTAACCTAGTACACACAGAAATGTATACACATTTCTCTGAGCTCAGTTTTAATGACATTTTCACTTGTCTTTACAGTTTGCCAATCAATTATATAAACCTTGTCTAAACTGAATGGCGGCCCAGTAGTATATATTAAGTGTGCAATAAAGCTAGGCATAATATAACAATACGAAACTAAACCGAATAGAGCTAGGCCTAAACAAATGCTACAAAAGTAAACTGAACAGAGCTAGTAAAGTACGGAAATTTATTTCATACATCAAATACAAAGTAGGAAAAAATCGAAATTCATAAATTCCTAAACACTTTATCCTTAGCATTAACAATTATACTAACTGCTTGGCGATGTAGGCCTAGCCTACGGGCTATCTCAGCCATAGATTTACCACTTATGTTAATCATATGTAACGTTTATTTTGAAATAAGAGATTTACGGTTTCTTTTTTTTTTTCATCAATAATACAATAATAAGTCGAAAGGATAATATCGCATTGACATTCGCCGACAGCTCCGCGCGTAGTTTCGTAAGATTTACAGTTAGGGTTAGGGTTTCTGCATTTACAACTATACTGTAACCCTCGGCTCGGAGTCGTCACATCAACCGGAGGATTCAATAAAGTTAAAACGATTCGACTCGGCATATTGTCCTCTGGAGCAGAGACCCTAACCCTAACTGTAAATCGTACTAAACTACATGCGGAGCCGTCGGCGAACGTCAATGCGATATTACCGCAAAAAGTTTGTAAAAGTTTTGAAAATTGTCAGTAATACGCAAAGAGACGCAGAGCGAACAACATGTGTAAACAGACTGAATGACACATGTGCTGAATGACCAATAATAAAATGGCGCAGGCGCACTCGCTTCTCTTTCTCAGCTGTCGATTGCGAGCGTGTCACGCTGAAGATCGCCGAATGAGCGAGGCAAGCACCGAAAATTATGAACATGAATATCATTGAAAAGCGCAGTATTAGCGAAGCGCAGAAAAGCGGGATATGACTGTCCTTTACAATTACCTATCATATACGCACGCTAACATAGCTATTCATTTACTACCAATGTCTAGCGTTCTGATCTGGTGTCATTTGTGTATATATATATATATATATATATATATATATATATATATATATATATAATATATTATATATATATATATATATATATATATATATATATATATATATATATAGGCAAAGTATGTTTCTTTGTTCTTAATACAAATCCGCATGCCTTATTATTTCTTGATGAATTTTGGCAGACAGGCTCTTTAGTTACCGCCAGGGTACGCCATGCAGTTATTTTATAATTTAGTATTGTAATTATGACATTATGATTAATTACAGTTTTTCGTAAGAAATGTATAGAAGCCAATTATTTCTCAGGGGCCATAATCATATAAATACATATCCAATAAATATCAAGGGACGTAACACAAATGATAAAACTATTACTTTTTGTTTGTTATTAAGACCATACGTTTGAATATTTTACAAGATAATTAAAAATGTTTAACTAAATATTTTTACTTTAATAGGAAATAGAAGAAAACAACAGTTTTCTGTAGCACTTCCTATTTTTTTAAACTATGTAATTTTGATGGAACTCATTTGGCCAAGCGTTTTCAAATTGGATCGGAGCTGTATCGATACATATATTAAAACCAATGAAGGAATAATGTTACTTTCAGTGCCAGGAAAAGTATTAAACAGGATTATCCTTGAAAGATTAAAAGAGTCCACAGACAAGAAACTGAGAGATGAACAAGCAGGTTTTCGACAAAACAGATCCTGTACAAACCAGATAGCCACTTTGAGAATAATAGTTGAACAAAGTCTGGAATGGAATTCACCCCTATACATCGGATTTGTGGACTACGAAAAGGCATTTGACAGTGTAGACAGAGAATCACTTTGGAAATTGATGAGGCATTATGGAGTTCCCCTGAAGATCATTAATTTAATAAAGAAAACATATGAAGACATGACATGCAGAGTTCTTCATGAAGGACAGTTTACAGAACCATTTGGGATAAGAACAGGAGTGCGACAGGGATGCCTCTTGTCTCCATTTCTTTTCTTACTAGCAATAGACTGGGTTACGAGAACATCGACAACACACAACAGAAATGGAATCCAGTGGACTCTGACTAAGCAGTTGGATGATCTGGATTTTGCTGATGACTTAGCTCTTCTGTCCCATAACCGTAATCAGATGCAGGACAAATTGAAAACACTCGATGAGAGGTCACAGCAATTGGGTCTGAAAATACACAAGGAAAAGACAAAGATAATGAGAATAAATGCAAGTAATGATAACAGGGTTGAACTTGAAGATACAAGATGTAGAATCGTACACATATCTTGGTAGCAATATAGACAAAGTTGGAGAGACAGACAGTGATATCAAAATAAGAATACAAAAAGCAAGAGGAGCTTTCATTGCATTGGGAAATATATGGAGATCAAGAGAAATCGGATCCAACACGAAAATAAGAATCTTCAACTCAAATGTGAAGTCAGTCCTATTGTATGACTCTGAGACATGGAGAACAACAAAGGCAACTACCAAAAAGCTACAGACTTTCATAAATGGGTGCTTGCGTAGAATAGAGGGATTAAAATGGTATGACAAGGTTACCAACGTGGAACTGATGACAAGAACTAGACAAGTGCCAGTGGAACAAGAGATGAGAAGAAGACGATGGAGATGGATAGGACATACACTGAGGAAACCTGTTGATAGCATTACAAGGCAGTCCTTGTTCTGGAACCCCCAGGGCAAGAGAAGCAGAGGTAGACCAAGAAGCACATGGAGAAGAGAGCTGGAAACAGAGATGAAAATGATAAGGAGAACGTGGAAAGAACTTGAGATGATGGCACGTGACAGGAGGACTTGGCATGTGTTTGTTGAAGGCCTATGCTCCTTTGGGAGTGGAGGGTTATGAATGAATGAATGAAGGTTCTCTGAGCATGAACATCCACTGTGCGTGTTTAATCTTAATGAAAATGTTACATGGTATGGTTTTTTTTACATCATTTTTAAAATGCGTGGTCCAAATTTGAATGTAAGTTTATTTTGATTCAAAAAAGCAGACTTATGCATTCATTCGCTTTCACTTATGGTATGTCGGTGCTTCAGAATTTTTTTTGTAAATCTTCGTGCCCGCTTAGTATTATAATTTAGAAAATGCCTGGCTTTAGTCTGGTTGTTTAAATAACTGTATCAACATATGTAAAAACCAAATTCACTCGGTAGTCGCTTTTTTCCCGTTGCAATTATTTTTAAGTTATTTTTAATAGCAACATCTTTAGTTGTTGCAGAAAACAAAATTATTAGATAGCTATGATCGTTGAAGAACCGTTTAAATGTAAATAATTTTTTCACAGGTTGCCAGGTCACATAATTTGGTTTCTACCGCTTTGGTTAAAAAGAAAAAAAAATAAGTTGGTGGCTTTTTGTCAAATATGTATTCAATTCATTTGAATGAATGTTTATTTTGATTGACAAAGCAGATTTATGCATTCATTCGTTTTCACGTATGGTATGTCTGTGCTTCATAATTTATTTTAAATAAACCTTCGTCCCCGCTTAGTACTAACATTTAGAACATGTCTAGGTAACATATTTTGGTTTCTACCGATATTTTCTATGCGTAAAAACAGGTACGTAAACAGTGTCTATCTGAATCAATGGAAGCGATCCAAAGGGTAAAATTATGAATCAATGGAAACAATCAAACTGGTAAAAATTATTATTAAAATGTCGTAATTTACAACTCTACGTTTCTTTATTTTACACAGCAATTTAAATTATTTAAACAGGCACTAATGCTTTATGCGAAAATAAAAAAAAATTACTTTGACGTAGAATTTAAAAGTTATTATTCCTTTTTATATCAAATTTAATTACATTTTAAAAAGCAGTTTCTGTTTATTTACCAAATATTACATAGTATTTCGAAGTCTAAGCACTTCATAACTGAAACAGACTGCAATATCTTTTTTAACAGAATAGGGTCATTATAACATTGCTGGGGCGAAGGATTTTCTATAATTGTACATGTGCCAGTCTCAAACGGTGTGCGCCTCGCCAAAGTAAGACAATATTTAAGTTTTATTTTTGGCACTTAAAAAAATAAACTAGATCAAAGCTAAACAATTCACCAAAACGAAAGATCTTTATTTAGACATGTGTCCTAATATAACAGGCGTTATCCGTGTGTCTCGGTTGAATGGGTCGTGTCTCACCGAAATGAGAAACTTCTGTTTAAAAAATACAACTCAACACAATCACTGTGTCTTTTATATTTGAAGTATGTATGACAGAAAATAATAATCAGGATCTTTTTACAAGCAATAATGTATATATGTTTGAAAAGAACGTGCTACGAAAAACAGTAGTAAGAACGTTAAAAAAGGATGAGTTGGACTATTCTTTCTTGGTGCGCCAGGTCGGAAAGGGAAAATGTGTCTTATTAATTTGCTTCTTGCTAAAACTCGGAAGCAGAATAAAATTGCTTTTGCGATTCCATCATAAGAAATAAGAGTATTTTGGAAAAATTCGGAAGCAAATTGAAAAGCAAAAGTGAAATCACTCTACTGGTAGAACCATAAGGAATAACAGTATTTTGTGCGGCTTGCATTTGCAATTACTGTAAACAAGGCACGAGGATAGTCACTTAAAGCAGTAGTCATTAACTTAAATGAAAATTCATTTTCACTCGAATATCAAAATATTATTATTTTATTTTGACATTTCATAATTTTCCTCGAAAATAGAAAAAAGTGACCGACCGAAGTACCTTACGGCGGGAATTATGGTATTGGATAATGTCTATTCTATAGTCTCACTGTACTTTCCAGGTAAAGATTAAATCCAACAAAATGTAGCACTGACACAAATCCTAGTTCATTTAGTTCACATCATAGGAACAAATCCTAGTCTACTTAGTTCACATCATTGGACACAAATCATAATCTACTTAAGTTTCCATCACTGCAGCAAATGATGGTTCACTTCGTACACATCACTGAAGCAAATGATGGTTTACTTAGTTCATATCAAGGACACAAATCTTAGTCTACTTAGTTTATATCACTAAAACAAATGATAGTTTACTTAATTCGCGCTATCAACTAACTCACAGCCTACTTACTTCACATCATGAAATAAATCCTAGTCTACTTAGTTCACATCACTGAAACACATCATAGTCTACTTAGTTTACATCACTGAAACAAATCCTAACCTACTTAGTTCACGTCACTGAAACAAATGATAGTTTACTTAGTTCGCGTCATCAACTAACTCACAGCCTACTTACTTCACTTCACTGAAACAAATCTTAGTTTACTTAGTTTACATATCTGAAACTAATTCAAGTCTAATTAATTCACTCTACGGAAATAAATCCTAGTTTACTTAGTCCACACAAATGAAACAAAGCCTAGTCTACTTAGTTCACACAGTTGAACCAAATCCTAGTTTACTTAGTTCACACAGTTGAACCAAATCCTGGTCTACTTAGTTCACACAGTTGAACCAAATCCTAGTCTACTTAGTCCACTCAACAGAAACAAATCCTAGTCTACTTAGTCCACTCAACAGAAACAAATCCTAGTCTACTTAGTCCACTCAACAGAAAAAATCCTAGTCTACTTAGTCCACTCAACAGAAACAAATCCTAGTCTACTTAGTCCACTCAACAGAAACAAATCCTAGTCTACTTAGTCCACTCAACAGAAACAAATCCTAGTCTACTTAGTCCACGCAACAGAAACAAATCATAGTCTACTTAGTCCACTTAACAGAAACAAATCCTAGTCTACTTAATCCATACAACAGAAACAAATCCTAGTCTACTTAATCCACACAACAGAAATAAATCCTAGTCTACTTAATCCACACAACAGAAGAAATCCTTGTCTACTTAGTCCACACAACAGATACAAATCCTAGTCTACTTAATCCACACAACATAAACAAATCCTAGTTTAGTTAGTCCACACAACAGAAGCAAATCCTTGTCTACTTAGTTCACATCGCTGAACAAATCTTTGTCTACTTGGCTCACATCGCTGAAACAACTCCTAGTCTACTTAGTTCACATCTTTGAACAAATCTTAGTCTACTTAGTTCACATCACTGAATACAAACATCATACGTACCGTACTGTACAGATTTTTACAAACACTGTTCTGTTTTCACTAGCTGCTTTGTGGCTACAAACACAGGATGCATGGTCCACACACTTTAAAAGATAACAAAAACCTACCCGTCCAAACAAAGGAACCCTAGTTCAATCAACCAACATACTGAAGTACGTAATTTCAAGTATTAAATCAAAACTAAAACGGATCCACTCAAGTCAACTGTTTTCGCAGTAAAGCGTGCTCCTAGTGTTAACAAAGAGGTCTGACTTAACGGTGAGCTATTAGCCGCAGTCAGCCTAGCCGAGAAACACAAGGCATTCTATTGAACAAAAAAGTCATGATTACACAATGATATTCATACTCTGTTAGCAAGAGTTATCTCTCCCAGTCGAATGCGACAATTAAGACAAGACGATGCAAGGACCGGAGCGCGCTACCAGCCGTGACGCGACTGTCTATAGATTTTTTTCAATCCGCATTGTTTCTGTCGTCTGCAGCTGGTATTAGTGTTGGCTTTAATGAAGATATTCTTCTGATTGCTATGCTATCTCTGTCCGTGTTTATTAGCGCCATTTTAATTATCATCATCTTCTCCAGTTACCGACTAACAAATAGGTGGTCCCTTAGGTAGATACTGCGGTCGGGGAGTGAAGCGTTAGGGTTTTTACCATAATAGGTCCAGCTTTACGAGGAGGGGTAACCAGTTCTTTTCCTCGCTTCTTCTGCCTTCCCTAACTCATGAACAATCAGGGACCCATTTACAGATGGGCCCACTGGAGCGTGAAGCTACCAGGTTCTGATCCCTGAACCCGGTAATTTGGCCGCGAGACAAAACGCTCTAACCGCTATGCCAATCGGACATTCATTTACCGATTAGCCGGCATTAAAAGTGTGTCAAGCTGCTATACTGTGTTCTCTCTTCTGGGTTGTTCTCGTGAGCTATTCTAAACCTCGTCAAGGTGGGGGAAACTAACATCACAGAAAACAAACTTACTGGCGGGTACAGACAGTGGCCCGCACCTAGATAGCGATGATTAGAACACAGAACAAAGGACTCCGGAGCTTCATCAAGTTGCGCTCTTTCATTGAGCACTATCAATAAAAACAGTATTCGGAAGTCAAATTCGGAATGCCCTAAGAGCTACAATCTGCATACTATATCAGCAGTTCAAAACATTTGTCTTACAGTGGATACTAACTTAATGTAGTATCCCTGGGAATATAGATGCTTAGAGACTGGCAACTCTGGGATTAAGTGTAGAAAAACAGCGCAAATCGATACAGGCACAACACATCGCGTTGTGAGAGCCTGTTTGTTCCCACTCCGCAATATGATATTTTGACAAAAAGGATTTTGTCTATGATTATATTAAACATTTTAGGAGATCGAATAAATCTTGAGTTCTCGTACAGCTTAACAGGGGGGTCTAATCTTGAGTTCTCGTACAACTTAACAGGGGGTCCAATCTTGAGTTCTCGTACAGCTTAGCAGGGGGTCCAATCTTGAGTTCTCGTACAGCTTAACAGGGGATCCAATCTTGAGTTCTCGTACAGCTTAACAGGGGGTCCAATCCTGAGTTTTCGTACAGCTTAACAGGGGGTCCAATCCTGAGTTTTCGTACAGCTTAACAGGGGGTCCAATCTTGAGTTCTCGTACAGCTTAACAGGGGGTCCAATCTTGAGTTCTCGTACAGCTTAACAGGGGGTCCAATCTTGAGTTCTCGTACAGCTTAACAGGGGGTCCAATCTTGAGTTCTCGTACAGCTTAACAGGGGGTCCAATCTTGAGTTCTCGTACAGCTTAACAGGGGGTCCAATCTTGAGTTCTCGTACAGCTTAACTTAACAGGGGTTCTCGTACAGCTTAACAGGGGGTCCAATCTTGAGTTCTCCCAATCTTGAGTTCTCGTACAGCTTAACAGGGGGCCAATCTTGAGTTCTCGTACAGCTTAACAGGGGGTCCAATCTTGAGAGTACAGCTTCAGAGGGTCCAATCTTGAGTTCTCGTACAGCTTAACAGGGGATCCAATCTTGAGTTCTCGTACAGCTTAACAGGGGGTCCAATCTTGAGTTCTCGTACAGCTTAACAGGGGATCCAATCTTGAGTTCTCGTACAGCTTAACAGGGGGTCCAATCTTGAGTTCTCGTACAGCTTAACAGGGGGTCCAATCTTGAGTTCTCGTACAGCTTAACAGGGGGTCCAATCTTGAGTTCTCGTACAGCTTAACAGGGGGTCCAATCTTGAGTTCTCGTACAGCTTAACAGGGGGTCCAATCTTGAGTTCTCGTACAGCTTAACAGGGGGTCCAATCTTGAGTTCTCGTACAGCTTAACAGGGGATCCAATCTTGAGTTCTCGTACAACTTAACAGGGGGTCCAATCTTGAGTTCTCGTACAGCTTAACAGGGGATCCAATCTTGAGTTCTCGTACAACTTAACAGGGGGTCCAATCTTGAGTTCTCGTTAACAGGGGGTCCAATCTTGAGTTCTCGTACAGCTTAACAGGGGGTCCAATCTTGAGTTCTCGTACAACTTAACAGGGGGTCCAATCTTGAGTTCTCGTACAGCTTAACAGGGGGTCCAATCTTGAGTTCTCGTACAGCTTAACAGGGGGTCCAATCTTGAGTTCTCGTACAGCTTAACAGGGGGTCCAATCTTGAGTTCTCGTACAGCTTAACAGGGGGTCCAATCTTGAGTTCTCGTACAACTTAACAGGGGGTCCAATCTTGAGTTCTCGTACAGCTTAACAGGGGGTCCAATCTTGAGTTCTCGTACAACTTAACAGGGGTCCAATCTTGAGTTCTCGTACAGCTTAACAGGGGGTCCAATCTTGAGTTCTCGTACAACTTAACAGGGGGTCCAATCTTGAGTTCTCGTACAGCTTAACAGGGGGTCCAATCTTGAGTTCTCGTACAGCTTAACAGGGGGTCCAATCTTGAGTTCTCGTACAGCTTAACAGGGGGTCCAATCTTGAGTTCTCATTCAGCTTAACAGGGGGTCCAATCTTGAGTTCTCGTACAGGGTCCAATCTTGAGTTCTCTTAACAGGGGGTCCAATCTTGAGTTCTCGTACAGCTTAACAGGGGATCCAATCTTGAGTTCTCGTACAGCTTAACAGGGGGTCCAATCTTGAGTTCTCGTACAGCTTAACAGGGGGTCCAATCTTGAGTTCTCGTACAGCTTAACAGGGGGTCCAATCTTGAGTTCTCGTACAGCTTAACAGGGGGTCCAATCTTGAGTTCTCGCACAGCTTAACAGGGGGTCCAATCTTGAGTTCTCGTACAGCTTAACAGGAGGTCCAATCTTGAGTTCTCGTACAGCTTAACAGGGGGTCCAATCTTGAGTTCTCGTACAACTTAACAGGGGGTCCAATCTTGAGTTCTCGTACAGCTTAACAGGGGGTCCAATCTTGAGTTCTCGTACAACTTAACAGGGCGTCCAATCTTGAGTTCTCGTACAACTTAACAGGGGGTCCAATCTTGAGTTCTCGTACAGCTTAACAGGGGGTCCAATCTTGAGTTCTCGTACAGCTTAACAGGGGGTCCAATCTTGAGTTCTCGTACAGCTTAACAGGGGGTCTAATCTTGAGTTCTCGTACAGCTTAACAGGGGGTCCAATCTTAAGTTCTCGTACAACTTAACAGGGGATCCAATCTTGAGTTCTCGTACAGCTTAACAGGGGGTCCAATCTTGAGTTCTCGTACAGCTTAACAGGGGATCGAATCTTGAGTTCTCGTACAGCTTAACAGGGGGTCCAATCTTGAGTTCTCGTACAGCTTAACAGGGGTCCAATCTTGAGTTCTCGTACAGCTTAACGGGAGGTCCAATCTTGAGTTCTCGTACAGCTTAACAGTGGGTCCAATCTTGAGTTCTCATACAACTTAACAGGGGGTCCAATCTTGAGTTCTCGTACAGCTTAAAAGGGGGGTCCAATCTTGAGTTCTCGTACAGCTTAAAAGGGGGGTCCAATCTTGAGTTCTCGTACAGCTTAACAGGGGGTCCAATCTTGAGTTCTCGTACAACTTAACAGGGGGTCCAATCTTGAGTTCTCGTACAGCTTAACAGGGGGTCCAATCTTGAGTTCTCGTACAACTTAACAGGGGGTCCAATCTTGAGTTCTCGTACAACTTAACAGGGGGTCCAATCTTGAGTTCTCGTACAACTTAACAGGGGGTCCAATTTTGAGTTCTCGTACAACTTAACAGGGGGTCCAATCTTGAGTTCTCGTACAGCTTAACAGAGTGTCCAATCTTAAGCTCTCGTACAACTTAACAGGGGGTTCAATCACGGTTTGGTGTGGTTTTAACAACCATCTTCACTGCACACGGACAACTCCATCAGTGCTCCGATCTTCTCCCTTAGCTTCCACAAGGAGGATCTCAGCACAGCTGACCAACTCTGTAGCACTGGCGAGGATCCTAATGTGTGTATACAGGAAATCACACATTCTATAAACATTTCTATGGTGGGTAGGTTTTCCTAATTTTGCCAGGATAGCGGCAACACCACTTACATGGTAGATTTGGTATGCCCCTTTCCGTTTGTAGTGGTAACTTCAAAAGTGCAGCAGCAACAACAACAACAAAAGAGAGTAAGAACAAACAAACACTGGCTGTGCGATAAAAATAAGCCATGGGACATCAAGATCAGATACAAGAACAAGTGGGAGATAGGCTATGAATTAAAAAAAAAACTCATATCGCCAGGTCAACGAAAGATAACAAATAATCAAATAATCCACCAGACTACACTCAGGCCATAACAGAAGTACAAAAGGTGTAATAAACTTGATACATACATGTAAATGTGACACTGATAAAATTGCTGCCCAACATGTCCTGCAGGAGTTTCACACATATACGGAACACATAACGCATTTGTAAAAAGGTTAAGAAAGTCCTATAGCAGAAACTACCGTGGTGATAGTGCAGGGTTAGAGACTTCACCAAACTAGGTCCAGCTTTAACAGGTGGGGTGACCGGTTCCCTTGATCGCTGCCTTTGTCTACCTTAACCCAAGAGCAAAGCCAGGTACCCATTTGCAGCTGGGTAGACTAAACTATGATCTTACTAGGTTTCGATCCCGGAACCCAGTAACTTCACAGCGACAGGAAAACACTCTAACCGCTCAGTGTGACCGGTTGGCCTACTTCTACTACTTAAGCGCTAACAGCGCTACCATTAAGTAGAAAATAGTATTAGATAAAGACTAGCTAGGAAAACGATGACGTCAATACACTTTTGTGTATAACAGGAACCCCTGACGTCATCAAGTCTGGTGTGAGTACACATAAGTTGGACCGGAAGAGAAATTTTGGGGGGTATCACGGGTTTCCGGTGGACGAACAAAGAAAGACAAGTAGTAAGTGAGCTGGAGAGCGTGACAGCATTAGGTTCAGTAAAGATGGGCTCTCCCCCAAATATGTGTTAAATATAATATTTGTAAGTGGCAAGCGCAATTTGGAGGTGTCATCGGACAATAGGCCAAGTGAGTTTGGTTGTTTCTGTTATGACAGAAATTGTAAACTATTGTCTAGCCGCCAAATCGCTTAGTATGCCACTATGTTAGAAATTTTAGTTATTTTGAGGACAAAAAGAACCAGTGTCGCCAGTTTCAAGAATTTGTGTATGGGATTTTCTAAAGATTCAGGTATGTGGAACATTTACTAGTATATCGATGGTAGGCAACAGAGTAGACCAGGTGACAGTCTAATGATTAGCATACGGGTTAACGAGTATCAAGTAACTTGGAAAATCGTTAACCTTGGTGGTAGACTAGTACTACTCTAGCCATACCAAGTTAAGACTGTAGAACAGCAAACTCAACAGAAGACATTTTGACTGAACATTGAGAAGATACATATTGCCATACGACTAGCAGTGGATATGCAATTGTCGATGGCAGTAAATATCAAGTAGAGACCATCATAAAATATAGAGTCAGTTAGAATTATTGAGGTAACAAGAACGAATGAGAGAGCAAGACTGTTATACAAAAAGAAATTTATGGAATTGAATTTATATGCTGTACAACTCAGCCACGTGAGGAAGGCTGGGCATATAATCCTCATTACTACACTCTGTTATGTAAATAAAGTTGACACATTAAATTGCCACGGCTGGCTGAGTGAAGTCTATCATCGTATTGAGATCATCCATCAATTGTCCGCTGAAAACTGTTTGTCGTCATGTGAGAAAGTAAGTGCGCTAATACCTTCATCATCCTTGAATAAGCTGCTACGGGAGAAGATAGGAGCACAGATAGAAAATTCCGTGTTCACTGAAGATAGTTCTTGAGAACCCAACCAAACAAAACCCAAATAGAAAGTCTCCATCATATATGAGGACCAAAAGAATCTCGGTCAGTAAAAGAACGACAATTCTTCTTAACCTTTTAGAGACAGTCTCACAGGCCAAACTCCCCTTAGTACCAACCGTATTGTCACATCAGCCATGTAGTTCCCAAACTTTTTTTTTTTCTCTGAGCCACACTTTCGAAATGAAAACTTGCTCGCGTCACACTGAATTTTTAAAAAAATAGGAAATACCTTCCCAAAAAAAGTGAACTCCTAGCAGTGCTTTTATTCATAACATAGAACACAACTACGTAATAAAATGATCATGAGACATTCAGAAAGTAGGAGTATAAAACAATACAGCTACATAAGAACATGATTCATTCACAAAATTTACCAATTCAATGAGAAGTGTGAGCTTGTTTTTGTAGGGTTATTAGGTCTTCTTGAAGATGCATCTGTGACAAAACCAAATTTCGTCCATTTGTTTCATATGTCTTTATCCTATAACTACTTCAATTTTCAATACCATTTTCTTCATTGTCCCTTAATAAGCTACAGTTCTCAGTTGTTCAATTCTACTTTCTTTATTCAAATACCCTTTGCTATTACACTGTCGCACCATGTACTGTTGCCATAATCTGCTGTCAACGCCTGTCTGGTCGTTCTCCATGCACATTAAGATAGGTTAGACCTGAGAACAAACTGAGATGCAGACTTGTTGGCGACGAGAGGCATTATAACCGCCAAGTAAGGTTAAAACTTCACGTCAAGAGCCCTACATTGCCTCTCACAGAGCAGTAGTGAATTTGTTGAGAGGGTATGTCAAAAACTCTTTTTATTCATATTACTTGATTTGCATCTCTAATATGTATATATCAATTTATGATCATCATTGAGATGTAGTTGCAGCTGTATTTTCATTTCATTGTAACATTAATTCTTGTTCTCTGATACATGCAAGATTCGCAACGTCTTCTAATTCAGTCGCATAACTACTCACTGTCTTTGTATCACTTTGTGCTGAACAGCAAGACAGATTTCATTCACTATGATCTACATAGATCTTTCTTTGATCATCTAGCCCTGTTGTACCTCTGCTCCAACTGGAGCCAGGAAGAATACAGATCTACATTTCATTAACTTCAGTTCTGTCATTGCTGAGTTCTGTCTTAATAATATATCAGATGTTCAATCACTATGTCTTAAATGTACAATATGAGTGTTTATTAATGAACTATTATTGATAATAATTTAAATGCATGTATGTCAATTTATTTGTTTTGGGGAAAAGAGTTACGAACAGGTGACAAGGACAAGAACTACATATAGGTACTACAAAGGTCTATGATGATGAGGAAAACGTCAAATGAGCGATACAAGCAGATGAAACCACGGTGATGAGCGAAACGATAACAGTAATAATGCAAGAAAATCGTGAAACCAGAAAGACATGTCGAAACAAGAAAGTAAATAATCAACGAAACGAAGACAGAAATGAACAACAATATTAAAATGCGTAAAAAATCACTTAGCTGGATCGAAGAAAGGAACATTCAAAATGGCTGAAAAAAAATAAGGCGTCATGCGGAAGTGACGTAGGAGCTAGTGACGGCTAAGAACAGATAATTGAGGAAACGAAACGAACCAAAGCAAAAACAAGGATAGATAGGAAAATAACGACAGAAGCCACCAGAATTATGCAAAATGATGCTGGACATTCATCCCAGCAGGAGCTAAAACGCCCATTTGAAAAATGAGACGATTCTCCAACGAAAAGCGAGTTCGGTCGTCGCCGATACATGAACGGAGGGCAGTGACATGAATGTCAGAGTTACCTGAATGGTCAGGGCTGTTGAAGTGAAGGGCCACCGGTAAATGTTTGCCATGATGGATGTCATTCAAGTGCCCCGAAACCTGTCTGCCAAACGTCTGCCAGTTTCACCAATATAGGTCATGCCACACCTCTTGCAGATGATAGCATAAATCAGGTTTCTGGATTCGCACGTGAAAGACTCCCCAATGGCAAATTTACCGTTCGGAAAGGAGACTGACTGCGTTTGGAGTACAAAAGGACAGGTCTTACATATGCGGCGTTGGCACGGTTTAGTACCAAAGTGAGAAGGACTAGTTTGTCTCAAGCGACTATGCACAAGAATATCCCTAAAATTCTTATCCTTACGATATGCCAACAAAGGGGTATCACGAAACAACTCTCTGGTATCAGGATCGGAGTGGAGAATAGGCAGATGACGGAACAGAATTTTTTTCACCGCCAAACAGTGAGGGTGGAAAGTTAAGACAAGTTTGAGTCTGTCAGATGTAGTAGTAGGTTTAGCAGTAAGTGCAACCTGACGAGTGACGGGACTAATGCGATTAAGGGCATCAGATAAGACTCTTTCAGGATAGTGACGTCGGCGAAAAAACTCAAGCATTTCTTGAGCTCGTTCACAGAAATCGTCTTCATCGTGACATATTGAACGTAAGCGTAGAAGTTGAGAGTAGGGAATGGAATTTTTACAGCTGGGAGGGTGAGAAGAGGTGTAAAGAAGGAAACCATGAGCATCAGTAGGTTTATAAAAGACAGAGGTAGTAAGGCCAGTAGGAGTAATATTGACAGTGAGGTCAAGGAAGTTAACTGAAGTGGTAGAAATCTGAGAAGTGAATTTGATTGCAGGATGGAAATTGCCAACATAGTCAATGAATCTACGGAGGTTGACTTCAGACATGTCTGTGACACCAATACCATCGTCGATATAGCGACGGTAAAACTCAGGTAATGGTCCATCGTAACTTTGAAGCACCAAATATTCAAAGTGACCCATGAAGAGGCAGGCATAACTCGGGCCCATTTTGGTGCCCATAGCAACGCCACTAATTTGATTAAAGAACTGGCCATTGAATTCAAAAGAGTTGAGAGTGAGGACCAATTCCGCAAGGCGAAGAAGAGAGCCGGTGCTAAAAGTAAGGTCAGTGCGTCTGTCGAGAAAAAATTGTAGTGCTTTAAGGCCATCAGAGTGTGGAATGGAAGTATAAAGCGAACAAACATCCAGAAGGAAAAGACGGTAAGTGTGGTCAGGTGTGAATTGGATGGAATCAAAAGTAGTGATAGCATGGGTGGTGTCCTTAAGATAGGAAGGTAGATTGGCCACTAGTGGGTGCAAAATACTATCCAGAAAATCAGAGATACGTTCAGTGGGACAAGAGCAGTCTGAAACAATAGGTCGACCCGGATTGTCAGTTTTATGAACCTTAGGAAGCATGTAGAAGGAAGGTTTACCTAGACTGCTATCAAGAATATGGAGAGACATGGCACTAGAAGGAAGGAGGTTATCTTGGATGAGATCACGAATAGTAGCATGAACAGTAAGATTATGGCGGACTGTGGCATCCCCAGAACTGGGGGAGTAAAAGGTGGAGTTGCCGAGCTGTGAGACTCCTTCTTGAATGTACAAGTCCTTTCGCCAAACTACCACTGCACCACCTTTATCGGTCAGGTTAGATCGACGTAGACGGGGTAGAGAAAGTTGATTAATGTCATGCAAAGTGTTAGCAATGTATAAATCAAGAGCAGCAGAGGCACCTGGAGCAGGAGTCCAGTCTGACTTAGGTTTATGAAAATGACGAAAGATACTGAAGACGCATGCCGATGGAAGCGACATCTTGGAGCATAGAATCTTATCAAATGTCGAGCGAAGAGGAAACAAACACCTTTTACCCTTCCTATGTTTTTACCAGTAATACTGAAGCAACATTGAGTCAAAACCCACCAACATCAACCCCAGAAGACCAACAAATCTCACAACAGTTGAGTAACAAACAACATCTATTTAGAAGCGAAAAAGAGAGAGAGAGCGATACAGATTACCTTTCTACTAAATATTCCTTTTCAGTTTCACAACGTGAACTACACTGATAGTGAGAAAAGTGTTCTTTGATGTGTCTGCAGATATCAGGCATTCTTAATAGACTAGCCCTCGATTCTCTCACGGAATCTGTCGCTTTCACTCTTTCACTATCTCACTTAAATCCTGTCGTCACAGCATCTCAGAAGTGAAGAGCAGAATATCTCAGGCTAAAGCAGCATTCTATAAAATGAAGAGTATTTTATGCAACAATTCGTTGTCATTGGAAGTAAGAAAGAGAGTTCTTCAGTGTTACATAGAACCAATCCTGACATATGGGAGTGAGTCATGGACAATTAGTAAACAATTAGGGAAGGCATTAGAGGCCACAAAGATATGGTTTTACAGAAGAATGTTAAAAATACCATGAACAGCCAAAAAGAGTAATGAGGATGTCCTGAAAGAGGCCAATGCGCAAAGGAAATCTATTTCACAAGTTAGAAAGAAGCAATCCACTTTTTGGGGCATGTTATAGGAAGAGGAAACCTGGAATATATCGTAACAAGGTGTAAGATTAAAGGAAAAAGATATAAGGAAAGACAAAGAGGGTAAATATTTGACAGTTTGACATCGTGGCATGGAAGGAAGTCAACAGCAGAATTGATAAATTGTACTGGAGACAGGAAGTTGTGTAGAGACATGATCTCTTACGCCACTAGGCATGGTACTTGAAGAAGAAGAAGTACTTCTTTGAGACAAACAAACTCTCATCTCTTCATCAACACAAAGAAGGCTTTCACTTTCCTGGTCTTTGATCTTTGTCAGAGCTGAAAATCTCTGTTCACAACAATATGTCGTGGAGAGCTGTATCTATTTGATATAACATATATTATATTACTAAATAAAAAATGAAACACGAGTTTCTATACATTTATTTCCCATATTATATCACAGGTAACAAAATAAACAAGAAAATGACTTTCATATTTATTTTTGGCATATTAATTTTGTGAACATCTCTCTAAATCGTTGATTGTCTTTGAATCTTCCGGCCACAGCTACCATCTTCTCGCGCCACACCAATGTGACGGGGCCACACGGTTTGGGAACCACTGGCTTAACCGGTCAGACGCTCGTGCATATGTAAATGTAGTCCCATACTGCCGTATGGGGATAGAAGTGTTAGAGACTTCACTATACTAGGTTCAGCTTCGAGAGGTGGGGTGACCGATTCCCTTCCTCGCTGCCTTTTCCTCCCCTAACTCAAGTGCAAAGTCAGGTACCCATTTACAGCTGGGTAGATTGAACAGTGTCGATGCCGTCAATCTAACCCGGCACCTTTGCCGCGAGAGACCAGCGCACGTGCACATGTAAGATTATTTCAAATAACTGATAGTTCCTTTAAAAACTGGTTTAGTTCTTTTTTTTTTTAAATCGTCCTGTATTCAAATCACTCTAGGTCTTCGTGACCTATTTACCGCAGTTCTAAAAAAAAAAAAAAAAAACAACAACAACACGATTTCGAGGCGTACAATAAGCTTCTTGTTTGTTTCTTCGTTGTCTACGATTCGCTTCCTCGTTGCTGTATCGGCGTCATGTAACGTCCTATCGGACACATATCCGACTGTCAAGTTTTATTTTATGTTATTAGTGGGTCCAAGTGCTGACATTTATATATTTCTTTCAGTATATTGTGTTTTTCTTTATCGCGGCATTCTAAGTGGATTGTTTCGTGTGGCTAAGCTTAGCATTTAGATCTGCATATTCGTAGAGCCCCCTTGGATGACGAACAATACACAGTATGCCACGCGCTTCTTCCTTCCAGCTTAGGACCAGATGTGACGGTCCTTTAAATGCAAGCCAGGCTGCAGAAACTGGAGCTCACGACTTCAACTCAACACGTTTCGCAATGGTAAAAAAAGTCACAGGAAAAGCTTAGAAATACAGTGTAAGTAATTCAAAGAGTCTTCAGTTTGGTATTGGCTGCGAAAAAGCGAAAAGCTCAGGAGCCCTAGTTAAACAACAACAAAAACAATATGTTTTCTTACTATTTACTGGCCCCGAAGAAGTTCCCGGGGGGTGGCTCTAATGAGATAATGGAAGAACAGGACTACTGCTCCAGTAAGCATGTCGTACAAGTCGACTAATATGAGGTTGGGCATGAGGCCGGCAACCTCGTCATGTAATACAAATTGGCTACAGAGACTACCACAGCAAGGGCATGTGAATGCCTAATGCCGGCTTTCTGTACGGGGGCCGGTTCCTGTGGTGGCTCTATGCTCCATAAGGAGCGAAAAGGAAAATGAAGCTAACAATGATGACGATGACCATGATGATGATGACGACGACCATGATGATGATGACGACGACCATGATGATGATGACGACTATTTACTAGTCTATTTATATTTATTTCATTCCTCATATAAGGGAGCCGCGCTAGCGTAGTGGTTACCACACTGCGCTGGCGATTGGGTGATGCAGGTTCGCGCCCTGGCGAGGACATTTGGAGGTGTCTTCGACCGGGACTTGAACTGGATTAATTCGAGTCCTGGCGAAGACATTTGAAGAGTGCCTTCGACCGGGGGCTGGAGTAGCCTGAGCTGCTCCTGAGCACAAACCCTCTGTGGATGGGAAGGAGCGGACATGGCACGGACATCTGTCTCCTGACCGGGTGGGAAGGAAAGTCCACAGGCTCCGAAGGGCTGATGTCCAAGTGCCGCTGGATAGGAAAAAAAATCATCATGTAACGTCCGATTGACAGAAATTGAGGTACTCAAAAAGTTTGAAACCCGAGCGACGTTGTTTATCTATACTTGCAGGTGTATTGTCAGCCAGAATTCCATCTTTCGCTGGACTGAAAATTGCTTGAGCTTTTATCGATTCGGGTTAAAAATAAGAGATGTAAGGAATAACCAATTATAGCTTGCATTTATATCTGCAAAAACTGACAGGAGGCAAACACAGAAAATGGAATAAAAACTCATACAACGGCAGAAGCAAAGACATACAAAAACCGATTGATCGCTGGAAGCATTTACGAAGAGAAAGAGGAAAACGTATAATACAGGCGTCGAGAAAACACAGACTAGAAATATACCAGAACATAGTAGACTGACAGGAAAATAGAATCTCGGACACACACACACATTACACATAGACTGACAGACAGAAACATATATACGCACATGACAACAGACAGGAATAAAGTATAGGAAGACTTGCATGGAACAGGAAAAACATATAGACACACCTGATACAGATAAAACATATAGCCATACATGAAACAGACAGAAACATACAGACTCTCATGAAACAGGAGAAACATATAAACATGCATCAAACAAGAAAAACGTATAGACACATGTGATAAACGACCGCCAACGTCTTATCGCTCTACCTTTTCGTACATCTTTCTTATTTTATTTTCTCACACATTGTACTCTTTCATCCCATATTTGCTATTTCATCGTTTTTGATTACTCGCGACTGGTATCTAGAGAACCACATTTGTTCTTTCATCAGTGGTAAAGAAATTCTTTTGATTGAGTCCCCACCTGGCATTATCTTTTGAAGTCCACATTGCATCATGATAAATCCGGTGAAACACTTCTGGTTTCATCAAAATCAGACACCTGGGCATGGTACAATTTCTGTGGACTATTTATTGTTAACTTTGAAGCGAACGCGGCTGACAACAAATATGATTAGTCTCGTTAATTGCTCGGCCCGCTTGATCCATACAAGCGACGGGGGGTCCACCTACATTGGACAATGGCGCGCTGGACACCACTTAATTAGACAAAGGTTGATTAAGTTTTGGAGACGCCCAGACGTGGCCCAGGTGAAGAATCCTTCCCCATCGGCTGTTTAAAACCAAACCGCCATGTAAAACAATAGGCGGGCGCGAACAAAATGGACTTTGTTAGCAATGCTGGCGACAATGGACAGCTACGATTTTTGTGACAGGTAGCGGGCCAGGGTGGAGTTTGTTCGCAGCTGGCCAATCAGCAAACAAAAACAAACCGTGCAGTTTGACACATAACTGAAAGCACTGCAAAACGAAAGTTGGTTGCGGATTGCCCAAACCCGACTTCAGCACAGCCCGTGACACTACGTCCGCAGACAGGACAAACAGATGGCTTCCTTTTATATTGGGGGAAGGCGGAGTTTTTCCGACACAACAGGCAAGATTTTGGGATACATATGGGCGTCTTAGAATATATGTTACTCGCCAGTTTCGTTTAGTGAGAGGAGTCCAGTTTTGTTCAACATTGTGGTGTAAGAGAAATCCCTAAAGCATAGCCTGCAATTGAAATTTCAGTGTTGATAAAAAAATTCATATCTATATGTATTGTGTTCGGAAAAAAGAAGTGGGTTTAGGCGAAGGAAAAAGAAGTCCATCAGAAGTCTGAGTCTACATGCTACGTGCCTGACGTCTAAACAGAAAAAAGTTATCAAAACAGACATTTGGCTAACAGAATTCACCATAGGATATCCTTCATTCCTCAATTAAAATGGAATATTTCTCGCCCACGTTTAAGACGGTGGACGCAGCATTTTTCGTCACGTGCGCACACGTTCAATACATATTTAAATCAAGTTCAAATCATCCGAAAGCTTACTACATGAGTCAATCTAAAACTCACTGTTGATTACTTATACCAACATATCAGTTCAGATCCAAGCGCACAGCTGTACAATCAGAAGTGCAAGCTAAAGAGCTCCTAAAAGTTAATCTCATTATTTATACTAAAGTCAACACACTCTTAAACGCAGTCGAAGGAAGCAGCACACCATGAGTCCAAATCCAGTGCAGCATACTCCAAGTATATTTCATGAATCACGAGTACATACAAGAACTTTTCGTGAAGATATCCAGTCTGGCCAGTACCCTTCGGAGATTAGACAACCGACATTTTTCATACGACAACTGTTAACTGTTGTCAACGCTACTAAGATATACTCAAACAGTGAAGATTGGATATTCGACAATCGGGTCTCCAGTACAACAAAAGTTATTTCATCAAAACGTCCCCTCGACTTAGAGATACCACACCTCCACTTCGATTATAACTTATATCATCTTGGGGACATTCTTTGCATACATGTGAATCATCCTTTCCCGGGCGATAGAATTTAGAGACACATGTACTGTATAGATTACCTCAACCGATTTGGGTAACACGTATCATATCACTTCATCCATCATTTCGATTTTACACTCGCTCATTCCTTAATGGAACCCCTACTACGGTAATTAACTTATCTATTAATATCCTCATCTGTGTAGTTTTATGTGAATCGTCGTCCTTTAAATTAAATTATTACATTAACACCATCATCACTTCTAACCACGAGTAAACCCGTATATGTTGTAGATAAGTTACACTCTTAATAAACCACAATAACGCTTTGATCATTATCTAGTTTGTTATTGTATCACCGTGCTGTGCTTGTCGGGGTTAAGTATGTTAACAAACTGAGGGGAATTTCTACAACTCACAGATGAGGGTTTGGGGGCTTTTTTTTTTTTCCTGTTACGGAAACTCGAGACAGAAGCTAAGAGCTCGCGGGGAAACAGAACTCTTTCCATAAGTCAACTAGAAAACACTGTCCCCGTGTACAGCATTTCGGCATGTCTCTACTTCTGGTCCTTAATCTCGGTAGGTCTCTACCTTTCTTAAAACGATCCAATTTCCGGAGAACCTTCGCTACCCTAATACCTCTCATAATAACTCATGAGGCTAGGTTCCATGGCGAAAACTATTGTAGTAAGTTTGCCACCCCAAGACTACCTCATCACCCACCACGCACAACACACATGAAAACAGATAAAACAAATAGACATACATGAAAACACACAGAAACATAACAGACATACACAATGAAACAAAAAACAATAGAAAAAAAACAAAAAAAATGCATAAAACAGAGAAACATATGAAAACACACAAATTAAACAATTAAAAAACATACCGACAACCTGAAACAGGTAAACATATAAACATAAAGGAAAAACAGAAACAAAGACAAAATACCTGAAACAAGACAAAAACAAAACAAAACATACATAAACAACAAAACATAGAAATAATTCAAGATACAAAATACAACATACATGACCCCCCACAACCACACATAAAACAGACACCAAACACAGGAGAAACATATAGACAAACA
This sequence comes from Oreohelix idahoensis, assembly GCA_024509875.1. Classification (NCBI taxonomy): domain Eukaryota; kingdom Metazoa; phylum Mollusca; class Gastropoda; order Stylommatophora; family Oreohelicidae; genus Oreohelix; species Oreohelix idahoensis. Next base: position 66,257 of record JAMPIV010011552.1, read on the forward strand.
TTAAACAGATAAAAACATATAGATATATATATGAAACAGACAGAAACATATAGAAATTAATGAAACAGACATAACATACAGACACACATGAAATAGATAAAATCGTAAAACATATATGAAACAGACAGAAACATACAGACATACATGAAACAGACTGAAACATATGGACATAAAAGATGCAGACAGAAACATCTAGACATACATGAAACAGGGAAAAGACAAGGATTATGAGAATAAATGCACTAAATGATAACAAGGTTGAACTTGAAGAAACATCACTAACGGATGTAGAATCGTGCACATATCTTGGAAGTAATATAGACAAAGTTGGAGGGACAGACAATGATATCAAAATAAGAATACAAAAAGCAAGAGGAGCTTTCATTGCACTGGGAAACATATGGAGAACAAGAGAAATCAAGTCCAATACGAAAATAAGAATCTTCAACTCAAATGTCAAGTCAGTCCTATTGTATGGCTCTGAGACACGGAGAGCAAGAAAAACAACAACCAAAAAGCTACAGACATTTATAAACGGGTGCTTGCGTAGAATAGAAGGATTGGAATGATATGACAAAGTCACAAATGTGGAATTGATGTCAAGAACCAAAGAAGGGCCAGTGGAACAAGAGCTGAGAAGAAGACGCTGGCGATGGATAGGGCACATATTGAGGAAACCTGTTGATAGCATTACAAGGCAGTCCTTGTTCTGGAATCCTCAGGGAAAGAGAGGCTGGGGTAGACCAAAAAACACATTGAGAAGAGAACTGGATACAGAGGTGAAAATGATGAGGAAAACATGGAAAGAACTTGAGCGGATGGCACTGGACAGGAAGACTTGGCACGTGTTTGTTGAAGGCCTATGCCCCTCGGGGAGCTAAAGGGTATTGATTGATTGAATGATACATGAAACAGGAGAAACATATAGACATACAGGAAACAGGAGAAACATATAGACATTCAAGAAACAGACAGAAACATACTGACGCACATGAAATAAACAGAAACATATAGACAAACATGAAACAGACAGAAACATACAGACATACATGAAACAGGAGAAATATATAGACATTCAAGAAACAGACAGAAACTTACAGACACACATGAAACAGACAGAAACATATAGACATACATGAAACAGACAGAAACATATAGACATACAAGAAACAGGCAGAAATATATAGACATACCTGAAACAGGTAAAAAATATAGATGTACATGAAACAAACAAAAAATATAGAAATACATGAAACAGATAGAAACATATAGACATACGTGAAACAGACAGAAACATATAGACATACATGAAACAGGGGAAACATAGAGACATACATAACACAGACAGAAACAGATAGAAAGACATGAAACAGACAGAAACATACAGACATACATGAAACTGGCAGAACCATACAGACACACATGAAACAGACAGAAACATATAGACATGCAAGAAACAGACAGAAACATACAGGTTTACATGAAACAGACAGAAATATACAGGCTTACGTGAAACAGACAGAAACATATAGACACATATAAACCAGACAAAAACATATAGACACACACGAAACAGACAGAAACTAATAGATATACATGAAACAGAAAGAATAATGTAGAAATGTAAGAAATAGACAGAAACAAATACTATAGACATACAAGAAACAGACAGAATCATATAGGCACAAACGAAACAGACCGAAACATATAGACATACAAGAAACATATAGAAACATATAGAAAAACATGAACCAGACAGAAACATATAGCCTAGACATACAAGAAACGTACAGAAACATACAGATTTACAAGAAACAGACAGAAGCATACAGACACACATGAAACAGACAGAAACATATAGGCATACAAGAAACATACAGATTTACAAGAAACAGACAGAAGCATATAGACACACATGAAACAGACAGAAACATATAGAAATACATGAAACAGAAAGAAACATGTAGATAGACATGAAAAAGATAGCTACATATAGACATACAAGAAACATACAGATTTACAAGAAACAGTTAGAAGCATATAGACACACATGAAACAGACAGAAACATATAGAAAGACATGAAACAGATAGAAACATATAGAAAGACATGAAACAGATAGAAACATATAGAAACATATAGAAAGACATGAAACCGACAGAAACATATAGAAAGAGATGAAACAGACAGAAACATATAGAAAGGCATGAACCAGATAGAACCATATAGAAAGACATGAAACAGATAGAAACATATAGAAAGACATGAAACAGACAGAAACATATAGAAAGACATGAAACAGACAGAAACATATAGACACACATGATGCAGACAGAAACATATAGAAAGACATGAAACAGACACAAACATATAGAAAGACATGAAACAGACAGAAACATATAGACATACAAGAAACATACAGATTTACAAGAAACAGACAGAAGCATATAGACACACATGAAACAGACAGAAACATATAGAAAGACATGAAACAGACAGAAACATATAGAAAGACATGAAACAGATAGAAACATATAGAAAGACATGAAACAGATAGAAACATATAGAAAGACATGAAACAGATAGAAACAAATAGAAAGTCATGAAACAGATAGAAACATATAGAAAGACATGAAACCGACAGAAACATATAGAAAGCCATGAAACAGACAGAAAAATATAGAAAGGCATGAAAGAGATAGAAACATATAGAAAGACATGAAACAGATAGAAACATATAGAAAGACATGAAACAGACAGAAACATATAGAAAGACATGAAACAGACAGAAACATATAGACACACATGAAACAGACAGAAACATATAGAAAGACATGAAACAGACAGAAACATATAGAAAGACATGAAACAGACAGAAACATATAGAAAGACATGAAACAGACAGAAACATATAGAAAGACATGAAACAGACAGAAACATATAGAAAGACATGAAACAGATAGAAACATATAGAAAGACATGAAACAGACAGAAATTTATAGACATACAAGAATGAGACTGGAAGTCATGCTGCAAAGAAGTGGGATAATGTACAAATGGATTGGTCACTACCTTAAGAATAGAACCGCTACAAAGACAGACTAGTAGGAAGTTTATATTGGAGCAGAGTGTCCCCCAAGTGGAAGTTCTGTCGCCTACACTTTAACTTGCATACATAAATGACATAACAGACAATATTCCAAGAAGAACACACAATGCCTCCTTTGCAAATGACTTTGCCCTGTGGATCTCTGAAGAGTATATCACTACGGCAAACATTCGGATGCAGCAAGCATGAGGAGTTGGCCAGAGCATGACTAATGAAGATAAATGAAGGGAAAACAACATATACCGTGTTCTCCCTCTCAAATAAACCACAGAGCTCCAAACTAGTGCTAAATGGGAAAAAAAATAAAAAATACTTGCCAGCATGAAAATCCCGAATTACCTAGACATTAATACCTTTGATTCGTTTTTTACTTGGGGAAATATAGTTTAAAAGACACCATATGGGCAAGCGCAAAGAATGGCAGTGCATGGTGAAAAAACTGGCTGGAACTGTCTTTGGGGAGCAGATGAGAGTGATCTAAAGAAGCTATACACCAGGGTGACTGAGACCAGTCCCAAGAATATGGCATTGCAGCATGTGCCAAACATCAGCTACATTCAAATTTTGATAAAGTTAATCATACACACCATGAAGAACCTATTCTGCCAAGAACTAGAAAAAGATTACATATCCTTCAAAACCCAAGGAGGATCCGAAAAGATATCAGGGCACCAAAAACACGCAGAGAAATCCCAGAGACCTACCCCAACCACCCAATGTCCCCAGAGAATAAATGGGCTTGGAAAGGGAAGACCAACGAAGTCAATTGCCGAAGAATACGCCAAAACAAACCTACGAAGAGCAGGAACCACATAAATCGATATTCAACCAGCTAACTCCATCCATTCTGCACACAATTCACTCCCAGCTTGGATCCAACAGCGCCTGTCCCAAAAAATAAGAAACTGACCCCATTGAGGGAAAGAAGACCATTACAGTCAACAAGAAAAGAGACATAACCACAGAATCACACATACCTATAACATGTCCCAACAACACCATGTTACACCAATGCCCTAATGATACATTATGGAACAGCAAAATATGCCACAGAAGATGTATAGTGGAGAAATAAACAATTTGCAAACATAAATACAACTAAACTAAAATGGCTGTCAACAACATGAAACAACTTCGGGGAATCATCTCAATCTCAACTTTAAAGACATAGGCAAGGCTTTAACGAAACTCGGCAGTAGGTCCTAATGACAAAAAGCACCGAATACAAACTTTCCTTTCAAAATAATGAATAATATGCGAGCTGCCTCTGGTAAATGAAAATTTTAAGAAAAAAGACCAAAACAATGCAATCTGGAAAGCTAAAGTATTCAGAACTACTGGCATGTTTCGTTCAAAACTATCAACCCCTCCAAGCAACATTAATAGATAAATATTAACTATAGTGGAAGAAAAAGGTAAGAGGATACAAGCACTGAAGAACCAGAAGACACGAAAGTGCTAAACAGTAAAATTCCTCTTATGCCGACCATACCAAGAAGACAGATGCCATAAACCTATTAAATATGAAAAGATCAGCTTTAAAATATTCCACCAAGCCAAACGATTCATCGTAGACAAACCGCAGACCTGCTATAAACAAATTAACAGCCTCCCTTAAAGTAGCTGGCAAACAAACCCCTTGAAAAAGCCTTATAACCTACCATACTCATCCAACAAAAGAAGGAAAAGTCGACGACCAAATTAGATGAACAAACAGCGAGCAACACAACCAAAGTCTCGCCAAGTTTTCCCTGGATGATGAACCCATTTAAGACCTCTGGGCCCGAGTATACACGGATGGTCACTCGAACAGAATGCATAATAAATGGAACCACCAACCCCCCAAGATAGAATACCCTTTAAACAACACTAGGGGATACATTATTCTGAGTACCAACGTGAAAGTCTGTTACAATTCACAATTATGACACACAATCCAGGCAATCAAGGTGGCAACTGAGAAACTGGTTGATACGACCATCTCGGTCCACAAACCTGTAGTATTCCTGACATAATTTAGCATGACACCATGCACTCCAAACACTGTCAGTTCCAGAAAATTGCCAGGCATACAAAGCCCTAATTTCTGAAACTGTGCAACCAGCACAGGGATCGTCAAGGCAGTGGATTATACCCGTTCTCATTGTGGAATACCAGAAACTGAAAGAGCAAGACGGACTGGCTAAAGAAGGTGCTGCAGACGAGCAACCGGATGTACCAGTTACGTACCATCAGAAGAAAAAGATGATCAAATCAATCAAAGCCACCACACAGGATGACTACCAAGCTATGAACAGATCAGAGCAAATTGTCATCCTGGCACCGATCCAAACTCAGAACAGGACTTGTCAACCGACTCCGCAGCCACATGTATACAAAATTCAAGATTGGCAATTCAGCCATGTGTACATGTGGACAGGCACCCCAGACTGCGGAGCACATACTTCAAGATTGCCCCGAATATGATATATTGAGGCAAACCCACTGGCCCAGAGAAACAACACTGGAAGCAAAACTATACGGACCTCTGTATGAACTACAAAAGACAGTGAAGTTTATACAAGAAACAACATTGCAGATATAGACAATATATTTCAAGCGAACGAAAAAAGAAGAAGAAGATGACTCCGACGGATCCTCCGTATAAGATGGCCAGATGTAATAACAAATATAGAGCTAAGGAAAAAGATGCGGGCAACAGCCAATTGATAAAACTCAATAGATGTTTTTTTAGTGAAGAAGGTGAAGCGTGTTTTGGGACAGTCACTCACAGTAGCGTACACACCAAGTCATGGAATGGTGTAACGTCTGATGATATTTTAACCCTGGTTTATTACAATTATAACATCACGTAGATCTAGACGAATACAGTTACATCGAAACATGAATCTTCATAATGTAGTTAACACACCATTCGGCCCTTACACATCCTGGCCTACAAAATCTCTACTCCTCACATCAGTGCACAAAGACTGCGTCTACGGCAGTTATATAATAATCATGGCCTACAAAATCTCTATAGCACATCAGTGCACAAAGACTGCGTCTACGGCAGTTATATAATAATCATGGCCTACAAAATCTCTATACTTCACATCAGTGCACAAATACTGCATCTACGGCAGATATATAATAATCAAGGCCTACCAAATCTCTATACTTCACATCAGTGCACAAATACTGCATCTACGGCAGATATATAATAATCAAGGCCTACCAAATCTCTATACTTCACATCAGTGCACAAATACTGCATCTACGGCAGATATATAATAATCAAGGCCTACCAAATCTCTATACTTCACATCAGTGCACAAATACTGCATCTACGGCAGATATATAATAATCAAGGCCTACAAAATCTCTATACTTCACATCAGTGCACAAATACTGCATCTACGGCAGATATATAATAATCAAGGCCTACAAAATCTCTATACTTCACATCAGTGCACAAATACTGCATCTACGGCAGATATATAATAATCAAGGCCTACAAAATCTCTATACTTCACATCAGTGCACAAATACTGCATCTACGGCAGATATATAATAATCAAGGCCTACAAAATCTCTATACTTCACATCAGTGCACAAATACTGCATCTACGGCAGATATATAATAATCAAGGCCTACAAAATCTCTATACTTCACATCAGTGCACAAATACTGCATCTACGGCAGATATATAATAATCAAGGCCTACAAAATCTCTATACTTCACATCAATGCACAAATACTGCATCTACGGCAGATATATAATAATCAAGGCCTACAAAATCTCTATACTTCACATCAGTGCACAAATACTGCATCTACGGCAGATATATAATAATCAAGGCCTACAAAATCTCTATACTTCACATCAGTGCACAAATACTGCATCTACGGCAGATATATAATAATCAAGGCCTACAAAATCTCTATACTTCACATCAGTGCACAAATACTGCATCTACGGCAGATATATAATAATCAAGGCCTACAAAATCTCTATAGCCCTGCGCAGGCATACATTATCCAAAAAACACCTTAGGGCTGACCACCTCAGTCAAAAACCCTGCACACACTGAACCCACGGGAACACACCCCGTTCACACAGTCACGAGAATCTACTGTTCTCTTAACACTGCTCTCAAAAATCCCTGCGGACACTAGCCGCGAGAGCTATTCACACATCACTTAAAACCAGTACAGAAACAGTTCATTATGACCAGAGTTCACCTGCTATCTGACATACTGTCTTCCACGAAACCAAGAGGAGATATCTTTAAACAAATCCATACCAATCTGTAAGCAAGTACTCTAACCCAAAATTAACTCTACTCAACACGTATTTCCCAAGATCATTTCCCTTTCATCACATCTGCACTTATCAGTTTGCCACACTCCCAGGGAAAAAAAAATGATTATATCATTTTTTTTTTTTGTTGTTGAAAATTAACTCCCAAAAATTTAACGGTCAATGAAGTTATATCAAATACGTACAAAAATTAACTACCAAAAATTTAACGGTCAATGAAGTTATATCAAATATCTCTTAAATTAATTCCCAAAATTTTTTTTAAAAATTAATGAAGTTCTATCAATTACCTACAAAAATATACCTATGACAAGAGAACATAGCACATCTACAAAAATATCATCAATAAATGTAAGATAACAACTAAATCATCCAACATAATCATTCAAGCATACCAAAATAAAAATTAATCTAATACAAAACCCAAATTAAGTATACATAGTACAAACTAAACAGAAAATAAATTATCATACGAGAAAAGACAAAATATGAAATGGGAATATGATAAGAATCAAATAGAATCATAAGATGACAATGAATGATTATGTTGGATCCATACATGTAAAACAAATAGAATTATAAGAACCAATTACATTATCTAAAGTTATATAATTAACTTAACACTACAAAGAATGAAAGTATAAATAGCGTAACACGAAAAAAAAAGTATACTAGAAGTATGAATGACATCAAAGATGAAACACGGAAGCATAAACAAAATATCAGACAATATTGAAAAGACAACAGAAAAGATGTAAAGAAATGACGAATAGTCAACAAAGAGAGATGACAGTAAAGATGCAAATGTAAAGAAAGTTGGTAACAACACCTAACAATAACTATCCAAATATAACAACGTATTGTAAAATACAAAAATGCTAAAGTATATTTATATACTAACACAAAAAAAGAAAGCTTATGACAAGCACAGCATAATAAGTAATTTAACTAAATTAAAAGCTTATACATAACTAAAAATAAATTACATCAAATATCATCCAAACAAAAATATTAACGCTAACAAGTTTTGCATTGACACATAGTCAAGCGCTAACTACCAAAAAATACATCCAAACATTAAAACATTTTCAGAGAATTAATGTCACTACATAATAGTAACCTTAACATACAATCTAGCGCTGGCGCAGAAAAAAAATAAATATCACAATGTTCAAAACACATTTTCCAAAAATTTACAATACAAAAAAATGTTTCTTCTCTTTAGGTTAAATAAAAATAGTATTTTTATTTCTAAGTAATATGTAGCTATAATTAATAACTAACAATTAAATTAGCTGAGTAACATAAAAATAATCTTATCTTTAAATAGACACACATCAAAACGTGTAAGTTTTTTTTTCTCTTCTTATTTAAAAAAAAATACATCAAAGAAACGTCACATTGGGTAATAAAATGTTAACTACAAACGAAGTTATAAATATATATAAGTGTAATATTATTTTATCTTAACTATGTAATATAATCAGATATCTAAATTCTTTAAATGAACAAGAGTATCAGCCGTCGCTGTTAATTCTACCCACTTAATTTAATAGGAAATTTAAGTTAATTCTAGCTGACAAAAAATCGAATCGTTTAAATTATCAAATGTCATAATTTAGAAAAAATGAAAACCAAGTTTCAGAATACGTCCTTAACTTCAACGCAAAATCATTAATAATACATACAAGTTATGTTTAAAATTACCTTTCACTAAACAATTAATTCAAATAATCTGTATATAAATATGTTAATTAAACATGGTATCAAACCCATGATGAAAAACAAAACCAAAATTTTAAGTAGTGCATAAAAACACTCAGGACTATCTATGAAAATGACTATTACATTGTCTCAGTAAATAAGTTTGTGCATAGAAATTATTTAATGCATAATTAAAATACAGTCATATAAGTAACAACCAACAAATAATTATGGCAATCAAATGTTACAAAGATTACATAATATTTCATTAACAACATATAAAGTTCTATACTAAAGAATACAATAACATTCAGTGTTTGTAAACAGAACAAAAAAATAAACAGGACCTTTGAAAAAAACAAACAAAACAAAAAATTCCTTCGAGGTCTTGCGAACATCTCATCAACACGCAAGGTGACATCATGACACGGTGGGTTAACGTACTGGCTAGGCTCGCTTGAATGGTTAAATGGTACACAGTGATCTACATCTCTCCCAGGTAATGTAAAATTAGAATGGTGATTCCCCTCGCAAAGTCGCTCGCTGTGAGACAATACAAATGAAAATATCTATTTTAATCCATGGTAAGATTATGAGGAAACACGGAAAATTCACTTTACAATTACCCGAACTCCGTGGTGTAAGGTTGTGGCCCTCCTGCGATGTCAACAACTCTCGTCACATAGCAGACAAACATAGACGTCTCAGGGACAACCTGACCTATAATTCACAGCTGTCAGTGCGGTATGCTGAAAAAAATTTTACTACCTTCACAAGACCGAGATGATCTCTCAAATCTATCAGCATGACAAGCAAAAGCATTTAAGAACCTATTACCGTTCCTATTACTCTGATTAATAATAATCTTGCTCTTATGTGGAGCACAGCTAACCTGGTTGCGATCTGTATAATTTCTTTTGAGAGCATTGTTATTTGCTCTATCAACACCGTTGTACTGATTTAAATCCCAGTTACAATAGTTATTCTTAATACTTCTTCCCAGATAACAATGTCTATCAGATAGAACTGGCTTTTTAGCAGAAAAATTATTACTAGACTGATGAACTTTCATATAATTACTTCTGCTATAGTTTTCAAAACTTTTAGAATCACAATGTTGAGATCTGTCACATTTTTTCTTGTTTTTAGGCGAAGAAACGTTACCGTAGGATGAACTCCCTTGGTACTTTATAACCTTAGGGTTATGTCTCCTATCACAACTATTTTTTTCTTTGCTTGTGGCAATGTGTTTAAAAAATGAGTCACACTGCCTTGACTGGGTATGACTAGAAGGTTTGACAATCTCTTTATTTTTTTTCACAACATTTGTTTCCTTCATGGAACAAGCAGTAGTATGTTTGTTACTTGTTACTAATTTATCAGATCTGTCAATAAATACGCTGTTGGTTTTTTACACACACTGACTTGAGATTTAGCACTGTTTCTTTCCTTATCTACAGGACTGGATATTACTGTAGATTTTCCTTTGTTATTCTGCCGCCAGCAATCATTATCATTGGAATCATCTGTATTGCGTGAGAAGTTATATCTCCCACGGAAAGATCTATGTCCACCATTCTTGACCGTAGAATCCGCAAAAAGTGTAGAAGGCTGGCTTTTTGCTTTAGTGCTCTGATGATAAGCAACTTTCTGTCTATCCCTGTCACCATTGACAGAAGACAACATATTGCTATTCAAGACTACGTCAAGCAGACCATTTATTCTTCTTCTTGCTTCTGCAATCTCAATGTCTCTAAGTGCAATCTGTTCACTTAATCTTTTGTTTAAACTATCAGCTTTTAAGACCTTGCAGCTTTCCTCTGCTAGCAAATTTTCAATCTTAATCAATTTGTCTTTCTCCATCATTAATTCTTTCACTCTCTCTTTATCAACCCTCTCAATCTCAATAACATGGCTATCCTTAAGCCTATCAACCTTCTCTAGGGATATAGTATCCTTTTCTTTAATTTGGCGACCACAAATCTCATCGTCACTTAACAGATCAATAAGTGTTTCATTACACAACTTCTCATATTTCTTAATCTGAACTTCTAATTTTCCACAAATCTCCGTCTTCTCTTGAACTTCTTGAGTCAGATTTCTAACTTCGCCATTTTTTTTTCCCATCTGAGCTTCCATCTCTTTAATTTTGCCTAATGCCGAGTCTAATTTTGCTCGAACACAAGCAAGCTCAGAATTAGATTTACATAAATCACCTGTAAGTTTAGTTACTTTTTCCTGTAGCTTATTCACTTCAGTAGTACTTTTTAAGCAACTTTCCCTTTGCTCATGTGTACTCTGTTTTATGTCTCCTATTTGCTTCTTCTCTTTTAACTCTTCTTCCTGGTCACTATATATGCCGTCGAGCAATAACGTACGCATACTCTTCAATATGCTATCACGTTTAATACTAATATAATTGTCCAAGAACAGACGAAGGTCCAAAACTAACAACCTCGCTAGATCCTTAGCCATACTCACATGAGGAATTGACTTAAATCTCTCATCAGCAAACTCTCTTAGAGCTCTTGATGCACAAACCAAAAACCTGTCCATAACATGTGACTCAAGCTCTGGGCCTTCTAATCTCTGATAATCTGTCCCCTCTTGAAACAGATACTCTAACACAGGTCTCATATCCTCCGGATCTGTATCAGAATCCATTGTGACTTGTTTACTTAGTCAACCATATATGTCTTAATTAAACTTTCATTATACCAAATCAAGTTTAGATCTCAAATATTGTATCATCAATCCCTGTACATCATCATATTCTATAATTAATCGATATAATTATCGACAACAACAACAATAGTTATCAATAGAATAGGATAGTGCAGATTGAGGCTCGTTGACATGGACAGAAGTGGCAACATTTACACACAACAAAAGCACTTAACTGAAGGTAATCCTGACCCTTTCGCCAACACACTGGATATCACAAAGTTCTAACGTTAAAACACTCCACTGCAGAAAGGTAGAAGGACTAGGCACTCTTGTCTTCAAATCCCTGCCACTGTACAGTATGTCCTCAACAATGCATCAGACGACAGGAACCGATCACAGCAACCCCGCAATCACTTGAGGTATACGTGCAGACGAACTCTCCAAAATACTGCACCTATAGTTGAATCTGTATATGGAAAGACTGGAACAAGCACTGTAACAATTATGGCATCAATGTCGCTATCAGATAACAGCTATTTGATATCGAAACCAACTGATAAAGTTAGTTTAGTTGCTACACACGCCAAGATATGAGGATGGATATGCGCAGTCAGCTGATACCTATGTACTGTTGAATTAGGCCACGCCCACACAGAGCCAAACATAACACAGTTCAGTGTTCCCACTTGTAATGACTGGTCCAGAATCTGACCTAATTTACCCTCTTGTTACGCGAATGTAATGTGGGTGTTACGACCCGTTGGTTTGGTCCACCACTGATAAAACTCAATAGATGTTTTTTTAGTGAAGAAGGTGAAGCGTGTTTTGGGACAGTCACTCACAGTAGCGTACACACCAAGTCATGGAATGGTGTAACGTCTGATGATATTTTAACCCTGGTTTATTACAATTATAACATCACGTAGATCTAGACGAATACAGTTACATCGAAACATGAATCTTCATAATGTAGTTAACACACCATACGGCCCTTACACATCCTGGCCTACAAAATCTCTACTCCTCACATCAGTGCACAAAGACTGCGTCTACGGCAGTTATATAATAATCATGGCCTACAAAATCTCTATAGCACATCAGTGCACAAAGACTGCGTCTACGGCAGTTATATAATAATCATGGCCTACAAAATCTCTATACTTCACATCAGTGCACAAATACTGCATCTACGGCAGATATATAATAATCAAGGCCTACCAAATCTCTATACTTCACATCAGTGCACAAATACTGCATCTACGGCAGATATATAATAATCAAGGCCTACCAAATCTCTATACTTCACATCAGTGCACAAATACTGCATCTACGGCAGATATATAATAATCAAGGCCTACCAAATCTCTATACTTCACATCAGTGCACAAATACTGCATCTACGGCAGATATATAATAATCAAGGCCTACAAAATCTCTATACTTCACATCAGTGCACAAATACTGCATCTACGGCAGATATATAATAATCAAGGCCTACAAAATCTCTATACTTCACATCAGTGCACAAATACTGCATCTACGGCAGATATATAATAATCAAGGCCTACAAAATCTCTATACTTCACATCAGTGCACAAATACTGCATCTACGGCAGATATATAATAATCAAGGCCTACAAAATCTCTATACTTCACATCAGTGCACAAATACTGCATCTACGGCAGATATATAATAATCAAGGCCTACAAAATCTCTATACTTCACATCAGTGCACAAATACTGCATCTACGGCAGATATATAATAATCAAGGCCTACAAAATCTCTATACTTCACATCAGTGCACAAATACTGCATCTACGGCAGATATATAATAATCAAGGCCTACAAAATCTCTATACTTCACATCAGTGCACAAATACTGCATCTACGGCAGATATATAATAATCAAGGCCTACAAAATCTCTATACTTCACATCAGTGCACAATACTGCATCTACGGCAGATATATAATAATCAAGGCCTACAAAATCTCTATACTTCACATCAGTGCACAAATACTGCATCTACGGCAGATATATAATAATCAAGGCCTACAAAATCTCTATAGCCCTGCGCAGGCATACATTATCCAAAAAACACCTTAGGGCTGACCACCTCAGTCAAAAACCCTGCACACACTGAACCCACGGGAACACACCCCGTTCACACAGTCACGAGAATCTACTGTTCTCTTAACACTGCTCTCAAAAATCCCTGCGGACACTAGCCGCGAGAGCTATTCACACATCACTTAAAACCAGTACAGAAACAGTTCATTATGACCAGAGTTCACCTGCTATCTGACATACTGTCTTCCACGAAACTAAGAGGAGATATCTTTAAACAAATCCATACCAATCTGTAAGCAAGTACTCTAACCCAAAATTAACTCTACTCAACACGTATTTCCCAAGATCATTTCCCTTTCATCACATCTGCACTTATCACCAATTCCAAAGAGATCTTGGAGAAGATCTGTTGAAGAGGAGGCTAGGGAAATTGGAATGACTTCGGCACAGCTGAAAAACACAGCCCATAAAAGAAATCGACGGAGAGCAACTGTTTCTGCCCTATGTTCCACAGGGAACGAAAAGGAATGATGATGAAGAGTAGTACTTCACAAACTGAGCCACCGATTCAAACAAGTTGTAGTACAGTAGATCCCATCTCCCTGCAACATCTCCAGTAATGAAGAAGCTGGCACACTGGCAAAGAAAGGTGGAAAGCTACCTCAGCCAGATATAACCTCAGCCTGATACAAGTATAACTTCTGAAAAGGCAAAGAGTTTTATCTGAAGCAGATACAGAAACTAATGGGAAGCAGAACATCCAGGCCACACAAAAAAATGATGCATATTACCTGCTCAACAGAAGAGAACAAGTGATAATCTTCAGACTCCGCACGGGCCACAACAGATTGAGATACCATCTATTCAACAAGCTAAAGATAGGAAGTACCTATGAGAGTGACTGTGGCACGGATAAAATGACTGCCTAACATCTGCTTCAAAGACACCCAACATATAAGGAACAGAGAAAGCACATGTGGCCATCACCAGTACCATTCCTGGAAAAACTCTAAGGAGATAGAAACAGTCTCAGGCTGACCACTGCTTTCTTTGAACATATTCAAGTTGACGTCTGAGAGTGTACGAAGAAGAAAAAACAGATAGAAACAAATAGACACACATGCAACAGACAGAAACAAATAGACATACAAGAAAAAGACAGTACTATATATACTTACATGAAAAAAAAAATAGAAATAAATATACTTACATGAAACAGACAGAAACATGTAGGCGCACATGAAACAGACAGAAAGAAAATTATAGCCATACATGACAACAAACAGAAAAACGTGTAAGCAAATGGACAGACAAACCTCGGTAAACAGAAGACAGAATAGCTCAGCTTTCCGATCTTCCTTCTATCTGTCCCCTGTTCAAATACCATTGGTCAGAGTATCAGCCCACGTGGCGAACCAAATCGAGCGAGCAGCGAGTTTATCTGAGGACTGTGTCCCCACAGTTATACTTACTGGACCCTTATTTCTATTCATTATATTCGCCCACTCATTGAGATATCAACACAGTTGGTGTCAGTTGTAACAGTCCAGCTGTCACCAAGTGGCTGTTGGGATATCAATCACCGCGCGACAGCTGTAGTTTTCCTGCTCCTGCACATCTTTAATCCAGTACTTTTTAGTCGTTTTTACTCACGTGTACCACGAAATACAAACTAGACATCTGACATCTACGCTTATAAATAAATACAAAGTAGACATCTGACATCTACGCTTATCAGTAAGTAAAATAAGAACAGTTATGCTATGGACCCCTGAAGGAGAGCGAAAGAGAGGCCGACCAAAAACAACTTGGCGGAGAACTGTGGAAGCCGAGATGCAAAGAATGAACTAGAGCTGGGGCACTGTACGAAGGATAACCGCCAACTGAACAAAGTAAACGCAGGTTGTTGCTGCCCTACAAAACGCCATCGGGCCTGATGGCCACTGACTGCTTTGACAGTCGATGACTAAGGATCAAAGAAGAAGTAAAAAAATAAGACATCTGACATCTACGTTTCCCAATAAATACAAATTAGACATCTACGCTTACATGTAAATGAAAAAGGACATTTACTTGCACTAGTAAATACAAACATGACATTTGCGTGTACCAATAAATAGAAACAAGACATCTAAGTGTGCCAATAAATACAAACAAGACATCTACATGTACCAATAAATACAAACAAGACATCTGCATGCACCAATAAATACAAACAAGACATCTAAGTGTACCAACAAATACAAACGAGACATCTAAATGTACCAACAAATACAAACAAGACATCTAAGTGTACCAATAAATACAAACAAGACAAAATAATAAATATGAGTTGTGGCGAGGCGCCAAGAAACAAGGTCCGTCGGTTATATTAGAGCGCAAGCCCAAATACAAAAGACCATGTGGTCTGGTGATTCTTAGACATATAACAGAAATAACTTATCCAGGTTAAAAAAATAAACATCAAAACTTAATGAGAGAAAGTTGGAACAATACAGAAGAGAAAGTAAACACAATTGGGAATGTTCGAAAATGAGCTTACAATCAGCTAATAAATATTTACTGGAAAAAAACATTGGGGGAATTTAATGAAAACTATTTGTGGATGACAAACCATAGCATAAGTAAAATGGTAGAAAGAAAGTGAGCAACGAACACTCCAGAATTCCAGAACAACAGACAAAGAAGTACGTACTACGTGCAGACAAGTAAAAGAACAGAGACTGCAAACTACATGCATGGACATGGTAAAGGTAGTCCCAGATACTGCCGCAGGGGAGTGATGTGCTAGAGACTTCACCATAATAGGTCCAGCATCGAGAGATGGGGTGACCAGTTCCCTTCCTCGCTGCCTTTTGGTTCCCTAACTCAAAGTCAGGTACCCATTGGATAGACTGGAGCGTGTTGCTACCGTGATTCAAACCCAGCACCTTTGCCGCGAGAGACCAGCGCTCTAACCACTCTGTCAATCGGACGCTCTGGAAATGAACCACATGGAAATAAAAGACAATACAAGACACAGATATGACTAAATAAAAAGGAACTGTTATATAAGACAAAGCTTGCCCAAAAGAAGAGGCTGTAACAAGAAGAAGAATGGTGAAATCTTGCTTGATGAGAAATGAACTAAAAACAAAAGATGGGTACACTATGAAAAAGATCAATAAGAGGATAATGGAAGCAATAGGTCTTTACCAAACATTCGCATGTCAGAAACAGAGAAAGCAATAAATATGATACGGCATGGAAAATATAAAAATGCAAATAACAGAAGCCCAAGAGAGCTTTGGTACAGATAAAATCACGGATCTATGTAGCTATATATACAATACAAAATACGTACAACTATGACCTGAAGAAGCAACTCCTTATAATGTCGCTCAAAATAAACCTAATGCAACAGAATGTTAAGATTTTAGAACAATCAGCCTGTTAAGCCATAGAACTAAAACATTGCTTAAGATCACACAGAAGACAATAATAAGTATAGCAGACAATGACGTTTAGTGAGTACTGTTTAGTTTTCGACACAACAGCGGAACCCGATAATCGTAACATGACAAAGGAATATTTTGTTTAAGAATACTTGTAGAAAAATATTTGTGGCCGTGGACAACAAGTCACATTGATTACGGAAACAACAATTAATATTCTGTTGTACCAATAAACGCCTTTAGGCGTAACGGAACAACGGATAATTTCTTGTTGCCCTAAGAAGCCAGCTAGGCGTAATGGCCACAGACTGCTTGGTCGGTCGTTGGCTAAGGACGGAAGAAGAAGAAGAAGAATGATGATGATGATATATTGTCTACTATACACTACTTCTATGTCTCAGTGTTGTTCGTATAGAGGGTTCGAATCTCTACTACTTCAAAACCACTGCTGTCACTATTCTCTGTCCTCTAAATTCTTCATATGTAACCATTGTCTTTTCAAAAATGTTCTGATATATTTCTTCTGTTCCGCTTAATTTCTGTAGTCTTACTTGGTGTATCTTAGAGAATTACTGGCCTACCGCAAGGGTTGATGATTTCCCACGTTTAGATACTATTCGTTAGTCTGTGACCTTGCCTACTGATCTTCACTTTTGCTATAAGACTAAAATATCAACGTACCTGGGTTTTTTGAAATACCACACACTTTCTCTCTTGCTGGGAACACTGACAATCTTGTCCACAGAACTGAATAACAAACTGTCATATATAATTGTGGCGTACAAGCGATTGAGTGTCTAGACAATAGTTCATTTTTCTGTCACCACAAAAGCAACCAAACGTTTTGGCATATTGTCCGATGATAACCCTCAACATAACTTGCCACTTTAACTTTAACACAACTCAAGCAACTTGCTTCCTAACGCTATCGCGTTCAAAATCTGACTGACTATATTTCAAACTTCGATTTACAACAACAACTATTTCCGAACTTTCTAGATCAACTGTCTCGCAAACAACTCAGTAATGCATTCACCGCACGAGAATGTAATCTTGTAGTCTAGTTCCCCTTCGCTCACTTGCCAAACAAAAACACTTCCAAACTTTCAACCATGGGACGTCAACTCCACTCTTGTCTCCTCCTTTTCAATATATTTTGGATTATTTCCCTTTAATTACAAATCTAAGTTTAATTATAAAAATCGATCTCATAACAATATAATTGCACTCAGATTTCTGTTACCGACACTACCTGTCACATATTTAGAGCAGCATTTCTCAACCTTTTTATCCTGGAGGAACCCTTGAAATAATGTTCAGATCTCAGGGAACCCCTGCATAAAAATGCACGGCTCACGGTAAGTTAACGTGACCAATAAGTTGTAACTGGCAATACTTATGAATGTAAACGAATTCCTGGAACAATCCCTCAGGAATAAAACTCTTGAGTACTTCAATATATTAGTAAGTATGGGTCTTCTCTTTACACTGGAGAAAGAACACCAAAATATGCGTCCATCAACGACGACCGAAATATTACAAAGCCCTAAGAGTATGATTTGTATAGCAACAAATCGACGCAACAAAAGTGCGTCATCTGCATTCAATGATGATGTAGAAAAGTACGCATAACTATTTAAAAATGTACATCTATATCAGATGCGCTCACATGTGCGTCTATCAAAACTAGACCGGCATGTGAAAGTCTCACACACTTAACTCCCACGCGCAAAAAGGACTTAAGGTAGTAGGATACCTTGATAGGGTAAAAAACTCAAATTTTCCTTTCAGAATCAAACAACCATGAGTATAGTGTTAGTATGGACTTAAAATGTTTGTCCACATAATGACCTAATTAATTATGCAAATTAGCTATCCAATATGGCCGCCGTAGTGAATAAATTATACACCTTTTTTAAAACATCATAACTATGTTATTTGTACAAGGATCTGACTGAAACTTGGCAAATTGAATCATTATATATAGCGTGAGGTCATGAACTAAAATGACAGATATTGACAGAAAGGTTAATTTTTAATGAATTTTCGAAATTTATATTTCTGGAATGTTTGATATTTGTGCCTCATTATATATGCATGATGGTCATAAAACTAAAACTTTGAATTCAATTGTATCCATTTTAGGTCAGAATCTGTAAGATTATATGACAACCAACTGTGTTAATTTTCATGTCAATTGAATGTACAGATGCAGAGATATCGTGTTTCAAAGATCACCAATTATGCTAAAAAGACAATTCCGAGAAAACAAAGAAAAACAGAAAAAGAACTCACAAAATGAAGTTTAATGAGCTTCTGTTGAATAAAGGTCTCCTTCTACTGCAGCTGCAGTGTCTATGAATCCCCTTTTCAGTGCTCTCAGGGTCTTTCCATTGCAATGTTTTTACTTGCTGAATAGATCCTGTGCAGCGTTCTTCTGTATGCTCCTGGGTTGACTTGTGTTCATGTATATCGAAAAATTCTGCAATGCACTGTGGCCAGTCCCAATAGAAGGCACAAATGCCACCATTCGCACATTTTCTTCTTTGTTTGTGAGTAGCTGAAGATGAAACATCAGAAGTATTGAAATTGGCATTCCATTCACCACAGTTTGTGCACTTGATACTGATTTCATGACAAAAGCCATTCCGAGTCTCTTCGACGATCTCACAGGTCAGTGAGTACTGATAACATTTGTCACATCTAAAGTTAGCGCATAAAAACCCAAAACAGTAGTTTTACATCCATAAGGATAAACCCATTTCCTCTGTTGTCATTTTTAGCTTGTCCTTCACTTTCTTGGACCTTTATGACCTTTATTTTCTTTGCTGAGGAGCACAGAGGCTTTATAGCTTCACTATCGACAATAGGTGTCTCATTTTCAGGCAACAGTTTGTTGGTGTACACGCCTCCCATTGTGAACAAAAGAAGCTCTGTTAACTACTATTATACAGAATCAGTATAAAACTAGCAATAAATAGAGTTGATGTTGGTGAAAATGCACAATGCATGTAACAAATGTTGAAATTTACGATCAAAGCTTTCTAGACACACACTTTTAAAAAATTCATAAGAAATCATTGAGTGATTCCCCGTGGAAAAATTATAAATATCTTTTTCCTGTTGCCTCACTATAATTATAATTTCGCAGTTTTACAATTACGCACCTTCATGTTGGGTCATTATTCACATGGTAACCAACTATAAACATTGGTTGCTATGCAAATCACTCAAAGGGGTGTGTGTAGAAAAACCCGGATTCCTATCATACCAGAGTATCTCTAAGCTTCTGTGAATTATTTTTAGTTCAAGAACATGTTGACGATGATTTAAAGCATGAAAATGAAAATTGTTGGATTTTTATTTTTTTTTAACCTTTTCTGGGTGTAGTGGTTTTTGATGGTACTGTATGGTTGTTGTGTTACCTAGTGTGATGTATGAGGTCAGCTGTGAAGGCTCCTGAGATAAATGTAGATGTGAATTACAGAAGGCCCTTCTTACTACCACTTACGACCTCAAACATATCTCTTTTTTACTATTATGCATGTAGCTACGTTAAAAGTCTAGGGTACTGAAATGTAATGTGTTGTAGTAGAATATACAAACACACACAGCTAATGAATAAGTCTAATAATAATAATAAAATTTATAACACACTGAACTAACTCAGGCTGTTTTAGTTTAAATATTAAATCTTTTGTTAAATTTATTTGTTCTGAACCAATGTTTGTTGGTCAGAACATATGAAATATTATGGAGTTATAAATGGAATGCATAATTAAATGACATAATAAAATGGGATGTGTGTACATACGTATTTTAAAAGACTGGTTAATAGTAATTATATTTAGATTGTCCCAGGAGAACTATTACTGAATGTACTGTTGGGGTGGTATCATCACGCCCAATCTGTGACTACCAAAACATTGTCCATTGACTTAGGGGATGAATACATGGTTTATTTTCCCACAATGGTATGTCTTTATTAGATGGTGAATTAGTTGGTGAATTAGTTGGTGAATTTCCAGCAGGCCAGAATCTCACGTATCTCGACTGCGTCGATCTTGTACAGGAGTCTGGTGGCCCCTCCTCTCCGTTGCTGGAGTACAATATTCGGCTGCTCTGACACAATGTTAGACTGCACTGGTCCACGCTTGTGTATTTCACAACAGCATTTGGCACCTCTTCGGTGCCAAACAGAAACTCACAATTCTGAAATAAAAGTTTTGTGGCATGGGTCATAACTCTACCTACTGAGCCACTTCTGCACACAACAATACACAACAACACCACACAGACTGGGTCAGATCTCTCTGACCACACAGCACATCTTACCCAGTTGTTTTCATATAGTACTAGTTCCCCAAGACTGCATTGTATCTGAGATATGTTCAATAGTTTCCTTTTGTTCAATAAGATAGGTGATATGTTCCCACCGATCTCAACAATAGATCCGCCTTCCATAGTCTTAGTTAGGCGTCCATATATTTTGTTTGTCTCTAAACCCTGAACTTGGGCTGGGGACCTAGAGCGAGCACTTACTTGTCGTAATCATTTTATGATATGGCAGTATCAATCACTCGAAATATTAAAATATACAACAGAAATGCTTTCATTCTTACCAGAATTCAGAATTGAGAACACAGTTAATTTCTAGCAAAACTCAGCTGAGCTGCTGGCTATATGATGGCGTCCCACTAAATGTATAGAATAACTTCTGGAAACAACACCACAGGCAATAAACCACTGTGTCTCTGGACAGTCTTGTAACGAATGGCAAAATGTGTGCCTCTACCCCGCTACTATAAAATGCGTTGGCCAATCGGATCAGAAAACCAAGCTTTCCAATTCAAAATTTGAAAAAAAAGTTAAAATTACATCTTCATTCTCTCAAATGTACGTCGGTCACATTTTATCTTTTTCCAAAAAAGTCAAAAGTACATCTCAATTTTCAAAATGTACGTCGGTCACATTTTAATTTTTCCCCACAATTCCACATGTAAAACTGCACGAGTCTGATCCTAAGTTATTTTTAGCCACAATTCTCCACCTTTCCCCTCTCTTTAATTACAGCTCGATTTTTGCATTTGCGTGTCTCAAGGACGAAAATTTGAAACTTTAGTGAAATTTTTAACAGTGCAGTCGCTCGTCTGTAATGAACAACACAGTCTTTTGTCAATATCTTCCTTGTTATCTATCCGTCTGTATAATTTAAAGTATATTACTTCTCTGCTCAAGACGGGCTATCAAACTAGCGTAGGTTTTATTTTCATAACATTATTATTAAGAAAAAGTTACTTTTTCAAGGTTAGTTTTTTTTTTGAAATATGTTCGAGAACCTTCTCCACGGCGTTTGCCGCTGAATTCAAATAACAACCAAGTATCGTAAAAGTCCAAGAAATGACTGTTTCTGACAAGAGTTAAAGTCGTTTTTTGTCCATGTCCTCACATTGTGTCAACTAGTGACGTGAATTTTTTTTTCTTTTACTACCAATTGCGTCTTTTAGCCTTTCGATATTCAAACACGTGTTCAGTCATATTTTTCATTTTGTGTTCTCCGTTTCTCTCCCGTCTACAAAGGGTAAACGTTTCGACTGCACGTCTAACTCGTTAATTTTAAATGGCGGAATATCGAAGGGCGGGCATGAGCGAGCATGTCTCCTAGTATCTTACGCATTATTTTTATCCCTACATTTTATCGTTAAATTTGGAGATATTTTAACGTTGTATCATGTTAAATTCATCACACATTTCCCCACCTGAGAACATGCACTACGGCAAGTTCCAAAACCAGTGATACACATAGATAAAATTACTCCTCACGCCTGCCACTACTCTAATTTTGATCACAGGGGTGCCGACTGAGAAAATCTGCACCGACATTCAATGACCCTGGGATGTATTCGATAATAAACTGATAAGGTTGCAATAATAAAGACCATCTCAACAATCTTGCGTTTTCATGCTTAGCCTGAGATAAGAACACCAGGGGCTGATGATCCGTCTGGACCACAAAAGTCCTACCATACAGATAGATTTGAAACTTTTTTATCGCCCAGATTAACGCTAAACATTCTTTTTCGCTTGTGGAATATCCTTGCTCCGCTTTATTAAATTTGCGGCTTGCATAAGCGACTGGGTTCAGTTCCCCATCTGGTGAAGATAACCTTTGCAACAGAGCCGCCCCGAGGCCTACATTACTTGCATCTGTTCTCACCACGAAGTCCTGTGTCAAATCAGGCAATTTGAGAATAGGCTTGCTAGTGAGTTTATCCCTTAACTCTTAAAAAGCCAATTCATATTGCGCAGTCCAAACAATTTTATCTGGATGTCCCTTGCGAGTCAGATCAGTCAGAGGAGCACAAATAGAGTTAAAATTTTTGATATATTTTTGGTAAAATCCGCATAACGACACGAATGATCGCACGTCCTTTTTTGTTTGAGGTCTAGGTGCTCTCTGCAGTTTTTCCAAGTTCCTGGGGTCAGGGGTCATGTTACCCTGATATACAGTGTGTCCCAAGAATTCCAACTCCTTGCATCCAATACAACATTTTGTTGGCCTAGCAGATAAGTTCGCCTCCCTAAGCCTATCAAATAACATTTTTAGAGAGTTAATGTGTTCTTCAAATGTCTCTGTGGCGACGAGAATATCATCCATGAAATTTGTGATACATGGGTTATTCAGGGGATCCAACAATTTGCGCATCATCCTTGAAAATACACTCGGAGCATTTTTCAATCCGAATGGTAGCATATTGAATTCATAATGTCCTTCCGAGGTGCTAAACGCTAAATAAGGTCTCACTTCAGGCTTCACTGGAATCTGGTAATAGCCTTTACTAAGATCCACCTTTGAAAAGTATTTTGCCTTGTTTAATCTGGCAAATAACTGTTTTGTGTCTGGTAATGGATCCACTTGTCCTTCTGTGACAGCATTCAGTTTCCTGTAATCTATGCACAGTCTGTGTTCCCCAGACGGTTTCCTCAACAGAACTACACT